>JADMLL010000010.1:3897365-3951601 GCA_016920875.1 Columbicola columbae
AGAGAGAGTCAAAGAAACAGAGGAAATAGACAAAGGGAGACAGACACAAAGCGGAGGAGGAGAAGAAGAAAAGATAGAAACAACTATAAGGACCGAAAAAGAACCAAAACAGAGAGAGAGGGTAGGACTACAGAACCCACAGCCACTTCATGGGTAAACCCCAAACTCACAAACCTTTACATCCACTTCCGGTTGCAACCGACAACTTCCGGCCTTGAAATATGCGATAAAAAAAACTTTCAAAACATATATTAATAATTAAAAAGAGAAAAATCGGGGAAACCTGGAAAGGAAATCGATGGAGAATTTATACTCGGAAAGTTGCTGTCGGCTGTTGCTGCTATTGGTGCTGCGGGAACGAGAAAAGAGAGAGAGAGAGAGACGGGGAGTTTCTCCTGGCTCTCAGTGATAAATCGAGACTCGAACGAAGAGGTTCTCATGTATCCGCTTTTCCTCGTCGGCCTCCCCGGAAAATTTCCGACTTTTCTTTCTCGGCCAAGTGTTAGCCTATTTTTATTCGTGCGCATTTATTAATAATAAAAATAAATAAATACATAAATAATTTACATAAATAAATATTATTAAAGTGGAAAACATTTTCGGTTCAAGTGAAAGTTCGTAAATTCGTCCGGAAGCTTTCATCTTCCTACGGATACGTTCAGACTTACATACGTTACAGGTAACGAAATTATTTATGTAGGCTTATTAATTAATAAAATTTATTTTCCAATAAATAATTTCAAAATGACGCGGGAAAAATTTTATTTTCGGATTTGGAAAATGGGGGAAAAGAAATATAATTTTTGCAGGCCGGAAGCTCTAATTATTATCACCACTTCCGGTTTATTTATTTTATTTATTCAAAATCACATTCAGTTCCTTATTTAATTAAAATTATTAATCAATAAAATTATGAAATGATTCAGACAGAAGTCTGCCAACTTTAGGGAGAGAAAGAAAATTCGTAAGTGATGCGTTCATTTCATAAGTGATGCACACATTCGTGGAGAGTTCATTTCATAATTATTGCACATTTTGATTACAATCACATTCAATCTGTTAGTGTTTTATGAGCCAACTCGACTCACTTCAATAAACAGGCACATATTATTAATACATATTATTAACCAATAAATAAGTCATCCCACTCGAAAATTCAAAAATTCTGGTTCAAGTCAGCACCAACAGGAGGACAACAGCATTTCGGTCGAGACTCAAACTTCATACTAACAGTACAAGTCTTCCTGAAGTGTAAAACAGAGGCTCGATAACATTATTAATAACTCATATGGGCTCACTTATTTATGGAAACATATTAATAAAGAAACGCAACCGGAAACGTGACAGTCTCATTAACTAAATTATTAATCAATAACATCATGAAATGATTCAGACACAAGTCTGCCAACTTTAGAGAGAGAATGAAAATTAGAAAGAAAAATTTTTGTAAACCGGAAATTCTAATTATTATGACCACTTCCGGTTTATTTTTTATTAATTAAAAATCACATGGAGGTATTTCAATAAAATTATTAATCAATAAAATTATGAAATGATTCAGATACAAGTCTGCCAACTTTATTGAAAAAGAAAAATTTAAGTTCGTAATAGTAGAATTGACAAATTTGTAATTTTTATTAATTTTATTTATTTATTAAACAAGTTTATGTACATAATTTATGTATTTTATTTTTGGCAGGATGGGAAGGTTGGGTTTCCGGATTTTCGAAAATTTTTGTGTTTGGGTTGAAGTCTTCTTAAAAGGAAATGGGTCAGTCGGTCATGTCGGTTGCGTTTGTGTAGCAATATGTTTTCATGAATAAGATTAAATAATTTTATTTATTTATTTTTAATTAAAGTATACGTTTATACATAATTTATGTATTTTATGCTTTTGCGAAAAGGGGGATGCGTGAGTTCCGGGATTTTCAAAAATTTTTAGTTTTGGGTTGAAGTCTGTTGATGGGAAAATGGTCAGTCGGTCATGTTTCCGGTTGCGTTTTATTTATTAAAAAATTTCCATAAATAAGTATAAGTAAGCTTATCTATGGAAACATATTAATAAATAAAACGCAACCGAAAACATCACCTACGAACCATTTTCCTTTCAACAGACTTCAACCCAAACACAAAAATTTTCGAAAATCCGGAAACCCAACCTCCCCATTCCTGCCAAAAAGATAAAATACATAAATTATGTACATAAACTTGTTTTCTAATAAATAAATAAAATTAATAAAAATTACAAATTTGTCAATTCTACTATTACGAACTTAAATTTTTCTTTCTTTTTTTCAATAAAGTTGGCAGACTTGTATCTGAATCATTTCATAATTTTATTGATTAATAATTTTATTGAAATAAATACCTCCATGTGATTTTTAATTAATAAAAAATAAACCGGAAGTGGTCATAATAATTAGAATTTCCGGTTTACAGAAATTTTTTTTTCTTTCTAATTTTCATTCTCTCTCTAAAGTTGGCAGACTTGTGTCTGAATCATTTCATGATGTTATTGATTAATAATTTAGTTAATGAGACTGTCACGTTTCCGGTTGCGTTTCTTTATTAATATGTTTCCATAAATAAGTGAGCCCATATGAGTTATTAATAATGTTATCGAGCCTCTGTTTTACACTTCAGGAAGACTTTGACCGTTAGTATGAAGTCTGAGTCTCGACCGAAATGCTGTTGTCCTCCTGTTGGTGCTGACTTGAACCAGAATTTTTGAATTTTCGAGTGGGATGACTTATTTATTGGTTAATAATATTTATTAATTCGATTTATTAACGATATATGAATATTGATTATGTGCCTATTTATTGAGGTGAGTCGATTTGGCTCATAATACACCGATCGGAGGTGGTTGTAATCAGAATGTGCAATAATTATGAAATGAACTCTCCACGAATGTGCATCACTTTTGAAACGAACGAATGAAGTCTCTTGTTAAATTTATTAAAATGAAAGTGTGCATTACTTATGAAATGAGTTCTTCGTTAAGATGTAGGATGTCGTTTGTTTGTTGGGTGAATTTGGGTTTCCTGGGCACTGGTGGGTTTCGAAAAATTTGAGCCGTTTGCCTGGAGTAAATAAGAAGAAGAGAGAAGGAAGGGGAGGGTAGAAGGACGAAAGCGGTAGTTAGAGAAGGATCGAGAGAAGTGAAAGTGACAGCAAAGAAAGAAAGATGAGAAAGAGAGAAGGAACGAATATAAGAGAGAGACGAGTGAGAATAAGGAGGAGGAGAAGAGGGAAAGGTAGATGAATAAATCAGGTACAGTAAGGTTCTCTCACGTCAGCCTCCGCCCTGATCTCAGGGGTGAATCTTGATTTTGGGAAAATGAACATTTTCAAGGTCAAACAAAACTTTCTTGGTTCTTTGGTTCTATCAATACTACCAACCCCCGGAAAAACTCTGACAGACCACATGACCAGAGTTTCGAATTAGGACCGTAATTAATGATGACGTCACCAGTCACGATCTCATTCAGTGGGAGGAGAGGGGAGTCATCTCCAATGAAATCCGTCTTAAACTTGTCTTCGGCGACATCTTTGTTTGTTCTTCCTCCTTCGATAACATTTCAAGTACTCATGGAAAGTGGAAAAGAATGTCTTTCAGCGAATAGATGGAAAAAGATGAAGAAGAAGAAGATGGAGTGACGTGTCTTTGAGACTCATCTTTCCCAAGGCGTTCAAATACTTGACTTCCCGTTCGAGAGCCCTGACGTAGATTTCCACTCTCCCCACTCACCTTCTCCTCCTCTTCGGTTGACTTTGGGAGATTTTCGGGGAGCTTTTCCAGGCTTTTGGCGAAGACAGAGGAAAGGCATCCTTTGATTTCTTCGTTTTGTTTCCGCTTTTAAGAGGATTTTCGGCGAAGAAGATGCGGTTGGTTGAGGAGGGGGCTCCATGAGAAACCGGTCCTCGGTGACTTCACAAGTGGGTCCTTCTCCTTTTCACGAACATTTCCTCTTCGAACACTTTCGACGAGTTCCGAAGGAGGAGTGGTTTCTCTGTCTTTTCAAGTTTTCCAAGTTTCCTACTAAGAGTCCACCATCTTGGGTCTTAGAAACACCACCTCTTACACCTCCTTCCTCATCCCCAGATACCCTCAACCACTTGGCTTGGCTCTTGGCTCGGTCGGAGAGTGGCCAATCATCAAAATGGCGGCTACAACGGACTGGCAATCGTTGCTGGAATATTATCAAAATCTGTTGGGTGATTAATTCCCTCACTTCCGGTTGGTTTTGACGTTATTTCCTCTTCCGTCTTCTCCCGCAGAAAACACCCCCCCTCCCCCGAACACTTTTCTCACGTTTACAAACATCCGACGCACATTATTTCCGACTTTTAATCTGCGAAAAACTTTTTCCGGAGAAAAATTATTTTCAGTCATTACTCACCGTCAGCCATATTTCTTCTCCTCCTCCTCCATCTACCCTCCAGCCCCCTTCCTCGCTTTTTAAAATCTGGCCAAAAATTAAAAAAAGAAAAAAATTTTCCGGCGTCGCCATTAACAGATGAAGGAGAGAGAGCACTTTCACTTCCGGTTAAATCCATCCGACTTCCTCTTTGAATTTTTGTTTTTTTGTTTCTGTTTCCTCCCCGAGAGTGATGGAGTAGAGGGCGGTGGGGGAGGAAAGGAAAATTTCGTTTCGGAGAAATTCGCTGCTTTTTTTTTCGTTCTTTCTCGTTTATAAAGCCGATTTGCTCCCCCTCCCCAACAGGAAAAGGATTTTTCTCGGGGGCAGGGAGGAGGATGAGAGGATGGAAAGTAGGTTGATGGTCTCTTTAGTTAGGATGTGATGATGTTGTTGTTGTTACAAAGGAGGGAGAGGGAGCGGAAGGTGGAAGTGGAGGACACTTGGATCTGAGTTCTTCTTCTTCGGTGTTTTTCTTTTCTTTTCTGTCTTTGGAGTTATTATGGTGGCTTTGTAGATTGTTGACTTTTCTTTTCTTTTGTGTTTTGATTATCCGGTTCGTTTTTTTTTTCTGTTTTGTTTTTGGTTTCTCATCGGCGGAGGAGGCGGGAGGGAAGGAGGAAGGAGGAGAGTTTGTTTGAATTTATGAAAAAGATTTTTAGTTTGGATTCTTCTCTCTCTCTTTCTCTTCTTCCATTTGTATTTATTCGTCTTTCTCTGTTCTCCCCTTCCTCCCTCTCTCTCCCACTGCATCTTTCTTGTTTGCTCTCATCAAGACTTTTTTATTAAATCTTTACGTCATGTCTCTTCCCTGTCGTCGATATTTCTTTTGCCTTATCATCTTCCTCTCATGTTGTCCTCATTTTCGGATCTCCACCTTAAATCATTTTCCTCTTTCCCCTCATCCTTTTCTGTTGTACCTTATTTTTGTCTGCCATTTCCTTTCGCTCTTCCAAATTCATTCCAGACAAATACAAAAATCAGTGAAAACCAATCACCATTAGTTAGGGGTTTGGGGGAGGATGATGAACAGAAGGACACCAAAAGAAAAAGTCAAAAAAATTTTGTCGAATTTGAAAACCATAATTATAGAAGAAGGTAAGGAAATCATCGTGAAAGGATTCGGAGTAGGATGTGTGTGCATTATTTATGAAATGAAATATTCTTAAACATCAGTCAATGATTTAAAAATAAATAGACAGTATGAGTGTGCAATATTTATGAAAAATTTCAAACCGGAAGGTGCGTTACTTTTATAATGGGATTTGACTCGAATCGTGGGTTTATCGTAGGATAGTGTGCAGTATTTTTGAAATGGCTTCGTTATAACTGTGCATTACTTATGAAATGTGTAGTTGATAGAAGTTTGGTTTAGTTATGAATTTTTTCTCGAAAGTGTGTTCTGAACTTGTGACCTGGATTCTTTCTCAAAGTGTGTGCAATATTTTTGAAATAGATTTCTTTCGGTTCTACTTTACGTTTCATGACCCGCTCATCCGTCAGGGTCACGGGGTGAGGGAAACAACCAAGGACGTCCAACTGGGACGATCCTCCGCTGTCGAGGTCAGTGAACCCGGAGTTATCAGACGAATTTGGTCAAGGCATTCACCCCCCTGAGCCACCCCTGCCGCGGACGGCCACTGGCACTCCGACAGGATCCGACGAGGCTTTCTGGAGGGAGCCTCTGCACGTGTCCAAACCATCGGAGGATTGATTGATTCAAAATCATCCTGTGATCAAGAGTGAGGGACGAAATGGTAGATAAAAGTGGAAGAAGTGAGAGTAACTTAGAATGACGGATCAAAGAAGGGTATAGAGACATGTCAGGAGAGAAGAAATAAAATGTGACAGCGGAAGAAGAGTGAAAGAGAGGGAAAGCTAAACAGGAGATGAGGGAAAATAAAAAGACATCGAAAGAAGAAGAGAAAAGATGGAGGAGGATAGACAGGGAAATCGTTTCAATTCGACTGACAAACATTCGAGCTGTACGGATTTCGAAGTCGGGAGAAAAACGTCAAAATCATTTCGAAAAAGAGGAGGAAAAACGGGGAAAAGCCTTCGGAAAACTGTCCAGCCATTCGTGAAAAGGTTGAAAAGATGAAAGAAAGCGCAGAGAGGAGAGGAAGAGGGGGAGGCAAGAGGAGGACTCAATTCCATTTCGATTTTCCTTTTTATTAATCCATTAAATAAATAATTTTCGGTGAAATGATTTTGTCCAATAACCTTGTCTTTCATACTTCCACCCCACCCACCCCCTCGTCCTCTCTCTGTCGGAAAACCGGAATCGGAAACTGTGTAAACATTACCCACGATTTAGGTTCTCCTCCTCCACTTTTGACTTCTTCTCTCAACCTTTCTTGATTTTGTTTTTCTTTTTAATTAAAAACGACTTCTAATGTGGGAAATCGATAAAACTATAAAAATTATGATGGCGGGGTGAGGGGTTGAAGCGCGCGGGGGGAGTCTTACGCTCATTCTCTTGTAATAATCAGGGCAGTGAAGAGAGTAACAGTTGCGAGGATGTGGAGAAACAGTGTCGTGTTCAGTCTTTCTATGTTGATCGCTGGGAAGGTGTATAGGGAAGATCTTTACTTCCTCTCTCCTTCTCCTCTCTCTCTTCCTCTTCCTCTTCCTTCCGTTGTTCTCACTCGAATGGTTTTCCCATGAATTTAGGCGATTATGGTTTTTTGTTTATCCGGATTAAGAGGAAGTTTGTTCTCTTATCTCCACTTTCCCTCTGTTTTTGTATCTTTTCATTTTCTGTGTGTGTCTCTCTCTCTCTCTCTCTGTTTCCGTTTTGTTTAATTGTTTTCTTTGTTTTTCTTTCATTTTCACTATCCTTCCTCTCTGTTTTGTTATTTTCCTTTGTCTGATTGTTTTCTTTTACTTCCTGTCATTTTCCTATATCTCTCTCTCTCTTTTCATTTTTTGAAATAACTCTCTCTGACGTTCTCTTTCTGTTTTCTATATTTTTTCTCTGGTTCTGTCAAATTTTTTCTTTGTCTCTTCCTTTTGTTTTGTAATCTCCTCTCTCTCTCTTATCTGTTTTTTACTTTTTTTCTCACCTTTCTTTCTGACCTTTTTTGTTGTCTTTCTCTTCATTTTTTTTCTCGGTCTTTATTTCTCCTCCATTTTTGCTTTCTCTCTCTCTCTCTTCTCTTCCTGTCAGTTGGTTGTATCTTCCTCTATCTCATTCTTTTTTTCTATTACTCTGTTCTTTCCCTTTGTTTTCTGTTGCTTCCTGTCATTTTTGGATCTATTTCTCTCCCTCTCTTCTCCCATCTTTAAGTTTTATTGACGTTTTCTTTCTGTTTTCTATATTTTTTCTCTGGTTTTGTAGCTTTTTATCAATTTTCTCTGTCTCCTCCTCTTCGTCCTTATTTTCTATCTCTCTCTCTCTGGTCTTTCTGTCTTTTCTCTTCTTTTCCAGGATCTTTATCTCTCTCTTTTCTCTGTTTTCTTTTATCAAATTTTTGTCTGTTTTGTTTTCTTTCTTTTTCTTTCGTTTTAGCTGTCCTCTCTCTGTTTTCTTTTACTTCCGGTCATTTTCCCTCTCTCTCTTCGTTTTCTCACCCTTTTTAATCTCACTCTGACATTCTTTGTCTGGTTTCTACCTGTCGTTCTTGGGTTGTTTTTCTATTTTTTTTTCGTATCTCTCTCTCTCTCTTTCTCTGTTTGTTTGTAATTTTTATTCTGAATGGGTTTGTTCTCCTTTCCTCTCTCCGTCCTTACCTGTTTTTCCCCTGTGTTCTCTTCAGTAAAAGTCAGAGAGATAAAAGGGCATTGAACTCTTTTTATCTCTCTCTGACTTTTTTTGTTGTCTTTGTATTCTTTTTCTAGGTCTCCATTTTTAATTTTGATCTTTCCTTCCACTTCTCTCTCTTTTTATCAGAACGTCAAATCACTTTCTTTTAGAATTTTGATAGACTACTAAAAGACAATATTCAAAGAAACATTTTTTCTTCTTTCTTGGAAAAATCTTATCTTCAAAACAAAGTGGCAGAAGAATCTCATAGTTGGAAAAAATCTTCTTGAAAAAATTTATGTTCGCCCACTTTTCATCTCACAGCTATCTCGAAATAATTTTTCCTTCCTCGAGTGTTTTTAAGACGTTTTCGAAAGGAAAAATCTCAACGAGTTTTCAACCGCCTGTTTAGAGTATATAGAGAGAACAGTCTTCTTAGAGTAAACAGCTGAAGTGATTTGTATGGAATTGGTCACCTATGCGATGGTGTAGTTTCGATCCCGAACTTCGGCCATAACTTTTCTTTATCTCTTTTGATCTATTGACTGGGCGTTTGTTTTATCTGTTTCCTTTATCTTTATACGGTTTCATTCTCTAGAGTAGATAATCTGGAGACTGGAGTTTTGGGCGGCTATTTGTCAAAGCTTAAGCCAATGGATTTGAAAAATGGTGGGAAAAAACCGGAAATGAGGATAAGTTGTCTTTAGGAGGAATTGTTAACCGGAAGTTTATTACAAGAAACCGGAAATCACCCCAGAGAAACGGTAGGGAGGGGGAAGTGAGTGAGTGTGAGAGATAGAGTGACGGGATTCAAAACAAGGAAAGGGAAGATGAGAAAGTAGACGAATGAAGTGGAGAGATGGAAAGATAGAAAGACGCAGACTCTCGAGGAACAATTCTGTCTCTCTCCCTCTGTGTCATTCCTCCCTTTCCCTAGCTCCTTAACCGTTGATTTTAATTTTCCAGTTGATTTGAAATTTTAGGAGAAGAAAAATTGAAAAATTTTCCTACTCTCTCTCTCTCTCTCTCTCTATCTTCCTTTCTTTCCTCTTCTTCTCTCGTAATTCACTTACAAAAAAATTTCGACTAAAAAATTGAAAAAAATTTTTTTTTGGCTTCCTGAAGAGATGATGACAAATTCCCGGAATTGCCCTCGAGAGATATCTTGAAAAGATGAGAGAGAGAGAGGCAAGAGGAGGAGGAGGAGGAGGAGACGTGAGAAGTGAAGAGAAAAAAGACGAAGGAGTGTCATCTTTCTTTTTAATGACTTAATTCATTTTACTAGCTTCCAGGCAAACCGGAAATGGTTTGAATTCCATACGAACGGACTCTCGTTTTCAATTAAAAATTTCTCTTCACTTTCTCTTCCATCTTCTCCTTCATTCTTTCATTCGTCGGAAATTCAAAACCATAAGGGAGGCTGAATGGGAGAAATTTTGGGTTTCAACCACGAATTCGTTGCTGTTGGACTCTTCTCCTTCTCTGTTGAGAGGTTGAATGAGACACTACCTCCGATCCCCCACCACCACTCGTAAGAAGGGTGTCGGTTTGGCGGAAGTTGACTTTGTAAGAAGAATCGTTGAGAAACCATGGAGTCAACTCCAGTGAAAATTAGCAGAAGAGCAGTAAAAAGGGCATTAATGAGCGGGAATCACGTCAAACATCCGCCATTTTCTTTCCTGGGATTCAGCAAACATCTCGCTCGAAGGTTATCACTTGAGAATGTTTATTGCTCATGGTTCCCAGCTGGTCCTCCTCTGATTGCTCAACCTTCCTTCTTGTTTCCCTTTTAATGACTTGTTTCTTGTCTCGTTTGTTAGTTTCCTTGAATCCTTTCCCTTCCTCCTCCACCTTCTTATCCTTCCTCTCTATCTCTTATTCACGTCTTGAACGTTTTCGAACAAGACTCGTCCTCTCCTTTCCCTCCTTCACGTTAATTACTTTTCAGTTTCAATTGTTCTGCTTTGTTTGTAAGGAATCATCCATTAGTCATTCACTTCCGTGGATTCCTAAAATCATTTTCAGACGCTTGTTCCATTTCTTATTAATTCGTTCGTTTGTTGAATTTGCTTAATTAACAAAAGAACACGAGGAATTTTCATTTATCACAAAAGATCTAAATTGCCTTTTTCATCTCTTATAACCTAAACGAACACTTTCCAAAGTTTTTTAACCCATCGTCCTCTTTTAATAGAGGGTGGAAACACAATAAAACAAAAACGAGAATTGTGATGTAGAAAAAGCAGAAAGGAATGAAGCACTAAGAAAATCAAAGATAAGAAGGAAAAGAAAAAGCAAGAAGAAAGACAGGAAGAAAGAAGGGTGAAGAAGAAAAGCCGAAAATGAGAGGAAGAAGACACAGGAAATAAACTCTAGGAAGTACATAATACAAAGAGAAAAATGAAAAAAGCAGAGAGAGAGAGGGTAACCAGAGAAACCCAAATAAAAGGGACCAGGAACTCAAACGGAAAGAGGGAAACCGGATGTAGAATACAGCAAATACAGAATATAAAATGAATAATGAAAAGACAGCAAAGAGGGAGTGATAAAGGCTATTGAGAGCCAAAAAATAGATATGACAGGAAATGAAAATAAAAGAGAGAAGAAGGAATAACTAGGGAGAGAAAATGATAGAAGGAAGAGAATTTAGAAATACAGAATATAGATAAAAGAAGGGAAAACAGAGAGGAATTGTGATAAAGAAAAACCAAAAAAAATAGAAAGAAGAGAGAAAGAAAAAAGGGACAAATAAAATTCAGAAAATGGAGAATGAAAAGACGGAAAAAAGGGAGTGATAAAAGCCATACAGAGTCAAAAAATAGAAAAATATGACAAGAAATGAAAATAAAAAGAGAATGATAAAGGAAAGCTAAAAAGGGGAAGAAAAGACCACAAAATAGAAATAAACTGAAAGAGAGAGAGAGAAAAAGCATAGTCAAAATGCAGACTGGAGAGGAAAATAAAGCCAAAAAAACAGACAGATGGATGATGAAAACCCAAAAAATCAAAAGAAGGACAAAAAGAAAACAGAGGAATAGGAAATAAATTTCAGACAACACAGAATATAGAGAGAAAGGAAAGAAAAGAAAGCAGAAAGAGAGAGAGAGATAAAGCAAAGCCAAAAATGGGTTCAAGAGACGGGAAATAAAAAGAAGACAGAGAAAAGGGAAACAAAATGAATATAAGATGGAGAAAGGAAAACCCAGAAAAGAAGAGTTGATAAAGGGAAGCAAAAAAAAATAGAGAGACCATAGAAAGAAAGGGAGGAAACCAATCACAGAAAAAAAAGTGAAATAAATATCAGGAAACAGAACAAAGGTAAACCAAGGAATAACGGAAATAGAATACAGTACAACACCAAATCCATAGGGGATAAGAAAAGCAGACAGAAGAATAAAGAAAAACGAAAACGTCAGCAACAGAATACGACTCGCATCAGATTTCACGACCGAAAATTAATCTTATTATATTTATCTCCTGTTGAGACGAGATGAGGAGGAAGGAAAACGACGAAAGAGTCAAAACGAGGAAAAAGTTTGATCACGTGGACCAAGCAAAACTTTTTTTGATCTTTCAACACCGACATAAATCACCATCCAACCAAAAATAATAATAAAAATTCCTTTCAACAAATCCAAACGACCTCCCCCCAAAATAAAAATAAAAAACAAATCAAAATTAAAGACATTTCCTTTTAGTTTTATAGATAAAATGACGTTTTTAAACATTTATCTGACGATTAATTTCAATAAAAGATAAATCAACTTCCTCGATCTCGCGTTTAATAACAGATAAATAAATAAAAAAAACGTTACATCGGCATAAAAACGGTTAAAACGAACGACGCCATATTCCTTCAAGTCGAAAACCAAAACTGCCAACCTTTGAACTCTCCCCTCCTTGATGAAAAATATTCAAAACGTCATTTCAGTGAAGGCGGTGGAATGAATTCAATGCAAACGCGTTCGAACCCCTTCAAATTGCATTCGGGTGAATCGTTAACGGTTTTTTCATTTCATTTTTGATTGGTATTTTATCTATTTGAATAGTTATTGATTTATAAAATAGATAATTTGAGTTTGATAAGTGATTTTATGATCGATTAGGTGAATTATAAGAATTTTAAAAGGGGAGAGGAGGAGAATTTAAATAATTCGAACGAAATGTTGGACGGATGTTGTTGTCGGATACGTTTTGGTTTTAGAGATTTTTAGCGAGGAAGAGGAGAAAGGAGAGATAGGAGGTGAGAGGAAGAGAGGATTTCCGTTTGAATATGGTCTCTCGATGATCTTCATCTTTTATTCTCGAACAGAGAAAGAGGATCTTTTGTAGTGAAGATTTTATCCGGTTTGTTGAATATTGGATTAACGTTAATCATGTTCCTATTTAAAATTTAAAAGGGAGGTTATTGAAGTCGGGCCAAATGACGTCATCAACGATGAGAGGAAGGAAAACCTGAATCGAGTTTTCATCTGAATTTTCGGGGATGCGGATGTGAAATGGAGGAGGGTGGCGGAGGCTGGAGAAGTTTTGCTTAACGTTTTATCTCGGACGAGGATGGAGGACATCTTTGAAAACCGAAATTTCCCAGAATGCTCTTCTCGCTCTTTCCTGACCGTTTTTTGTTGTAACTTGCAACCGCGTAAAACGAAACCTGATTGTCTATACCGTGCGGAACCGTTTCATCTAAGCCCTCTAGTTTATTTATATATTTTCTCAGAAAGAATTCGTTTCAAAAGTAATGCACACTTGTTTTTACCCTGAGTTCACTGTCAAATTATTGAGCCAGTGGAGGGTTATCTTCATTTTATAAGTTTGAAGGAGTTTATTAGGTGAATATTTCACACTCGGGTAAAGACTCTCATTTCAAAAATATTGCACACTTAAACAAAGAATTCTAATAATGAACAGCTTCATGACTGTTTATTTCATAAGTTTTGCACACATTCTTGAAGAATTGGTTTCATAGATATTTTGCAATATCTCGAAAAACTAATCCAAACTATCTTCAAGACAGTGTGTGCACACATTTATGAAGACCTCATGTCAAAATATTGCACACTGTCATCAAAATCTCATTTGAAAAGTATTGCACACTGTCTTGGTCAAAATCTCATTTCATAAATATTGCACACCAATTTTGCACACCTTAATGAAGGATTAGTTGCTCCCTATCACTTCCAAGAGAAATTCATCTCTTAAATCGTGCATGCTGTGACAAATTAATGGTTTCATAAATACTGCACAACTTCGTGAGAGATTTTTGTTGCACAAATTTTTGAAGGGTTCTTTTCATAAATATTGCACACTATGTTGGTGAGTTCATTTCATAAATGTCGCACACTTGTCATACTTTAAGGTAAAAACTTGTTTCCTCAAAACCTTATTGACGAATTCATAAATAATGCACGTTTTTGTCCAGATCTCGTTCTACAAATAATGCACATCTCAATCAAGATCTCATTCCAAAAATATTGCACACTGTCATTAAGATCTCTTTTCAAAAGTATTGCACACTTTCGTCGACGTCTCCTTTCATAAATAATGCACATTTTTGTCCGGGTTTCGTTTCATAAATGATGCAAACTTTTGTCCAGATTTCATTCCATAATTATTGCACACATTTGTCCACATCTCTTCGTAAGATTATTGCACAGCTTTGCGTAGATCTCGTTTCATAAATAATGCACACCCTTGCCCATATTATCTTATAATAATTAGACATTTTGGTCAAGATTTCATTTCATAAATACTGCACACCTTTGCCAAGATCTTATTTCAAAATTTCCACACACTTTTGTCCACTTCTCCTTCCATAATTATTGCACACTTTTGCCCAGATCTCGTTTCATAAATAATGCACACTTAGAATTGATTACGATCATGAATATTACAAACGGTGATCCAAGATCTGTATCTACCACCAAAGACTTTTAGCGAGGACACTTGGGGAACGAGGAAATAATGAAAAAAAATATTCTGAACCGGAAACGACGTTTAACCAATCACAAAGCAGGATGGAAAATGAAGGTAAAGCGCTCGGAGGACAAAGACTCCAAGCAAAAACGGGAAAAAAGCTGAAATTCAAATTAATGAAACGAATTTCACGTGAAACGGAAACACTTCCCGAAAAATTAACGGTTACTCCTTCCTCCCTACCTCTCCCTGCTCCCATTTCCACCCCCAATCTCTCTTTCTCGTTTTCCATCCTCCCTTTTCCTTCTGCGCTCTTCTGTCGCTCCTCTTTTTTTTCTTAACGGTTCGGTTGTCTTTTTCATCTTTTCTCTTTTCATTCTTTCTTTAATATTTCCTCTTCTTTGCCCTCCCTCCGTCACTCCTTCCGAATCTGTCCTTCTCTCTTTGTCAAGAGGCAATATTGATATAACGAGCCGTCGTTTCCATCTTCCGTCGCGCTAAAACCGTATAACTTCCAAGGTCAACAAGGCCCATGAACCTCTTCCGTCCACCCCCTCCCACAAGGCAACGAAAATTTCCTGAGAATCAGTCATGCCCACGTAACAACATCCTGTTCTTGGATTTTGATCGAAGGAGTCTTGTCGACTTGTAAGATCTCGTTTCATAAATAATGCACACTTCAACGATAAAAACGTTTCATAAGCCATTTAATCCATCACACCCATCTTTTGTAAGCAGTTCTCACTTGTCACTTGAATTCCCGATTAAAATTTGGGAATGAAATTCCGCCCGACAGAGAAACCGATTTATTACAAGGAAAACTGCAATTATAACTGTGCATTATTTATGAAACGAGATCGGAACAAAAGTGAACAGCACTTATGAAACGAAACCTTGGCAAAAATGTGCATTATTTATGAAAGAAGACGTGGACAGATGTGCGCAATACTTTTGATATGAGATCTTGATGAGAGTGTGCATTATTTATGAAATGAGATCTTGGCAAAGTTGTGCAATAATTATGAAAGAAGATGTGGACACAAAAGTGTGCATAAATTATGAAATGAGATCTGGACAAAGGTGTGCATCACTTATGAAACGAAACCTAGACAGAACTGTGTCTTATTTATGAGATCTTGATGAGAGTGTGCATTATTTGTGAAACGAGATCTAGACTGAAGTGTGCAACATTTATTAAACCAGATCTGAACAAATGTGTGCAATAATTATGAAACGAAACTTGGACATTAGTGCGCATTATTTATGGAAAAGTGAAAATTTTTCTGGACACTTGCACGGCCATACTATTAAATTCCTTTTAACAAAAAACTGGGAAACGTGGGAGCTTTCGTGACAGGTGGGAGGGAAAGGATATGAAAGCTTTTCAAAAAATGAAAAAAGGAGGAAGAAAGGTTTGAGAGGTAGAAAGCCAAAAAAAGTGGATGAGTCTAGTACGGCGTCCGATTAAAAGAGAGAGAGAGAGAGGCTGGGAAAAGAGGTCAACC
This sequence comes from Columbicola columbae, assembly GCA_016920875.1. Classification (NCBI taxonomy): domain Eukaryota; kingdom Metazoa; phylum Arthropoda; class Insecta; order Psocodea; family Philopteridae; genus Columbicola; species Columbicola columbae. The sequence continues at coordinate 3,912,953 of JADMLL010000010.1, forward strand.
AAGTTTCGTGCCCATCCTTCTCTTCCTAAAGATCTTTCCCAAATTAATGCCCTCCATTTTGAAATTGTTTTCCTTTTTCCGCCACCACCACCACCTCCTCCTTCTACCTTTCCTGCTTGCGTCCGCAACCACAAAACCCAAAAGGCCAAAACTGCATCAGGAACAGACCACTCGAATTCATTTGAAATGATTTTCCAGGAAGGACTGCTGAAATGACGGGGCGATTTTTTAATTTCATTTCATCCCTTCCTCCGCCCCTGAAATTCCTGAAATTGCTGAGATCCTGTTACAAGGATCGCGACCCTGATCAAAATAAGTAAATAGGATGAAACAATCGATTTTCTTTTGATGAAAATGGTCGGAAAACGTCTTTCTCCTCTCTCTTCCTCACTTCCGGAAACGGAAACGCTTTCTCCTGCCACGGATCCCTTCGTTTTCTCGTCCTTGGTTTAGACTTTATTTCATGTCAACTCCTTTTACCATTTCCGTTTGTTTGGGTCCTTTCACTTTTTCGCCGGGGAGAAATTTTTCTTTTTTGGGGGGGACAGGGGCGGAATGAGGGAAGTGGGGAGAGGAGGCCATTTCTTTCGATTTGTGTTTTTGTTTATTTTGTCTTGTTTAATGTTCCGGGGAAAGCGGTATTAAGGTTGTCCTCCTTTTTTTCCTTCTTCTTATTTATTTGTCATAATGATAGAAAGTTTGTTTCTTGGGTTTCCTCTCCCCCGCCTCCATGTCTCCTGTCCTTTCTTCTTCCACGTATGCTTTCCTTTGGTAGTTAGGTCTGAGAGGACAAATTTTTGCTTTTGAACTATAAGAAGTGTGTTTTGGTATTAATGAGATGAATCTTGACATGAGTATGTGCAATATTTATGAAATGATGTCTGTGACATAGAGTTACATCGTCACGTGACCCGTTTATCCAAATTTTCCTTATTTCGTCTCTACCACCCTGATGCCGTTCTCTCACTTAAGTCAACCGTTTTGCTGACATCCCGTCTTTGCTATAATCACGTGACACAACCGGTTTTCAACTCCCTGGTTCCGTCCCTGATTATCCCTCCTCTCTTGATGACATTCTCTCAAGTGTCGACGTTTTGGTTGAGCTTTCGTCATTCCTTTAACGGGTCTTTTGTCTCTTCATTACTATGATCCATTACTCTGTCCATTTTCCTTATTCCGACCCTGATTTTTTCCAAACATGCTCTACTTCATTCTTTCACTCACTTCAAGCGTAACTACGAGTTTTCTTGGAAATGGGCTTAAGCGATGGAAATTCGCAACTGACGACAAAGTTTAAACTTAATTTATCATGACTTTTGAGCTCTCGCCGGGGAATACTGACGGCAGGAAAATGTCAACCTGAGTAAATATTGATCAGCGAAGGGGAAATCACATCAGCAAACATTGAAAACACAGGAAGTGATCTCAACAAACACTCACCAGTCAGATATGACCCACCAAATATTGACCACAGCAAAAACCAAACTTCAACTAGAAATTTTTCAAAAATTTCGATTTTGTTCAACACGACAGAGTAAACGACAGCAAATATTTGCTGAAAATTGAAATCAGCATTCATTGATGGTAGCAAAAAGCCCAAACTGAAAATTTGCGACTGTCGCTAACAAAAATTTTTCTCCCGAAATTTTTGTTCCAAACACATCACTCAAAGACCCAATAATGATGATGAGGAATATGGCGATGACGTCACAAAAATTTTTATTTTCTAATCGAGTTTTTAGAATTTTTTCTAATTTAGAATGTTTACGAAAAATAATTGTTTTGTTTTGATAATTTATTCTCGGAATATTTTTAGATTCTGTTTAGAGTTAGTGGGCCCAGTTAAACCGAAAAAAAATTTGTGTCAGTGACTTGTTTTGGAGGTTAACTCACTTTTTGCTGTGTATTTCATAAATATTGCACACTTCTGTGAAGCATTTCCTACGAAGAAGGTCTACGTGTTAGTAGAGGGTAGGTTATCGAACCGGAACCGGAAGTACATTAGGAATCACGGACCAAGACTTGGAGAAGCGGGATGAAACGACTTGGTTCCTTGATTCCTTCCTCATTCTTCCGGTCCCTGTGGCCTCGAAGAAACTAAAAATCAAAACGGAGACCGGAAGTGGGTTGAGGGAAATCACGTCAGACACGAGGGAAATACGTCGAAAAGGCCCCGAAATTTTCTTTGCCCTTTATCTTCCTCGTAACAGTTGGTGTCGTTTGTTGTCCTTCGCGGATCTGGGAGGGGAGGTGGTTTCTTGTGAGAATTTCTTGAGGGAATTTATGGAAAGTCAAAAGTTGAAACAAAAGGACCAAAGGCTTTTGAAAGGAGGCTTTGATAAGATGTGTCCGAGAGGGGAGGAGGTGTTGGAGGAGATTGGTCCATTCCCTTCGTTCGGCTTGAAAAACTTGGGGGAAGCTGGGGAGCGGTCTCGCAAGGCCCAAAGCTCATTTATCCTCTTTCCTTGTTATGTAAATAAACAAAAGCTCTGATATTCCTCCTTCCTCCTCCTCTTCCTCTCCGTGTTGATCCTGTTCGGAAGAAAAGAAAAAGGAAAGATGGCGGAGAATGACGGAGATGAATAGTTGGAGGGGGCAAACGTTAAGCTCGCTTTTTGTTTTTGAGTTTTTTGTCTTTTCGTCACTCGGATGTCACCCCCACTCGTTCCCATAACTCGGACTAATTTCCTCCTTTTGTGTTGTTCCCTCCGCGAGCTTTTTTCCTTTTTCCTTCAAATTGGAAGAAATAACGTCAGAGGTATGGATTTTCAGCTTTTTTTAGTTTCGTCGTCAGCGAATCTTAAAAGACGTTCAATACACGTCTCAAGACGTATCTGACCGAATTATTGATTTCCACTTCGATAGGAATACCGCGGCGAGCTTTTCTCAGCTTTCTCACCTCTTTGAATGGAGAACCACTGTCATCGATTATTGTTTTATCGATTTTAATCGTTAACATGCCGTTTCCTCATTTATCATGTGACTCTCTTCACCCGTCAAATCTCCTTGTTTCGCCCCTGTTTTATCTTTCTGTTTCCTCCTTATCACTCTCTCGATCATGTCTTTCTCTCAGTCATTTGTTATCCTTCATAAAACGAATTTATCTTACAAGTGTGCAATACTTATGAAATGGAAGTCATCACAACGTGTGCAGTATTTATGAAATAAGCTCTTCACAGAGGAACTTGATCCAAAATTTTTCTACAAGTGTGCAGTACTTATGAAAGCTATTTGTTCGGTAGTGTTTTGAAATGTAACCCAAAAAGGTGTGCACGATTTATGAAACGTAAATCTTTTGATTGAACATTCACGAATCGGATTCTTTCGGATCGACTCACCACCACACTTCCGGTTTGGGATGGCAGTTTAGTTGTGAAAGAAAACGAAACAACAGAACGACAGATTGACATTTACAAACAAAGATCCTGACAGGAAGTATAAAATTTGAACCCAAATAAAAAGCCCAGACAGCATCCCTCCCTTCCTCTTCATACTACCCCTCTGTCTTCTACAACCCTTACCTACCCCTTCTCTCCAAAACAAGCCGAAAAGGAGAAGAAAAAACGACTGGCGACGACTGACAGTCAGGACACAAACAATCAAACTACAACAACAATACCAAAGAGAAGAACCAAAAATTTTATTTGTATAAGTCGTGGCACTAGAAAGAAGAGAAAAGAAAAAAGGGAAAAAGGGCGTCTTGAAAATAATGACGCGTTTTCCAACAGAAGCGAGATAAGAAAAGAAAAAGAAGGACAGTGAGGACAAAGAGAAGACTAAATGGATTAGGATTTCATAAATCTCTCGGTTTCCGGTCGAATAATTCAAATCCTCAGCGAACCGGAAGATGAGATTTTTAAACGAAGGATTTCAAAGATGGAGAGCGGGGGTGTGGAGTGGACGGGGGAGGCGGTATTCGAAAATAATCAAAAGACAACGAGACTTAGAGAAAAGAATTTCGAAACAAATCGATAAAACGGAAACGAAATTTCCCGGAAGTTGATGGTTACTGCCATAGCCATTCCCCCACTGGAAGGAGAATATTGGGAATAAGAGCTGGAGAGTGGCAAAGTGACTTGATGAAGGGAGGATGGTGTAGCGGCAACAGCAGCAACAGGAACAAAACAAAAATAGAAAAACGTGACGCGTGGGAGAAAGGAAGTAAGACAAAGTGACAAAGGAAAAGGTACGGAGGCTGGAGGAAGTCATTTTGCACGATTTTCGAAAATCTCGAAAATATTTCTAAACAACAATGGCAGCTCCAACGCTGCAGAAAAAGGATTTTGGCACGCTTCACGACTTGAGCGTTTCCGCTCCCGAATTCGCTGCCCCCTCGCTTCCCAAACTTCCTCCTCACCACCCAGATCGTTTTATTAACTCACCAACTACAACAGCAGGTGCAACAGGAACAAGAACAAAATTTTAAAAATTGTCGCATCAGCGTCATAACCGCCATTATGGGAAAATTTTTCCTTTCGACCCCCAAACCCCCCCAAAATGACCCGAATTCAAAATAATTCGCGGTGGAAGGAGGTCTCCCGAACCGGAAATGAGTTTTCGGTGGTGAATTTTACGCGCCAATTTCCTTAATGACCTTTGTTTGAACTCCTTTAACGACTTCCGCTTTTCGTTAATTGAATTTTGAAATGGTTCTCGAAGAGGGCGGTGGAATTTTTGTAACCGGCGAATTTTCCGCTGATTTTGTTTCCCTCTCCCGTCCTACCTTTTGTGACACACTTCCCGCATCATTTCCGCTTTCCTTTGATGACATCTCCTTCAGGTTTGATACACTCGCTAAATTTTCTTTTCTCCGGTAAAGTCGTTAGAAATGTTTGTGCTGTGGCAGTTTCTGCTTGTGACACGTGACATTGAGATACGGATGAAACCGCGACCTTGTAATTAATTGCTTTAAGAGTAAAGTAGAGCGTGAAAGAATCCGAAATAGATTTTCTTTCTCGTGACACATGATCGATTTCTCAAACGGAATAACAGTCGGAAGGAAAATTGTCATTAACAATGAGTCACAATTGTTTGCGGTTTCGAAATGAACGGTAACAACTTCGAAAAGCTTCCTGTTGTTCTGCAGGATTTTCCCCAGACAAACATTTTCAATTTAGCATGAGTCACGGGTATGCGTCACGTATTGCTCGTAGCGTAGGGGTTACAGAACGTCAAATTGGTTAAATATCGAGGTCATAGCTCCAAAATCATGACGTCACGGGGTAGACAATAAGACAGATGTTACGTAGTCACAGATAAGAGGTCACAAATGGGTTTAAAAGACATGTACCACGTGATTACAAAAAGATCAAAAGGTAAAGACGAACGGAATCATAAATCAAGATGTCTAGCATAACTGACTATGGGTCACGGATAAGTCAGGGAAAAGTGAAGTCATAAATGGGTTAGAACTCCAGGTGTCACATGGTCATGAATAGGTTACAAATTGGGTGACCAAAAAGTTTCAAATTAAACATGCAACCAGACGTGGGCCTTTTTAGATTAAGATGTAGCACACCACGTGGTCATGAATGGGTTTGATACCCGGGTGTCACACAAGAACTATGTCTAAAATCAGGTGTGACATAGTCTGAAAGAAGTTTATAAATTGTGTGGCACTTCCATTGTTGGGTTAAAAAATCAGATGTCACATGGTTCATAATAAATCAGGCGTGACATATTCACAAAATACGTTCGAGAACCGAACACGACGTGGTCACATTTATGTCACACTGTCAAAAGTTACGATTCGACCACAAAAAGGTTTAATGGCGTCAAACAATTTTAAGACCAAGGGATCAAAACTGGAACTAAGACAAGTTGGAAACTTAAACCCTCAAATTCCTTTGAAATGTGTCACGCGTCACGAGGAAACCGCACATAAAACTGTTCAACCGCGGAGCTTTCTCCCTTAAGAAAACGTTTTTACGAGGAAAATTTCGACCAAGAATGCCGGCGGATGGGTCGACTCCAGTCCAAGTTTCTGGAAGAAGAAGGAGGAGGAAGGAGACTAGAGAAAGGCCTCGAATATACTTATCTATGGTTTCAAAATGGCGGCGTGTATGGGGGGTGATAGGGGGGTAGGGAAAACTTTGAAAATCATTTTCTAAACGGTGGAAACTTTTCTTTTTCATTTTTTTTATCTTAAATCGAATTCCTCGACGGAAACCCTTTTTTTCGGAAACTTTTTAACTCAATAATTCTTTTATAAAAGAAATTTCCACCCCCTCTGACCACCCCTGGCACACCATCCCCCGCATCCCCGAATCTTCTTGCCCTCCTCATTGTTGGAGAAAAAAAAATCTTCGTCATTCTATTACTCCACTTCCGTTTCTTCACTCCTTCCTTCGTCCCTGCAACCCCCAACCCCCTCTTCCTCTCACGGATGATTTAAGAAATTTATGTGTTTTGTTACGTTTTCAATAAGTTTCGGAAAGGACAACAGAAAGAATTTCCTTCGAGAAATGGGAAAGCCTTGTTACCCGAAATTAAATTTCCCTTTTCCCCACCGCTGTCGCCGCCACCCCCGCCCAAACTAACTTTTCTCTCTCTCTCTCTGTGTGTTCGGTTTTAGAATCATCCCTTTCACCCAGGTGATGGGTTCTTTCTCTCGTGGTTCGTTATGGTCACGTGACCTCGGATGAAGTTGTTTAAGAGGAAGCCTGCCTGGAGAGCTCAGCAGGTGGGAGAGGAAAGTGGGAAGGTCACAGTCTTCGGTTTGCCTTCTTTTTAATTAATTTACTTTTTTTTAATTAAAAGTTTAATTTAATTGCTGTCGGTGATGCTGAATTATGAGCCTGGGGTCGTTATGAAATGAAAGAAGGGAAATCTGAGTCAAAGCCGGAAATGAGAAAATCGTACATCAACAGGGATAGTCTGAGTTGGGATATTCATCAACCAAAGTGAGAGGGAGTTGTCGTAACTGGTACCCAAATGTCCCAAATTTACGGTCACGGGGGTCGTGGATAAGTCAACAGAATAAACCGCTATGGGTCACGTGGGCTAAAAATAACAAAGGTCACAGATAGTTGAACGAAGTATTCAAATTACAAAGACACCTAGTCGTTCAACAGATTAAACGTCACGCAAGGGCTTTCTGTTATAAGGTCACAGTCAGGTCACGGTTTTGGGGTGACATCGAGTCAGATGTCATGAGGAAGATAATTAGACAAGGGTCATGGGTCAGAGGTCAATCTTTAGGACTATAGCGGTCATAAGATACCACAAATAGGACACATGAAATTTTGGAGAACGTCAAATCACACAGATGACGTCATCACCGATAGATCAAAACGTGCTTTAGGCCCAGGGTAATAAATCAAAGATGGCAGAGAGATTCAAAATTCAAAGTCTAATCGGCCAGAGAGAAAAAAACGAAGACCAAACTCGAAAAGGCGTCACAGATCACGAAAAGTCCTCAAAAACAAATATTTAGATCGTAAACAATTTGTTTTTCGGGTTTATCTCCCTCCCTCCCCTGTATACGACCCTGCTTCGATTTGCTGTAGTCATTGCCCCGGCAACTCAGTTACCAAATGAAAATTCAAAAAGCTTAACGTAAGATGATTTATTTACTAATGCGATTCTAATGTAACAACCGTGTCTTCTTAGAGGTAATAGGCGAAACTTTGTAAATGAAATTAAATAAATAACCGGAAGTCAAAGTTGTCCAAAAAAATAAGTGGACAGCGGAAAGGACAAGGAGCAAAGGTCAAAGTTGACGCGGATTGGGAGCTGAAGGAAGGTCGTAGAGAGAGATGGGAGGAAACCAAAGGTTTTTGATGGCGTTCCCACGATTTCCATTTTTCCTGTTTTCGTGGAAATGTCTTCCCAGAGAAATTTATTTTTCTTACCCTCCGCCATTTTGTTTTTCCTTTTTTTAATATACATAATTAACTCGCAGACGAAACATAAGAACCCTCGAGATAACAAAAGGTTCAATAGAATGGCAGAAGAAGAAGAGGAAGAACCAATCTTTTGTACTTTCTTCTTCTTTTGAAGAAGAAGATGAAGCTTAGAGCCAAGAAGAAAGATGATTGTTCTTCCTCTTCCTCCTCCTCCTTTCTCCTCTCTTCATCTTCCTTCTCCTCTTCCGTGGTCGATACACCGCCCACCCGAATTATCTGTCCCGATTCTATCAATTTCCATTCTTTTCATTCCCATTGTGCCACCTCCTCTTCCTCCCCAAGAAGAAAGACTCCGTCATCGTGACAACTGAAAGAGAGATTTGAGCGTTTGTTTCCTGCCAATTCTTCAGCTCACTTCCGCTTCGATTTTATTCCCGACAGAGGGAAATCCGACGACAGCGCCACAAATATCGTTTAATCAAACTCTCTCTCCTCGTACATGTTCTGTCTGTCTGTCTAACGATCGGTTGGCCACAAACTCGGTGTTTTCCTTTTTTTTTTTTTCATTTACAGGAAACATGTTCTCGCATTTCCCACCGGTATGTCCTCTTTTAAGAGGAGAAGCTATTTCTGTCGGAGGGTGTGACAACGCAGTTCATCCCCTTGGGTCGGACCCCTTCGTTTGCATTATTTAACAAGCAATCAAATCATCTCCTCTCTCTTCACTCGAGATTTGTGACACGTTTCACTACCTCCGTATTCAAATTTTTCGGGGTGTTCTTACTGTATCACCCCCAACCCACCCTTAACTCTCAAAGAGATAGCCTGGAGTCTAACACGGGGGATGGGAAGTGTGTCACGGTCATCAAAGAACCACACTCCAACAGTTTCATCTTCTCACATCTGGCAGGCCATTGAGACAAAGAAAAGTTTGGATCGATGGACAGATAGATGAACGGAGAAGGAGGAGGAGGAGGAGGATGGAAAGGATCAAAAGCTCATCATAATTATCGTGACACACTGAAAGTCAATTACGTCCGATTGGGAACCGCCTTCAAATTTGGGGCCTTTGTTGGCTAATTGCAAATTGTTTCCGGTCATAATCAAAAGACCGATAGATGGGCAGAGGGAGGAGGAGAGATGGAGAGAGACGGGGGACGGGGGGGAGGCAATAATAAGGAGAATGTTACTCCGCTCAGTGATGCTGCTGATCAAATCAAGCAAGGAAACTGGAATATTTACAACTTGAACTATGAAGCGGAAACATCAATAAATAAATAAATAAATAAAATGGAGGCAAAATCTTTCTCTAATTGCTTTCATAAAAGTTTCCTCTCCATTTACTCGACATAACTTTGTTATCAAATCTCCTTCCTCTCTCTCTCTCTTCTCTTCTCCTGTCTCTCTTCTACTTCCCGGGGGAATGTTAATAAATTATTTATTTATTTATTTATTTTACGTAGAAATCTATTTGTAACAGTTATTAAATGTCAGCTAAAAACGAGAAGATATAGCAGAAGATGATGAGGTTGCACAAAACTTCTCCAACAAATTAAGGAAGCCGGATTTAACAGTAATTCTTTCACTCACTTCCGGCGGAACTTATCAAATTAAAAACTTACTTCCGGTATAACTTTCCCTTCCTCCCCCCGTGACATCTTAGAAAATCCTTTCTTCTAATTATGATTTGAAGACGACTTTCGAATCGGTGGTGGCGGATTGAAGGTTTGACATAAATCTCTGTGACCGGGTGGAACGGAAATGACTCACTTCCGGTCTATGTCAGATGACCTAAGTCTAAGTGTAAAGAATAACAGAAAATCGTTTTCGGTTTCGATCTTTTTTATACTGTTTCGAAAGCTCCGACAGGTTTCTGTATTTTTCTTTCCTGTTGTGGCTTTGGAGGTGGAGGTATTGGGGAGGGGGAGTCTGTTGTTGTCACATTGCCATAAGCTCGAGCTTTTTGACGACGGTTAGGAGGGATCAAACCAACAAAAAAATCTCTCAATCTCGTGTAAATTTATTCAAAATGGCAGAAACCCATGCAAATAACTTGTCCCCGTGACATTTTCCTTCAGGCTCGATGAGCTTTCGACCCGAATTTCTCTCCTCCACCTCTCTCTCCTGTCGTTTATCCCTCCTGATTCTCAGAGTCATTTCTCTTTTGTTCTTCTAAGTCTTTTATCGTTTCAAAGCCCCACATATCGGTCCTGAGAGTTTATTATAGGCTTAACCCCCCCGTCCCCTCAGCGATCATCTGAAAGCTCCAGATCACCTCAACGGTCATCCATTTTGTGTAAGCTTAGAATCAAACCGGAAATTATCCTCTTTCCGTTTGCGGACTTGATCAAAACCCTTTTTAGTACGTCCTCTTAATGATGTTCTCGAAGACAGTTTCCTTCAGTCCTCCATCTTGTCTTATTCTTCTTCTTCCTTTCACTTTCTTTCTTCTCCGGAAATTTCATCGACCTTCCCATTCACCTTCCTCATAAATTCCTTCTTCCTCTCTCTCTCTGGGATATGATTTTTGCATTTTTCTCCCCCCCGGTTTCCTTCAAAACTTTCTCTAACAACTGACGCATCCGGAAGTGATGACGCTGCTGTCACTAAACTTGTTAGTCAAAAATGTGTTTTGAGTGACATGCAAATCGAGTGTCAAAGATCCCCGGGAAAGAAACAGAAGAGGAACGTTCGGAAATACCAAGGAAACCAAACTCTTCTCCTTTTACACTCCTCCTCCTCCTCCTCTCTTGATCGTTCGTTTCCTCCGTCAGCAATTTGATGTCATCAGCCGGCAGTGCTAAGTCCTTGAAATTGATTTTTCCTCCTCTCTCTCAGCGATGATGTGCCTTCTTCCTTTAGTCCCAGTATTTTTCCTCCTCCTCCTCCTCCTTCTTCCTTCTGTTTTTCCTTTCTTTCACCTCCCCGACCACCATCTACTCTCTTTTATTCATTTTTTCTTATAAATTTCGTTTCCTTTAAGCTATTAGGCGAGTTTAAAAAACGAGGACAAATTGCTGAAAAACAATTTTTTTTTGTTTTTATTTTTTTGAAAATGGGAAAATTGTTTTTTGAGAAAATTAAACAAAAGAAGAAAATTTTTGTTTTCCGTTGAGAATCTTAAAAATTTTCATAGCAGAAGACTTTTTTTATTTTTATTTTTTATTTATTCTCTCGGGACAAATTTTTCCTTGGTTGCGTGAGTGGACGACAGCCCCAAGACTTTTAACAAAATCTGTTTGTGCAGAAAATTTTTATTTCTCTCTCTCTCTTTCTTCTCTCTTTTACTGTTTCTCATCTTTTTCTTTCGTCTTACTCTGTTTACTCGGATTCTTACTCTGTTCCTCTTTTCTGTTTACCGTTTTCCTTCATGTTTTATTTCAGCGCTGTATTCCTTTTCCTCTTTTTCTATCTCTTTCGTCTCTTCCTCTTTCTCTCTTTCTCTTTATGTATTTCGTTCTTGTTTTGTTTTGTTATACTTATCTCTGACGTTGCTCTTCTTCTTCTTTTTGACTTTGTGTGTTTCGCTTTTCTGTTCGTATTTCTTTTATCGTTCTTTCTTTCTCTCTCTTTTGTTTTTCTTCCCTTTCTTGTCAACTTTGTCTTTTCTTTCTTTCTTACTGTATTCCTCTTTCTTCTATTTCCTTTATGTTCCTCTTTCAGCTTTTTGGTTTTTTATTGGCTCTCTCTCTCTCTTTCTTTGTTAGTGTTTGTCTGTTTCTGTTTCATTTTAGTTGGTTTTCACGCGCTCTCTCTTTTTCTCCTTTTTCCTCTCCTTTCTTTTCTTCCTCTTTTCCGTTTACCATTTTTGCTTCTTTCTCCTTATTCATTTTTCATGGGCTTTTCCTCTCTCTGTCTTCCTCTTCCTCTTTTTAATAGTAGTTTTCATTGTATGCCTCTTCTTTTATGTATTTGGTCCTTTTTTTTTATACTTATTTCTGTCGTTTCTTCTTCTTCTTTTTATTTTGTGCCTTTTGATTTTCTTCTGTTCGTATTCCTTTTTACCGTTCTTTCTTTCTCTCTCTTTTTTTTCTTCCCTTTCTTCAAACTTTTGTCTTTTCTCTTCTTACTTCTTTTCTTCTTCTTCCTTACTGTATTCCTCTTGTTTTTTATTTATTGTCTCCTTTAATGTTTCTTTCTTTCAACTCATTGGGTTCTCATTTGTCTTTTTCTTTTTCTTCTCTTTGTTTTCCAGTTGTTTGATTCTCATTCATCTTACTCGTTTTTCACTGGCTCTCTCTCTTCTCCTTTCTTACTGTGTTCCTCTTTTCCGTTTACCATTTTTTTCTTCTTAACCCATCCATTTCTCCTTTCCTTTCTCCTTCTCCTGGCTCTCCTTCTCACTCTTCTGTTTCCTCTTTTCCTCTTACAAGATTATCCAGTTTTCATTTGTCTCTTTCTTCCTTTTCCCCGTATTTCTTTCTTACTTTATTTTTCCTGTTTACTATTTTCCTCTCTTCCTCTTTCAACTTATTGGTTTTCTTTTTCTATCGTCCTCCTATTTCTTTTTCTTTTTCTTACATGATGATTTTCCTATCTCCTTATGTCTTCTCTTTCATACGCTCCTCTTCCTTCATTTCTCCTCTTCTCTCGCTATTACTCTTGTTTTTCTTCTGTCTTTCGTTCTTTTTATTCCATTACACTCATTTCTATATTACTGTCATTATCTTTTCCTCTCTCTCTCTTCATTTACCACCCTTTTTTCCACCCTCTGCTTTTGTTTTTCAGAAACATTATATTTTAACACACTCAAAGTACTGAAAATGGTTACAACGGCCAAGTTTAGTGAAGGAAACGTTTACATTTGGTTTTTTAAAGAGCGACACCCTGTATTTTGTATTTTCAAACATTTTACTCGGTCTTTGACTCTCAAAGAATTTTAATCCCTTTACAAAAAATGACATTTAACCGCGAAAGCTTGACAATAAAAATCAAAAAAGAGACTTTTCAGTATAATTAACTGCCAACGAGGAAAATGTTAATTAAACGAGGGAGGATCCATTCATACAAGCTTTCGGGCCACTCACTTTTGTGTTTTGGTCCTTTGTCAAAAAAAAAGGGACACATGCGGGTTATTTCAGCAAACAAGGTACAGATGACGTTATCTTTCCAACTTATGACCGGGAACGCTATCAAAGGTGTCGGTTCGCGTAGCAAAAACAAAAGGAAGAGAATCACCAAAAGGAAACGATTCTGAGAAACCTTTTCTACCATCAAAAATTAACACAACACCACCATCCACCCCCCACACAGAGCCCAAATAAACACTCCCGACACACGAGAAAGAAAACCTTAAATGATCATCGGTCCCATGACGCCGACGAAGAGAAAGGAGAGGAAGGAACGCAAGACTGACGTTCGCCGCAAGATCCGCAATCATTTCTCTTCCTTCGGGACTATCTCCCCACAGCATCACTGGACCGGAAATGAGAATCCCAAAGGACTTCCTATTTATTTTTATTATTAACTGGGAAAAGAACTCCTCTTTGAGCGAAAACCTTCCAATTTAATGCTTTTGGAAACATTCTGGGGAAAAAAGGAGGAAATCACACGAGAGAGGAGGAGGAGGATGGAGGGAGTGTCCCAATGGGGCCTCATTTTTTCCACTTTGACCCCTGCTCGAATAAAAGCTCGTTTTTTAATTATTATTATTAATAATAATGATGGTCCTTGAGAACCGTTCGTAACTTTCATTTTGTTTTCTAATTTGATGTCGGTTAAAGAAAAAAAGTTATTATTAGCTCGAAAGCTTTCCTTCCTCCTTCTCTTCGTCTCCCATTCCTTTCCTCCTACTCACAAAGCTTTCTTCTTAAGTATTTTCCTCTTCTCCGGACGTATTATGTAAATTTTGTAAATGTAATTTTACACGAAAAGATTTTAACGAACTCTCGGGTTCGTCTTCGTATCTTCTCCCCCCCTCCTCCTCTCTCTTCATCATCATCATCATCATCATCATCTTATTTTTGCGCTTATTAATACATAACAACAACAAAAAATGGTAGAAGGTAAAAAGCTTCCTCCTCCTTGGAAAAAAAAGGGCAACAAAAAAAATTTAATGAAGGAGAATCGATCGATGTTTCGCAGCCATCTTGAAGCTTACGTATAATATAGTACCATCACCACCACCATTCATCCTCCACTCGTTTGTTTCATGTGTAAACTGAGATTCTCAAAATATGAAATTCCTTTCTTCCATCCTCCTTCTCTTCAGTGTCCTCTTTCCCTCATCTCCTCTTCCTCTCTTTAAAAATTTTTAGTTTACGCGGTTTACTCAGCTTTCGTTCGAATTCCTTTCAGGTCTTATTCCTCTCTTTGATGAGAGAGGTGAAGAGGCTAAGGGGTTCATTTCCTTTTTCATTTTTAACTTCCGGTTGAGCTACCTTTATTCACCTTTGTTCATTTCGTCCTTCTTATGTTTCGGTTTTTGATATCCTATTGGGTAGGTTTTTTATTATTTCCGGTAATGTGAGTCTTTACTTCCTGTTTTTGATTCATAAATCCAAGCCCATCTCCACATCTGTCGCTTATATATTTGGTCTACCGGAAAGTGTCACAGCAGGTTTGCTCTCTTTTTGGCTCAAATCCGATGGTGTAACCTAACAACGGAAAACTCTTCTCCCCTCTAAGGTTACAGGTTCGGAAGGTATACAGGTAGCCGTTTCTTATCTGCTCTGGGGTGATCCACTTCGCTTTGGTTCTGTATTCTCCTACAGCTAAACATGAATTAGGCACGTAATTGACTAAGAGAATTGGTGAGTCCCAGTCCTCCTTTTACCGGATTGGTGAGGTATACTTCTTGGAAGCCACTCCAGGTACCATTCTGTCTTCTGATTGGTTGCCAATTCCAGGTTCCTTCCAGAACGAGTAGGAAAGAATCATAAGAAGAGAGAAAGGGAACCGACCATAAATCCATTCATTTCTTGTGACCCACTTCCTTCTTCCTCCTCTCTCTCTCTTCCTTTGTCCGATAAGCTGGTGGGTGGGAGTGACGACAATCCACCCATATCCTTTGTTGGTGGAGAAATGGAAATTTCTTTCTCTCCTCCCTCCCGCCCCGCCCGCTCCCAGAAATGAGAAATCATCGAATAAAAGGCTCAATTTTAAATTAAGGTTTGGAAGCTAAGCTCTCTCGATTATCCTTCTCCTCTTCTTATTCAAAACTAAATCCGAGAACAAAATCCTTTCTTATGCATTCACAAAATGGGGGGAATAGGGCCCCGAAGGAAATGACCGAGGAGATTTCTGCCCACTCCTAAGGATTTTCATTTCCTTTTAACTTTCCCTCATCCAATAAATATCCTGTCTGTCGGTTTCGCCAGGGTTTTTTATGTCGGAGAATTGCTACGGTCTTGTAACAACTGTTGGCAGTCCTGCATTTACAAATCCCATCCTTTTGTTTTGTTTATGTTTACCTTATGAAAGTCACGTTTTATTAGGATTTTGTAGAAAACAGAAACAACACCAAAAGTCGTTTTCATTCGTTTCCACGTCAGAAGTCGTAAAACAAAGTGAGAGAAAGTGAGAGGGGGTTGGTAACAGTGGACGAAGAAAGGTTGGTGCTAAGGACGTTTGCTAACTTCATATGTATGGTTGATCTTTAACCACGTTTCCGGTGGTAGATTGCCTTCCTTTTTCCGTTACTGAAGAGAGGGGAAAGGTGATTTTCATTTTTTTTTAATTTACTCTATGGCTTCCGGTTTTCCTTGGTTCCATTGTTCCCATTTTTGGTTTCCTTGTTCAACTTTTTTCCTTTTTTTTGGTTTCTTTATTTATTTTTTAATGGCTTTCTTGTGGTTTTCTTTTTCTTTCTTTCTTCTCTCTCCTTCGTCGGATTTCTTTTCTTTTTTATTCTTCTAGGTTATTACGTCACAAAAATGTTATCTTAAATCTTTTAAACAGTTGTATTGCCTTTCCAACTGTTCTACTGTGTACTAACACCGTGTCGAAGTTTTGAATTTTGAGAGAGTTGTATTTGTAATACCAGTGTCGGAACTAGGTTGTATCGTTAACGATGAGTGATGATTGTATGATATATTGATATAAAATATTATTGTACAACTAGAACTTGAAATACAAATAGAAAATAGATCGACGATCGGAGCTCGTATATACAGTAAAGAGGAATATTGTTTCGGAAAAGATATATATTAATATATATTGTATTTTTGGTAGCAGTGATGGACTGTTTCACCGCCCAAGCCCTGTCAGAACATTGAACTTTGCTGAGGATTTTCCACAAATTTTCTTTTTCTATGGTTGAAAGTAATATGCGGCAGTTGGAACACGAAGGCCGATGATGTTGAGCACTTATTAGTGCAGTTTATCAAAAATAATGCAGGCTTTCTCCTGAAGCTCGTTTCAATTATATTGCACACTTTTCCAGGAATTCATCCCAAAATATTGCACGCCCTCTTCTATTTAGCATACTTTCTTCTGCAAATTCTTCCAAAAGTATTACACATTTTCTCTTGAAATTTATCCCAAAAGTAATGCACGCTTACCCACAAAATTCATTTCAAAAATATTGCACACTTTTCACATGAAAACCATTCCAAAAGTAATGCACACTTTCTTCTAGAATGTATTTCAAAAATAATACACGTTTTCTCTTGGAGCTCGCTTCGAAAATTTTTGAATTCCTCCTGGAATTCATTGCAAAAATATTGCACGCCCTGTTCTAGAATCTATTTCAAAAATTTTGCACACTTTCTTCAGCAATTTGTTCCAAAAATATTGCAGATATTCTCCTGGAATCTATTTCAAAATATTTGCACTTTGTCTTGAAATATATTTCAAAAGTAATGCACGCTTTTCCACAAAATTCATTTCAAAAATATTGCACATTTTCTCCTCGAATTCGTTTTAAATATATTGCACACTTTCTTCTGCAAATTCTTCCAAAAATATTTCGACACTTTATTCCGAAAGTAATTCACGCTTTCCCACAAAATCCATTTCAAAAATGATGCACACTTTCTCTCTAAATTCATTTAAAAAATATTGCACTTTTCCTCGAAATTTATTTCAAAATGTTGCACACTTTTATTTAGAATTCCTGTTGAAAATAATTCACGCTTTCTCCTCTAATTTATTTCAAAAATATTGCACACTTTCTCCTGGAACTCATTTCAAAAATAATGCACACTTTCATTTAGAATCCTATTAAAATTAATGCGCTCTTTCTCCTGTAGATGTCTACCACTTTTGCAGACGAACTTTTAGTTTCACATATAAAGTCAAGACCTTACCGGAAGTCAGAGAGTAAATAAACAAAAAAAAAACAACAAACAACCTTTGAATAGAGTATAAAACCATTTATAAACTGAAACCCATAAAAAGTCATTTAACCAAAACGAAAATGGTAGAAACAAAAAACTGGGTATCACTGGGATGACATAGAAAATCAAAAGGACAACAAGAAACCACTAAGCACCCCCACCCCCCAAAAAAAACCAGAAACTGACTCAAGAAACACTGTATAAAGAAACTTAAAAGTGGCTAAACGAAGAGAAAAATTCCTTTCTATACTACTCTAAAAGGAATCTCGTTTCATAAAGATGTCTTCGCCATGTTCCAAAAAGAGAGAAAAAATTTTTTTTTCCCACCGCCTTCTTTCCATCCCCTTCATAAAATAAACAAATTGCATTTTTCTTGAGCAGCATAAAAATAATTTAGTTAGAATTCAAATTCATTCATCCATATTTATTCATGTTATGTTTTCCGTATGAGCGAATCTCAAGATGGCGGAGAAATATGGCGTCTAAATTCCATAACATCATCTGTTACATCCAGGGAGAACGAAGTTAATCTTAAACGGAAATCTTTTCTCTGGGAAAAGAAATTTCATTTAATAGCCGGAAACAGGTGTTATGTCATTAAGGAAATAAAAATCCAGGAAGGATGGAAGTAGAATCCCACCGCTTACTATGAAAAGTGGTTTTGCCGCGATCTAGAGGTCTGTCGTATAATTAAAGTTAAAACAAAGCAAGTTGAGGAATTCAATTAGGAAATTTCAAAACACCTTCATAACCTCCTCCTCCTCCTCTACCTCTTCTCACCTCCCGATTACCTCCTTCGGAAAAGGTTTCCCCCGGTGTAAACCCTCATTAAGAGAATAAAACTTTCGCCGACACACGTGAACACATCCCAGATTTCAGGTCGAGCTTTCTGCCTGTGTGCTTTCCCTCCATCTCCTAATCATTTAAGGCTTCCTTACTCAGTTCGGTACTGCATTTCGCTTAGTCGTTTGTGAATTTAGTATTCGTCCTTTAATAAATCTTCGCTCAAAAGGGACTGAATAGTTTCTAAAGGAAACTTTCATCCCCCGCCACCACCACCACCAACCCCCTATCCCTCTCCCATGTATCGTTCTTCTTTCTTTTCCTCTGAATAAAATTAATTACTTTCGTGTTTCTCGACTCAAACGCTTCTCCCATAAAAGCCATAAAGAGAAGAGTTTAATTACTCTATGGCGTGATTATTACGTCAACGTTTTTTGCCCGCGCGTGAGAGAAAAAATTTTTTTTTTTCCTTTGAAAAGCATAAATATAAACGTACGACTCCCCACTCCCTTCAAAAAACCTTTTTTCTCCTCTTTTTATATATTAATAAATCAATTATACTCTTTGTATATGATGATATTAATTATAATATAACCTGGATTTGGTTTTATTAAAAGAAGAGAAAGAACTCTGGATGACTCACTTTGAACGGAAACCATAGAGAGAAAAGGGGATGGGACCGAGGGCCGAAAATTCAGAGATCAAAATTGTGTTTAAACACTCTATGACTGGAGATTTTTTTTTTTGTTTTGAATTTAATCAAAAAAGGATTTTTTGCAATTTCGCTTTAAGTTGAAAAGATTGAAGTGGATTATGCGGTGAGGAGGCGGGAGAGGGTGGGTGGGAGGAAGAGGGTAAAACGGGGTCGTGAGAGGAGATTTCATTAAGAGGTATTGATTCAATTAACTTAAAACCCGACCTTCGAGTGTTTTGTGTTGAATTTTGAAAAACCCGCGGACACGAAATAAAATAAATTTTGTGTGCGTTTTGTTTGTTTCAGAGCTTCATTCAAAATGGCGGTCGAACAAGTTCCAGGATTTGAAATGACTTGGTGATTCGGTCCCTTGTCGACGGGTTGTGCTTTGCATAATTGAATAATCTTATTAGAGCGGAGAATAAGAGTGAAAAAGGAAAGATGGCGGAGGGATGATTTTGAGTTATATTCAATCAAAATGCCGGGTAATTGTAAGGACCTAAGCGCGGAGTATGTGAAAAACTTTTTCAACGCCTCGCCGGATGTTGAATTCGGTCATCTTCCCAATCGGACTCATTTATTCAATTTCTCCGAGGAACATTTGGCGAACATTCTCGAAGGAATCTGGACCGGGGGACAAGACAGAAATCTGTCGTCGGCCGCGGAAGTTGCTCTGATAATCATTTACAGTTTTCTCATAGTCGGCGGATTGATCACGAACATTCTCGTGAGCTTCGTCGTCGCTCGTAGGAAGCAGATGCACACTGCCCGAAACTTGTATATAGTCAACCTGACCGTGTCCGATATATCCCTCTGTTTGATATGCATGCCTTTCACTCTGTTCATGATCCTCCGTCGTCACTGGACTCTCGGGCCCATCATCTGTAAAATGATGGCCCTTCTTCAGGGCACCAACATCATGGTCTCGATCGGAACCATAACGGTCATCGCTCTCGATCGATATTTCACGATATGCAAGAGAACGACCCGGAGAATGGAGAACACCAGAAGAAACGTCATCATTTCAATTCTTCTAATTTGGCTAATCAGCATTTTGGTGGCCATGCCTTTGTTCTTCTACCAGGTGAGTACACGCTTTCACTTCCGTTTCCGTTATATTTTTCATGTTTATATCAATGACTCAAACAATCGACATTTTATTTCAAAAGTAATGCACACTAGCTCGGCGATCTCATTTTACAAAAAAGTCGTATCGACTTACAGCATTTTGGAAAACAAGAAAACGTATCATTCATAAAACTGTGCATTATTTTTGAAATGAATTCTTAATACAGCTGTGCAATACCCATAAAATTTAATCTGACTACGAGTGTGCATTATTTATGAAATGAGCTTTATGAAGAATTGCGTGCATTATTCATGAAAATCATTTCTCAAGTGTGCATTATTTTTGAAATGAATTGTTGATAAAAGTGTGCATAATTTTTGAAATAACTTCTTCATACAGCTGTGCAATACTCATGAAATAAAATCTGACTACGAGTGTGCATTATTTATGAAATGAAACCGTGATAAACACGTGCATTACTTTTGAAATGAATTCTTAATACACTTGTGCGCAATATTTATGAAATTTAATATTCTTACGAGTGTGCAATATTTATGAAGTGAGTTTTATAAAGGATTGTGTGCATTAGTCATGAAAATCATTTTTCAAGTGTGCGTTACTTTTGAAATGAATTCTTTATGGAAGTGTGCATTATTTATAAAAGAAATTCCTCATTCAAGTGTGCATTATTTTTTGAAATGAGTCACATATAAATCTGTGCACTATTTCTGAAATGAAATCCCCATGAAATTGTCCTGTGTTTGTGACCCAAATTTTCGTCGCAGTGGTTTAACTTAAAAAATAGAATTTACACCAAAGGTGTGCAAGACTTTTGAAATTCGCATAAACCGGAAGTTGTCGGTGTGACCGAGTCAAACATTTCATGATTTCCTGCTAGTATACCACAATCCCTCTCAACCTTTTAGTTCAATTTCCTTTACCTCTCTGCTCTCCTCTCTCTCTCTACTCCTCCTCCCACAGCTTCCTCCCTGTTTATCTGCGGAATCAAGTCCTCAAGTTGGGATAAATCTCCTTTTTCAGCAGGAAATTTTTTCTGGATGTTGTTCATCTAAAAGAGGAGGGAGGACAACTTAAATCTACTTCCGAGCGAGGTTTAATTGAAAACCAATCGAAGTTTTCGTGGGAAAACTTTTCTTCTTCGTCTGGGAAATTTGCCGCATGCGCACCGCGTCCATGAAACCCCGACCAAAATGATTTAGAAGAGGAGGAGGAGGAGGAGGAGCGGAAGTGGGAGGGAAATTTATTATGAAAAAAAGAAAAAGTAAATTTCCGTGTTATTAAACCGGGGATAAGAATTTTTTCTTTCTTTCAAAGTTTTTCCGGGGAAAATTCCTTTTTGATAAAGTTTTCCGCTGAGACCCTGTCACCTGGGAGCTTTCCCTTAAAGTTTTGACGATTATTTTGCCGCTTTGCCGAGCTGATACAGATTTAATATACTAATTTTTCACTTCCGATATTTTCTTCTCCTCTAATTACTTCATTGGAAAATGGAAAATTATTTATTAACATAATTTATGTATAGGCCTAAGTATAAAACATAAAACGCCACCACGAAATGAAGATAAAAGTACTGCGATCTGGGCGATGATGGGGGAAGTTAAAGCGCGACAGCTTTTAGCACAGCGTAGCTAGCAGCACAGACTTGCGATTTGAAATTCTGAGAAGAGCGTGCAATATTTATGAAATAAATTTCTTAGTAGAGTGTGCCATACCTTTATAAATAAATTATTTGGAAAAGTGTGCAGTATTTTTGAATAGAAATCTTGTTGATTGTGTGCAGTATTTTTGAAATGGGTTCCTGATGTCAGTGTGCAGTATTTTTGAAATGAACGCTTGATGTCAGTGTGCAGTATTTTGAAATGGGTTCTTGATGTCAGTGTGCAGTATTTTGAAATGTGCAGTATTTTTGAAATGGATTCTTGATGTCAGTGTGCAGTATTTTTGAAATGGATTCTTGATGTCAGTGTGCAATATTTTTGAAATAGAATCTTGATGACTGTGTGCAGTATTTTTGAAATGAGTTCTTGATGTCAGTGTGCAGTATTTTTGAAATTGATTGGATGGGAATGTGTGCAGTATTTTTGAAATGAATTCTCGAGGAAAGTGTGCATTACTTTTGGAATAAATTTCAAGAGGATGTGTGCATCATTTTTGGAATGAGTTCCAGGAAAATGTGCAGTATTTTCAATAGGAATTTTATATGAAAGTGTGCAATATTTTTGGAACGATTTACAGGAGATAGTGTTCATCATTTTTGGAATGGATTTTGTGGGAAAGTGTGCATTAGTTTTGGAATGAGCTCCAGGAAATTACTTTTAAAATGGAATTCTGTATGAGAGAGTACAATACTTTTGGAATGAGTTCCCGAGGACAGTGTGCATTATTTATGAAAGTAGTAGGACTTTTCTCAACGCCCCTCCTTCGTCTTCTTTGTTTCCCAACTACAACTGACAAAGTCAACTTTTGTAATTTCAGGTCGTGGAACCCGTTGTAATCGATGACTGCGTCATATACGAGGTGTGCATAGAACAGTGGCCTTCCCAGAACTATAGGGTATTCTATGGCGCCGCAGTTTTAGTAATCATGGCGGTCATACCGCCTCTCGTCGTTGCCACTGTCCACGCTCGAATAGCCAAATATCTAAACACTCACGCGAGGACTCAAAGGGATTCGAGGAGAGCGCAGAAGGAACTGGAACGGAACAAGAAAACGACATTCCTGCTGTCGGGTAAGTTTGTCTAAAACATCAAAAATCACAAAACAGACAGATAGACAGACAGCTCTACCCCCAAGGAAGAAATCATTCCAACGAGAAAATTCCCAAAGACCGTAACAATCGTGGGAGCAATCGGAAAGGAAAATCTAATAAAAATCCTACTATATCCGGTTTCCGGGAAAAATTGGCGGGGAATTCAAAATTCTGGAAAAGGGTTAGATAATTAATTTATTCGGAAGATGTCAATATTTATTTATCTATCGATGAGGAGTTTGTCTTTATTGGCTTTACGACTTTTAATTTGTCTTTTGGAAGAAGTTTCTTCAACCTTTCTTTCCTCCTCAGCCCATTTCTCAGCCTTCCCTCCCCCGACCTTTTCCATCCATTTCCAGAATCGGAAATCGCTTTTAAATGAATTGTACACTAATAAGCTTCAAATTTGAACCGTTTTCCTCCTTCTGGTAAAATCCAAAAAACCGATTTTATCAGAAAATCTAAAAGACAAAGTGAAAATTCTGAGAACGGGATGTATGCCAAGTGTTTCTAAGCTCCGAACGCTGTTGGGAGTCCACTTGAAAGCTTCCAAATGGATTTGAATTAAAAACAGACGATAAACAGATTTACAGAGCTTTTAAGGAAAATGGAAAACAAAGAGAGAAACGGACAGCAATAAAAAACTGAGGAAGACAAACGAGGAGATAGACAGACAGACCATCCGGTGACAAAAGAAGACAGCAAAAAAAAGGCGAACGGAAAACATGTCAGCAATACTGTCACAGTCAAACGAGTTCCCTGTCCCCAACTGAAAGTTGAAAATTTAAATTTTTGGTTTCTCCTCCCCTCTGCCGAGAGCTTTTCAAGATGGCGGCTACTTTGCTTTTTCGCGATTTCAGCAGGTCCTTAAAAATTTTTTGAGGTGGACTCGAAACGGGGCGGAAAAGTCGAAAGTTTGTAAGGCTTTCGAAGGGAAACCTAAAATTTTAATGCATCGAGAGCTTTTCGAGAGCTTTTTAATTGCTTAGATAAACAAGTTTTCCCTTGACATTGTTCTTCTCTCGTTATCTCTTCCCTTTGTGACCTTTTTTTTCTCCCTCCCCTGTCCCATCTCCTCTTCTTTCTTCTTCTTCTTTCTTATCTTTTGAAAATTCGTCCTCATATTCTGTTTTCGGTTTATTTCATTCTCTCTCTCTCTTTTTAATTTTTTATTTTTCATGCTTTCCCGATTTTTTGTTTTGACAGTTGGGAAAAGCTTGATGTTTGATATACGACGCCATTTTTAATTTGTCGACTGTCCTCGGTTTTTTATTACGTCAATTATTTAATTAGAAGATTTCTGGTAGAAAGAGGTCTAATTCTCACTTCTTCTTTCTCTTTTTATGTTTTTCTTTTCCTCTTGTTTTGTTTTTATTTCCAGTTGTCCTTTTCTCTGTTTTTCTGTCTTCTCATCTTTCTCTTCCGCCTTCTTTCGTCCTCTCATTTTTTTCTTGTTTTCTTCTTACGTTACACCTTTTCTATTCTTCCTCCTTTTCTTTCTACCTCACTTCCTCTTTTGTTTTTTTTGGTCTCTTCTTCCCTATTTCTCTCTCTCTTTATTTCCTTTTTTCTTCACTTTCTCTTGTCTTCCTTTTTTTACATTTCTTCTTTATTACCTTTATTTTTTCATTTCCTCTTTCTCTTCTATCCCTTCTTGTCCTCTTGTCTCGCTCATTTTCTCTTTTTGATTCTTCATTTTTTTTGCACATCTCTCTGTCTTTTTATCTTGTATCTTTGTTTTCTTTTTGTTTGTGTTCTCCTTTCTCTATGTTTTTTTCTTCTTTTCATCTTTATCTTCTCTATCTTCTCTCACATTCTCTTCCTTTTTCATGTTTCTTCTTTTCATCTCAGTCTCTTTTTTTCCTTTTTTCTCTTTTATCTCCTCGTTTTGATCTTCTTACGTTTACGTTTTCTCTTCCGCCCTCTCTTTCTTTTCTTCTTCCTACTACTTCCTTTCTTTATTCTTCTTTGTTTTCCTTTTTCTCTCTTCCTCCTTCTTTTTCATTTCTTCCTCATTTTTCTTTTTCCTCTTTTTAGCTTCCTTCTCCCTTATTTTCTCTTATCTTCTTCGTACTTACCTTCTTATTTTCCTTATTCCTTCTTTTCCTTTATTGTCTTTCACTCCTCTCCATCTTGTCTTCTTCATTTTTCTCCTGTTTTTTATTTTCATATTTTTCCTTTCCTTCTTCTCCCTCTGTCTATCTCACTCGTCTTCCTTTTTTCCGTCTTTTATAATTCTCTCTCTTTCACAATTTCTCGGATCATATAAATGTGCATACTTGTGAAGAAGGGTTTCTAGACGAAAGCCTGCATTTTCTAAACTGAAATCAGTTCTCAACGAGTGTTTGCTTTAGTTACAAAATGGATGCTTTCTAGATGAGCTTTCAGACTTTCGCGGCTGTTATTATTAATGTGAGTACATAACTTTTGGCTATTAATCCGCGTCAAGTTTTTGAAACCACAACAGAATTTTCTCTTATCTTTCGTTAACATTTCGCCTTTTCTCACAGCTAAAGGCATCTTCTCTACTCGAAAGCTCCAAGCTTAAAAGTCAAAGAATTGAGTAGAATAAACAGAACAAATAGAAGAGAAGGAATCTGAGGATAACTTTATTGATTAGCTTGACGAGACGTAATAGCCGAAAGTCTTATACTAACATAAATCCTTCCTGGCTCCAAAAAAGCTCCAAAGGAATTAGTAATCCACCACTGAGCTTTCAGACAGCCGTGACCTATTGAATCTCTTTCTTCTAAGACTAAGTTTATTAAAATCGGATGATATCGACACATTAAAACCATAAAAAAGGAAGAAAAGAAAAGAAAAGGCAAAGCTCTTTCAAGTAGAAGAGAAACACCATTTATCGTTTGACTGTCGCCTTGAGCTTTTGAGCTTTCTCTCTCTCGGATCACTTATTAGTAATGACTTTTAATGGCGGACAAAAAGCAATAAAACTTTATTAAGATAAGATAAAGTTAAAAAAAATGTTTATAAAGAGAGAGTGGGACGAGAGGAGAGTTTGCCATGACACGCTAAGGTTTACAGAGAAGCAAAAAATCAAAACTGCCCCCCACCGCCATCTTCTCTTCCAAGGGGAATAAATTTATGAATCAATTTTCGGGAGGTAGGAACCACTTTTGAGTTAGGTGTCACATTTGTCTAGTAACACGTTTCCAAGTCACTTCGATACAAAGTTGAAATGTAATTTATAGATAGAAGACTCCAACAGGATGCAACAGGACAACCAAAACCGGATGCAAAGTTCGAGTGAGAGGAATTTTTTTAGGCGCGATTTCGAATTTCGTTTGAATTTTTGTCACGTTGTCCTCGGTTAAATTCGATTTTGAAGTCAATAGGAATCGTTTTCAAATTGAGAGAGAATTTCACCTTTTTTTTGCTGATTTAGGTTCAGGTGGTTTCCAACATAAATTGAATTTGATTTCCCATTTTTTTCTCCCTGGAGCTTTCGGGAAGAGGAGGAGACGGGAGTGGGGTCAGTCAGTCGTCCAACCAATCGACGACATGGACGTAATTTGTCAGTTGACTTCATTTCAATGCAAATGATTTCGTTGTTTTGGCGTGGCGTACTTGGCTAGGGAATTTCATTGTATTCGTTTTTCAAAATTAATGCACAGTTTTGTAAAGATCTCATTTCAAAAGTACTGCACACTGTCATCAAGATCTCATTCCAAAAATATTGCACACTTTCGTCGAGATTTCATTTCAAAATTACTGCACATTTTCATGAAGGTTTCATTTCAAAAATATTGCACACTGTCATTAAGATCTCCTTTTAGAAGTACTGCGCACTTTCATTAGAATCTCATTTCAAAAGTATTGCACATTTTCATCCAGATCTCATTTTAAAAGTATTACACACTTCCATCACGATCGCATTTCAAAATACTGCACACTTTCACCAAAATTTTATTCAAAAGTATTAATCTTCAAGATCTCATTCCAAAAATATTGCACACTTTCTTCGGGATTTCATTTTGAAACTACTGCACGCTACCATAAAGATTTTATTTTAAAACTATTGCACACTTACGTCAGGAACTCATTTCAGAAATACTGCACACTTTCATTAGAGTCTCATTTTAAAAGTACTGCACAAGTTCATCAAGATGTAATTTCAAAAATATTGCACATTTCCATCATTAGCTCATTTCAAAATTATTGCACACCTTTTTGAAGAAGTTTATGTATAAATCCTACCTCCTCTCATCAGTAAATCATGACGTCCTGCTGTTGGTCAAACATTCATTTTCATTAGTATTGCACATAATTCATTTAATTCAGCGAAAGGCCATCTGACGTCACTTCCCACTCATTTAATTAAACTAATTAATCAACCAACAAGTGCCTTCTATGACTTTAGTTCTCTAACTTCTGCACTTTTCCTTCCTCCTCCTCCTCTCTACTTCATTCATTTCCCAACTTCAACAGAGGAAAGCCCTTCACTCCCATTTCCCACCCCCTCACCAACCTCATTAACATCTATTTTTTTGCTGCGGGCAAGATGTGCCGACAGCAAATCTAACGAACGACCTTCATCACCAATTCCATTGGGATCATTCCCTCAAACCCTCTTCAACCCTTAAGGAAACGATGGGAGCTATATCCTGGGGGTGAAAACTAATTTATGGTCTGTCCGTCAATCCGTCCATCATCTGTAAACCCTTCGGTGATATTAGGTCGGGACACGACCTTGAATGACACCCACGCGACACTCAAACCACAAAAGCAATATGGCTGAAACTCACTTTTATCGCGCACTTAATTAATAAAAATGTTTATCACAAGAATTATGAACACATAGGCGCGTGTCAGTTTACTTACACACCCTCAATGTCACCACTAACTAAATGAATTGTAACAGAAACCCTCAACGCGAACGCAAATCCAAAGCTTTCGAAATGAGAGAAAGGAAACAAAACGGAGGAACAGGTTAAAGGTGATGGGGAACCGGAAATGGGGAATTAGGAGAATTTCCACTCACTTCCGGTTATGTTCTTTTTATTCCCTTGATTTCTTCGAAATAAAACTTTTCCATTTTCCCGACTTAGCCGAAGGGATTCTTGTGGGAATTTCCATCTTTTTTCTTCTTCCTCCTCCTCTCTCCTCCCTTACTTCTTCACTTTGCTACCATCACCGGAGGAAAGATGGTTTCATAAATTCCAAAAAGTGTAATTTAGACTTGTACGTTCGTGAAAATTTGAAATTTCAACCAGGTTTCGCCGAAATATTTTCCGCAACGTGACTCGGTTTCAAATGATTTTGGAGAAAAATTTTCTGGCCTTTATCTTGGGGGCACTGGGGTTGGAGGGGGCGCTGCTGCTGGTTTTCGAAACGGATTAAAATGGCCCTTCCCGAACGTGTTTCCTCTTTTATATGCTTTCCCTGAGTAAATCTTTGCTGTGTTTCCTACCACCTACTTCCGTATTGATTTATTTATTGTAAACAAAGTACTACCACACAAGAAAGGAAATCCAGGAACCGGAAACCTGTTTTATGGATAAACCGGAAATACCAACCCAAGTGTCCTCCACCCCTACAAACCACACACCACGTGTTGGGAATTGTTTATATTGTCCTCCAGCCAACAGTCACCTGTCTCGAGACAACAAGTAGTTAGTCTAGCTTTAAGGGGTTTCATCCTGGAGCAGTATCGTAGTCCCAGAATCGGATTAAGGTTATAGCCGCTGACAATTCTGTCGGGTGGAGAGTATAAAATTAGAATTAATCAGCGCAGTAGTTTATGAGATAAATACTTTGAGGAAGTTTGAAGGATTTAGTGAAGTGAATTCGTTCTTAAAGTGTGCATTATTTATGAAATGAAATACTCTGTAAAGCTATGATGATCATAAATAATATACAGCTTCCCAGAGAATTGATTTCATAAATGATGCACACTCTTCTGAAGGACTAACTTCATATAAAACTCCCTCAAGTTAAGCGTAAAATTCTTGAAACTTCGACAAGGCACCCATTTCATAAATAATGCACACTGCGAGAACGAACTCACTTCATAAATCCTTCACACCTCTTCAGAAATCGTGCGTGATTTTGTTAAGAACTCATTTCAATGATCTTTAAAAGGCGTGCACATATCACTCGTTTCATAAATAATGCACACACACCCCTGACGAATTATACTGATTATAAACATACTTTATACTGTAAGTTAGCTATAAAACTAACGTACACAATTCATAAATTCTACAAACTTCGAAGAGGAATCTATTTCATAAGTAATGCACACTGCGAGACCGAATACACTTCTCCTCAATCCTTCAAACTTTCTCAAAGGATTTACGTCTCAAATTGTCGTAGAGAATTCAATCCCCACAAATTTTGGTAACATGTGCGTGTCACTCATTTCATAAATAATGCACAGCTATCCAGAGAATTGTTTCCATAAATAATGCACACCCTTCTGAAGAAGTAAACCCATAAAACACACGTATTCGTAAGTTAACTTAAAAACTAACGCCCACAACTCAATTTTGAAAATTTGTACACATCACTCGTTTCAAAAATAATGCACACTTATATAATCAACATTTTTAGATGGCGTATTAATGTATTTTTCTAAGGTATCGTAAAAAATTTTTCTAAGCTTTGTGTTATGAGAAGGAAAATTAAAAATTGTGTGCATCAATTATGAAATGATTGAAAGTGTGCAGTAGTTTTGAAATGAGATCTTTGTGAAAGGGAACCTTGTGAGAGTTGTGATAAATGAAACAAACACATATTCTACATGATTCACTCTTGTGTATAACACGATACTGGATAGGATCTGAACTCACGAGTATAACTTGTGTAATAAGGTGTACTAACCACTACCACATACCCACCCCCCAAAAAAAAAATTTGAGGAAATTGGGCTGTTAGTTCGAACACAGGATCTCTTTTTTTCTTCCCACGAGGAGCTTTCATTCAAAAAGGAAATCAAATCTTCTTCCTAATCAGTATCATTAAAATCCCGAGCTTTTTTTTTCCTTCAGAGTTTTCCTCGACATAATAACAACGGTCATTAACCAGCATCCCGTTCTGTTTTCTCTTTCTCTCTGTGATAAAACGGGAGAACCAACCCCTTTGAGAACAAAAACTTTGGAAATCTCTAATGAACACTCTCGACTCAATTCAAAAAAAATTTTTTTTCCCTCCTCCGGAGACTGAAATAATTAATTACACACTCTTACCAACTTTTTCCTGGATTTTTCTCTCCCTTTACCCCCTTCCCAACCTACCCCGAAAATCTTCTCTTCTTCTCCGTTTAATTTTCTTTCTTTCTTTCTTTTCCATATTTTTTCCCAACGATTTTTCACTCGATTTAATCACATCAAACAAAAAATCTTCGCCTCCGAGCCCGTTATACTACCCCCACAGCATCCCATCTCCCTGATTATTTTGTTTCGTGTACCTAATCTCTTTCTCACCCCGTTTTCACCCTTTCAAAATTGATACCAATGTCTCATCCTTTCCAATCATCTCAGGTGAGAAAACTTTTCTCATTTTTGTACGTGTTCCCCCACTTCCCTCTTCACCGCCGATAGTTTGTTCTTCCGCACCACCTCTTGGTGATTTAATGTCTTCTCAAGTTTTTTGCATAAAATATTAAAAAGTTTTATTTTTAATTTTTTATTTTCCCTACCATGTGCATCAAAAGTTTTTTAAAAAAATTTACAAAAGCTCTGTAATTTTCCTTCAACCCTTCCTCCCCCTCCCCCTCCTCCTTCTCTCTTCAAGATACATAATTTATCTCGTTCTTCATCTTTCAGCAAAGTTCAAAAACAACTTTCCCATTCAACGCCGAAGAAAAATTTTTGCCTTTTCTCTCAACCGACTAAGCTCTCCCTACCCCCCACCGTTCCTCCTACGTCCCGGACACAAACTGAGTTAACAAATCCAATTTGAAAATATTCTATAACAAACATCCGGAGAAGAGAGAGAGCAAATAAATTAGAGAATGAATACAAAAGAAAAACTGGAACAAAAAAATTAGGTTAAACAAGAGAGGGAAGGAGAGAGAGAGAGAGGGAGGGATGCATACCATGACATGGCACGATGCTGAGTAACAGAAGAAGAATAAAATAAATAAATAAGGAAAGAAAGGATTTTCCTTCTCTCTCATTTCACCTTTAGTTTAGCTAATGATCTCAATTCAAAGGAAATTTAATTTGACGACAACAAAAATAAGAAATGGAGATGAGATGAATGCGTTAGTCTCTTCAACTGAAGAATGACGGAAAGAGGTTCCGGAATAATTTTCAGAGGAGCTCTTTTCCTTTCCATTAAAGAAAAAGATTTTCTCCCCCTCCTCCTTCTTCTCCTTCTTCCGGGAAATCTTTATTTCTCCAGTTGGTAAAAATTCCAAAAACGAAATCATCATAAAAGAGGAACAAAAATCATTTTCATAAACGAACCATTACCAACGTCTTTAGAGTCAATTAACGTTTACACACTCTATGACCTGTAGTTACGTTCTAGCCGGTAGATGTCAGGTCGATCGCACTTTAACGGTTTTTTTGGGTGGGTAGTGAAGTATTCAAATGAAGAAGATTTTTAAAAAACGACGAGAAAATTATTCCAAGTGTTGGGAAATTTTGGTTTTATTTCGGCCCTGGGGGGGGGGGTGAATTTTCAAAAACCTTTCAAAGCCTATGAATTATTCATCTCGAAAGAGAATCGACGCTAATATCCGGCCGATGGTAATGTTTTGAATAGCAAGGGACTTCCGAGAACCGAAATATTATTATACAAATTGAACTGCACCAAATTGCCGACTAATTACAGAGCGATATCCATTCTATTAATGAGACGGATTAGTTTGAATCCTTCTACCCCCCCCCACCCTCGTTAAGCTTTAATTTGATTATGAAAATCTCCTTAAAGTTGACTTAGATCCTAATATCCCAACAGATTTGTCTCTCCTCTTGTCCCTCCCTTTCTGACGACCTTTTCCGAAAGAAATTGGAAACTGTCAGATTGCTTCAAAATGGGATGAAGTTTTGATTATCCCTAGCGTGAGCCAACCACCTGAACACTTCACTGATGTTTTAAAACGAGGTGTGCATTAATTATGAAACAAAATCCACGTGAAAGCGGCCACTACCTCTGAATTACATTCTTTACCCAAGTCAGCCGTCTTTATAAAATGAATTCATTCCAAAAGTGTGCAACAATTATGAAATAAAACTTGTGCATGATATGTGAAATGAAGCTTTCATAAAAATATTTACGAAATAAATTAATCTCTAAAGTGTGCATTAATTATGAAACGAATTTACCCCGCAGTTGTGCGTTACTTTTGAATTAAAGTCCTCACATAAGTGTGCAATATATATGAAATGGAATATTCACGAGCCTGTGCATTATTTTTGAAATTATTTCATTCCAAAAAAGTAAAACGAGTTCCTCCTACGAGTGTGCATTACTTTTGAAACAAAGTCCTCACAAACGTGTGCATTATTTATGAAATGAATTCTCGGTAATGCATATTTATCTGGGAAAACTTCTCTAAGAAACTCGGTAGAAGGTTACGACTCTTTTGGTTGATATAAGACTCCTAGGAGTCTTTAACGAATTAGCCGCAAAAGTGTGCATTACTTATGAAACGAATAGACACCCACCGGTTCATGTGTTTAAATCAATAGCAAAAAGTCAAAGAATCAAATCGAATCAGAAGAATAACAAAAGAAATCGGTCACGTGGATGGAAATTATGGCGAAAGGATTCAAAGGCGGTGGTGCAAATGGCGGCAAAACAAAAATTCTAATTTCGACAAAAGTAATTAACGATTAATTAAGCAAAAGTTTAAAAAAGGAAAGAAGAATAAGAAGGAGGATGAGGAGGAGGAAGTCGAAGAAGTAGAGGAAATGAAATGAAACAGAAGCTTCCTTTCGGTAAACGAGCAAAGAAAATTCTTTTTAATTTTCCGCCTCGATTTCAAATTATCAAAATCCCCAATTTCCCGTGGTCCAAAATCAAAGGCTGCCACGGTTGCCAACTTGAGCGATTAATTCATTCTCGATAAGGTATTTTTATTTAAAATCTTCACCACCACCCCCCCCCACACCCATCCAGTCATTCATTCATTCATTATTCATTCGACCTTTGATCATTCATTTGAATATTCGTATTCTGATAAAAATCTCCCGACTACGGCCCTGGTCATTTTATCATCTCTCTCTCTCTCTCCACTCCTCTATTACCGAACCCGTTTCTACTTTTTCAATGAAGCAGTTGACTTGATTGCATATTTCGAGATAACGGCCTATCGCCATTGGCTAAAAGCTCATTTCCTTTCTAACCTACACAACTTGAGAGCTTTTTTTTTATTTCTCTTGTACAGAACAACTTTTTCTTTCACCTCTTCCCCCGCGCTTCCGTCTTTCCTTCCATCCATCTTGCCTGTTTCTTGTTAAGTTCAATCCCTTGGGACTAATTTTACTGTGCGTCTGATTAATTTCTTTTCGCGCTGTTTTTATTTTTTATTTTTACTTTGTAGAGTTCGAGTTTTAACTTTTGAAAATGAATTCCTGTTTCCATTTTGAATATGAGTGAATGACAGGTTGATTAGTGTGCACTCAGTCACTGCTTTCCATCACACTGCCTAAAGATGAATCCCCCTCCACGGAATCTTGTGTTATTACTCTACCCCAGTTCATCAAGTTACTGGGTCGTTTCTTTGGTCATGTTAACTATCTTCTGATTCAAATGAAGCAGAATGAACTAAAACTGGATAAAGTTCTGCGAAAGACCTGTCTACAACAGATACTGAAGATTGAGAGTTAGCCTTTGGAAGATACTGTAACGATTGCAGAACTTTCAATGAAGGCCATTGTACATTTTGTGTCTGTTTTTGAATTTGTGTTCTGACTATATATACCAATAGGTGTCATTTGACTATATATCATTGTAACCATGATGAAACCAGACGCCGCGAACCTAATAGAAGATTGATGGCAAAATGTCTGTGTCCATGGTCATGGGTCTGTTTTGGTTTGCTCACCAAAGCTTTGTTCCTTTTATTTTGTCTTATTTTATCACTTGTGCGTCTTGTGGATCAAGGATCACCTAACCCCAACTGGTCAAGTCAATGCCTTGTAAAGGACCAAATCTAACGTTATATTCTCTGTCGCCTTTCTGAGCTGAGAAAACGATGAAATATCTCGCTACTATACTTCATAATAATATCTTTGATGATTCATTGGATACGTCACATCTATATCCTAACCCAATTCTTCTTCTCAAGCAAGACACATTGCAAGCATTAATCACATCAAAAATGATGCATTGCATATGTCACATCACATCACCTCAATGTTGCCACCATAAAAATGATGAGGAATGATGCTCAAAGGAAATTCTCAAAATATCAGAAAACAATTTTAAAAGTGAAAACACAACAAAATCAAACAATTAACAGATCGTTCACTCATCATCAGAATGAAAGGAATTTGTCAATTACATGACTCAAGACAAAAATCCCAGAGAAAGAATTTTCAATAATGACCAAAATCACTCCCGACCAAAAGGAAAAAACATTTCAAGAAATAGTTCTTATCGTTTCATCTCAAAAAAAAATTCCAAGTACTCCAACAAATCCCAAACAAAACATCACACATAACCATTTTATTAAAGCGACAAATTTATTTAAAAATAATAACTCACACAAACAGATTCTGAGAAAAAAGCATCACATTGCATAAATTGAATGAATAAATAAATAAAATATTAAGGCGAAAAAAAATTCTAAAAATAAACCAAACAAAAAATGGGAAAAAAATTTTTTTTTAACCGATAACACTCATCAAAGTAACAGAAATATTTTCAGTAAAAGGAAACAAGATCCAATAAATCATTTAACACAAAAAGTTGAAAGAATTCGAGGGCAGAAAAATTCCGTTTATTTTTAATTTTTTAACTCTCGATAATTACTGCCTTTGACGTTTTCCCCGATTCTCCGTTTGATGTTTTCGAAAAACTAAAAGACCAAAAAATCATTGGCAAAAAAAGACTTTGTATTTGTCTTACGAATTAAAAGTTTTACATTCAAAACATTCTCTACATTCTTGTCGGATACGCCGCCATATTGTTTGTTACATTCCAGCGCACGAAAATTACAATTTAAAGTTAAAAAAATCGTACCTGATTCGAATTTAATAAATTACACTTACCTTCAGTCTAAATTAATTATTAATAAAGTCACTCAGGTCGATAAATCACTTAAATGCTTTCAGGAAAAAAACAAAGAAAAAGAAATCGCACAAGCACCACAAAAGATTTGAAAAACCGTTAACACGGAACGTCACTCACGAACCTGGCCCTCCCCTCCTTTCCCCTCCTCTCTCGTCTCTGATTGGTCGAAGTGAGGTTTTGAAACAGTTTGTAAAACTTAAAAGTCTTCTGCTTACCTCGGCTTCCATTCAATGTGACTGTTTAAAGACGTTTTGTTCCTCGTGTTTATTTTCTCACAAGTTTTTCCTTTTTTACTCCGTTTTTTGTGTCGTTATTTAGTGAATGGATCGTCAAGATGTCGACTTGAACATCTTATTCATAATTTACGAGTGAGTAATTTGATTGTATAAATTAATTTTAAGAGAATTTAAAGTGAAATTTTTTTTTTCGTACTGCAAACGGATGTAACACCATTTTCAATCGTTATTATGGGTGTATTAAAAATTTTTATTCTCGTTTCCATTTTCAATTTAATCAAGCTCGATACAGTTCAATAACATTCTGCATTTCTCGATCAGATATTATTTAGCTCGCGGCTTTTTGTATTAATAGAAAAAAATAATAAAAATAAAAAAACAATTTTTTTGTGTGAAATATTTATTCGTCATGTTGTTGGAGTTTGAGAATGTTTTAAAATTAATTAAGATTTTTAATAATCAATCCAACTGGCTTGTTTTCCCCCCTGGGGGAAGCTTTACAAAATGAAATTCTTTTTATTAAATGGAATTCTCTTTTGTAAGACGAATTAAATTCCAAAGAAGTTCGATTTCCATTCAGTTTCCTTTAGAATTCGCTCATTAATTGGATTCGGAAAGGGAGAAGGAGGATGAAGAGACGGGAAGGAAGAGGAGAGGGGAGGAGGGAGGGAAAATTGGTTAAAATAAAATAATTATATGAATAGAACTAAGAAAGAAAGAAATAATTCTACTACAGTTAGAGAAAAAGAAGAAGAAATAAAAATGCAAATCACAAATTAAATTAAGCTGGCAGAAAGTAATTGAAACAAATAACAAAACGGTGATGCGGAACGAAGGAAACAAACAGAAGAATAGATGAATGACGCGACAAACTGGAGGCTATTCATAGTTTTGAAAGAGAGGCAGAAGATGAGTTCGAGGAGGAGAGGAGAGAGTTAAACAATATCGATTTTCCTTTGACAACCGACAGCAGTGATAGTATCAAAAGGGAATGGAATTGACAAATGTGTGCAATACATTTGAAATGACCTGTCAACAATTTGCAGACTAATACTGATAGAAGATATTGTGCACTACTTTTGAGATGGGATCTTACAATATGTGTGCATTATTATTGAAATTATTCACGAGTCAAATTCAGCTCTAAGGTTTAGCATTCTTGATGAAGAGCTCATATCTTCCAAAAATACGGCACACCAAAAAATCTTATTAATGCACACTTCTATCAAGAGTTCATTTCAAAAGTATTGCACATTCTCGTGAGGGCTGTATTTGAAAACTAATGCACACTTTCGTCACGATCTCACTTCAGAAATATTGCACACTGTCATCAGAATCTCATTTCAGAAGCACTGCAAACATTCAATACAATCTCATTTCAGAAATATTGCACAGCCATCAAGATTTCATTTCAAAAATACTGCACACTCATTAAAATCTCATTTCAAAAGTACTGCACACATTCAATACAATCTCATTTCAGAAGTATTGAACACTTTCATCAAAATCTCATTTCAAAATAACACCTCATCAAGATCTCATTTCAGAAATATTGCACAGTCATTAAAATCCCATTTCAAAAGTAATGCACACTCTCTTTCAGTCTTCATTTCATTAACAATTCAGACTTTTACACAGATCTCATTTCAAAAATATTGCACACTTTCATTAGAATCTCATTTCAAAGTATTGCACACAGTCATCCAGATCTCATTTCAGAAATATTGCACACTCTCATTAAAATCTCATTTCAAAAGTACTGCACACATTCAATTAGAATCTCATTTCAGAAATATTGCACAGTCATCAAGATTTCATTTCAAAAATACTGCACACTCATTAAAATCTCATTTCAAAAGTAATGCACACTCTCTTTCAGTCTTCATTTCATTAATATTACAGACTTTTAACACAGATCTCATTTCAGAAATATTGCACACTGTCATCCAGATCTCATTTCAGAAGTACTACATACCTCCATCAAGATAGCATTTCTAAAGTACTGCACACTTTACAATATTCCATTCCAAAAGTAATGCACACTCTCTTTCAGTTTTCATTTCATTAATATTACAGACTTTTAACACAGATCTCATTTCAAAAATATTGCACTAATCTCTCCTCCGGACCGACTTCTCAACAAATTTATATTTTACCCGAGACTAGAGCTGACATGTCCTTGATGGAAGTCCTAAAAGCTCAACCAACTACCTGTTGTCTTGAACTAGGATCCTTTGCTTGTGCATCCGACTGTAAAAATTGATTTTTCAATACGAAGAAGGAATTCCAATGTTTATTCAACCTCAAGTTGACAATAAAATCGAAGGAAGATGTCCTCTTCGGATGTCACGCTTCCTTTGTTTCTCCTCCAACTTTCCTTTTTTCTTTTTGCCTTTTTTCATTCTTCTCTATAAAACAATGACAATTTTTTTTTCCTTTTTGTCTTCCTTTCTTTGTTGGAGTTTGTCGTGTCCAATGACCGATCATCATTTTCAAGTTTTTGAACATTGAGAAAAGAGGAAACGAAAGGAATCATCGCGGAAAAAGACTTTTCCGACCGAAAAGTTTTTATGACCCTGAATGTATTACATAATTGTACGGTTTCATTCACCTGTGCATTACTTATGGGATGGGTTCTTTTGTGACACTATGCAACCTCTTTAAAATAAAACTTGTAAAGATGTGCAATATTTTTGAAATGAAATTCAAATGAAAGTGTGGTAATGTAAGTGTAGTAATGACTAATTCTAATGGAACGAGGTTCTAATGAAAGTGTGCAGTATTTCTGAAATGAGATCTGATGAAAGTGTGCAGTATTTATGAAATGAAATTTTGATGACTGTGTGCAGTATTTTTGAAATGATATCATAACAACAATGTGCATATTTTTGAAATGAGATCTTGATGAAAGATGTGCAATGTATTTTGAAAATACATTCAATGGCATTTGCAGAATTTTAAATTGAAGATCTTGATGGCTGTGTGCAATATTTTTGAAATGAAATTTTGATGGCTGTGTGCAAGTATTTTTGAAATGAAATTTTGATGGCTGTGTGCAGTATTTTTGAAATGAGATCATAACAACAATGTGCAATACTTTTGAAATGAGATCTAAATGAACGTGTGCAGTATTTTTGAAATACGATTCCAATGGCATTTTGCAGAACTTTAGAATTGAGAGCTTGATGACAGTGTGCAATACTTTTGAAGTATAATCTTGATGAAGGTGTGCAGTATTTTTGAAATGAGATCTTGATTAGTATGTGTAATATTTCTGATTGAAGATAATTAGAGGAAAAGGACAAGAATGGAAAATAAAAGTCGAGGAAGAGAAGTAATAAAGGGGAAGTGTTAAAAAGGAGAAGAAGGAAAAGGACAAGACTAACATTAGAAGAATGTTTTGAGTCATGTTCATGTCCTTGTCCAAGAAAAATATGCTGCGAACCTCCAGCCGAACACAGGAGAAACAATCTTTTCCTTGACTACGGCAGAAACCGCCAAATCCTTACATCAAGAACCAACCAGAGTCTACTAATTAATCTGGTAACATGCAAAGAGAAGAAAACAACAAACAAAAAACAGGGAGGCGAATAAAAGCAAAAGATGAGAGAGAGAGAGAGGAGCGGATTTAAAAGACGACACTCCCATTCAAACAAGGAGTGGCAATTATCATTTGGTTGTAAATTAAATTGCGCGTTACAATTAATTAGGTTTCCGCTTCTCAAATCTTCTCTTCTTTAACGAAATTATTTTCAAATTTACATA
>JADMLL010000010.1:3951701-3974062 GCA_016920875.1 Columbicola columbae
AGACTAACATTAGAAGAATGTTTTGAGTCATGTTCATGTCCTTGTCCAAGGAAAAATATGCTGCGAACCTCCAGCCGAACACAGGAGAAACAATCTTTTCCTTGACTACGGCAGAAACCGCCAAATCCTTACATCAAGAACCAACCAGAGTCTACTAATTAATCTGGTAACATGCAAGAAAACAAACAAAAACAGGGAGGCGAATGAAAGCAAAAGATGAGAGAGAGAGAGAGAGGAGCGGATTTAAAAGACGACACTCCCATTCAAACAAAACAAGGAGTGGCAATTATCATTTGGTTGTAAATTAAATTGCGCGTTACAATTAATTAGGTTTCCGCTTCTCAAATCTTCTCTTCTTTAACGAAATTATTTTCAAATTTACATAAATTTGTGTCGTTTTCACTGCCAATTTCAATTTTCAGCTTAAAATTGCTTTAAATCGGGAAATCCGCTGATCACCAAACATTCAAACCTTCCAGTCGTTTGTCAGATACTTTGAATACACTCACGAAAGATTTAGACCAGGGGTGAGCAACACGGGGCCCATTAATCAAGTTTGTGCAGCCCGTCAATTATTTTCAAATTAAATTTACTCCCATCAATATATTGTTATCATATTAATCATAATATTGTAGTACATACTAAACCGAAACAATTTTCTGGGTAGTCACTTGTCGGCGACTTGTTCAAACATGCAATGCGAACGCCCCATGTGTTCTGTGCTTCTGTTACACAATCAGTTGGACTGGTAAGCTGTTGACTAGCAATTTCAGCAATTTTTGTGTTTCTTGAAAGGCGTCAGTGCAATTTTTTGACAAAAAGGTGATTTTAGAGTTTTTGTTGGGCTGAATCCGAGCTCTTTCAACAAAAATTAATTCGGACCAGGTCCAAACTTAATATGTCCGCAAGAGGGTTAATTCTATATAAGCCATTTCGTGGTTTATCGTTTATTTATTTATTTATCTATTTGTTTATCGGTTTATCGTTTATCGCATATTTCTTAATTATCTGGTGAATTCGTTATATACTTCCTTCACACGGTTGTAGGCCTAGAGTTACATTAGGTTGTAAACAAAAGAGGATTTGGTAACGTCTGAAATTGGTACGTAATTATAAATATATCATATCAGATAATATCAATGGAGAAAATTATTTTAAAAGAAGAAAAAGATAACTGAAATGAAATTTAAATTACTTCAGATATTTGAGTTTGCTTACTCGCCCCACGAAAAATGTAAATAGTTTAAATCAGGGATCGAAAACATTTTTCAAAAATACTGCACACGTTCATGTAGATTTCATTTCAAAAGTATTGCACACTGCCATCAAGATCTCTTTCAATCAGCTGGCTAAAAATTTATAGTTGCGGGTTCACATCCTAAATATTTGTACTTGACAGGTCGCAAAAAAAGTTGCGGAGGGCCAGGTTGCTGTTCCCTGGGGTAAATGGCTCCCAGGTTCCCCATAGGACCTTCATCAAGATTCCATTTCAAATTTATTGAACAATGTTATCAAGATTTCATTTCAAAAATACTGCACACAGCCATCAAAATTTCATTTCAAAATAAATATTGCACACAGCCAATCTCATTTCAATACTGCACATCATCAAATTTCATTTCAAAAATACTGCACACAGTCATCAAAATTTCATTTCAAAAATATTGCACACAGCCATCAGGATCTCATTTCAAAAATACTGCACACTTTCATCAAGATCTCATTTCAAAAATATTGCACACAGTCATCAAGAACTTATTTCATAACATATGCACTCCCTCAATTAGGATCTCATTTCAGAAATACTGCACACTTTCATTAGAATCTCGTTCCATTACAATTAGTCATTACTACACTTACATTACCACACTTTCATTTTCCCTGGGGTAAATGGCCCCCAGGTTCCCCATAGGACCTGAGAGTTAGGTAACCAACCCATAAATGCCCCTACACACTTTTATCAGAAACCCTTTCTAAACGTTACGGAAAGAATTGTACCCATTCGGATATATACTATCATTAATATAATTGTATTAAACAGCACAATAATAATAAGACGAGACACAGAACTTGGGGTAGATAATAACTACAGCGAAGACAGAGAGAGAAGTCAACAGAAGGAAAAGAAAAGGAAGAAAGTAATAAAAGTAAAATGAACAAGATGGAGAGCTTTTATTAACTTGTTTAAACTAAAAAAAGATGAAGAAGATCAAAAAGGAAGAGGAGGTAGTGTTTAGTAGTGGAAGTAATGAAATATTTCTGTCAATATTGTGGCAAACATAATGAAATAGGAAGGTAGAGATAAGAAACCTTCAAATGTAATGATTCAAAAAAGGCAGAACAAAGACAGAAAAATGAGAAAGAAGACGAAAAACCGAGCTAGGAGAGAAGGTGTAGTAGACTGGACTTAATCCGACCCTGACGCCAACATTTTAAAACCGACTTGGGAATCGTCTGGACTCTTCTCTGGAAGGATCTTTAACAGCACACGAGATATCTCACCTATGTTTGGCTTATGGTTCCAGCAATAACCTCAAAGTGAATAGTCTAGAAACGACAGCAGTACCTTGTTCAAGGGGTCGTGAGTAAAAATTTAACTGCTGACGGACTCACCCGATCTAAACGCTGCCAAGACATAATGGAAGCGTCTAGAAAATGTGGTAAAGAGAGAATAAAATTTTTAACAGCCCTGAAACGTCAAAAATAAAAAGTTGGACCGCTGTTGCGGTGTGAGAAATCTCATTATCTCCCACATCTCCTCCTCCTTCCTCCTCTCCCCATCCTCCTGTCGATGACATATTGGATTTTCTCCCACCCTCCCAAAAACCCAATTTTTTTCCTTTCCCTTTCCTGCTGTTGGTGGAGAGTCAGAAACAGAGAGAGAGAGAGCTTTAATGGAGTAAATAGCCAAAACCTCATTATACAGTTCGAAGAAACCTGAAAGAAGAAGAAGAAACTGTTATCGGCTTAAGTGACACACAAAAAAACGTCTCAAAAGCTGTGGGGAGATGTGTAAAAGAGGATTACTACCGAAAAGGAAAGAAGGAAGGAAGAGAGAGGGATGGAGAAAATGTTTTACAATATCAAGAAGGTACAAGCAGAAGAAGAGTGAACGAAAAGGGAGATAAGAGGTTAGGCAGAACTATAAACTAACCGGTAAATGTGATAAATATACAATAATTAGTCACATTAACCAAGGCTAGTCGGTGATTATGAATAATAGTCGGACCGGCATTCATATTCTGAATCACTTGTCTTCCAGAAGAAAGCTTCCAATAAATAGCTCACACTTTCGCCGTAAAATTGATTTCGTAAAGTACAAAACGTTTATAAAGATCTCATTTCATAAGTATTGCACACTTCTATCAATATATCATTTCAATAATATTACACATTTCCATTAGAATCTTATTTCAAAATCACTGCACATTGATGTCAACATCTCATTTCGAATATTGCACACTGTCATTAAAATATCTTTCCAGAAGTATTGCACACTTTCATTCGAATCTCACTTCAAAATATTGCACACTGTCACCAAGGTGTCATTTCAAAAGTATTGCACACTACCGGCAAACTCTCACTTCAAAGATATTTCATCCACACAAAGATCTCATTTCAAAAATATTGCACACCTTCATTAAATCTAATTTCAAAACTATTGTACACTGTCATCAATATGTCATTTCAAAAGTATTGCACTTTTCATCTCATTAGATCTCATTCAAAAGTATTGTACACACTGTCATCAAATCTCATTTCAAAAATATTGCACACTCATCAAGATCTCATTTCAAATATTGCACACTTTCATTCAATCTCATTTCAAAATATACGCACATTCATGAATCATTTCAAAAGTATTGCACATACATAAGCTCTCACTTCAAAAATATTCCACGCACTCACAGATCTCATTTCAAAAGTATTGCACACCTTCATTAGAATCTAATTTGAGAAATATTGCACACGCACTCCAAGCTCTCATTTCAAAAGTATTGCACACTTTCATTAGAATCTCATTGCTGAAGTGCTGCACACTAACATCAACATTTCATTTCAAAAATACTGTACACTGTCATCCAGATCTCATTTCAAAAATATTGCACACTTTCATTAGAATCTCATTTCAAAATAACTACACACGTTCATGTAGATCTCATTTCAAAAATATTGCACACTCTTATAAAAATTCGACGTCATTTTGAATACAATGTAAAACTAATTGAAAATAAAAAGCTCAGCTGTAAATCAGTTTTAAAAAAATATTATGAGATACACTGTCTCTTTAATAAAATAGACTCAACGTTGGACCATTTTCAAAATAAACAGTCCACTCATTAGTATGATAATTAAAAGTTGACGTTGATTTAATGGCGTCTTATAATAATGACTCGTACAGAGCGTGAGATGGGCGTGGACCGGGTGACTGGGGGTGGATGTAGACGATGGGCGGGGGTGGGAAACCGCACAACTTGGCTTTTAAACCTTTTGGACGGGGTGGCGCCATGATTTCGTATTTTGGCACCTTTTCTCAAAATGTTTCTCCGGAAAACATTTCCAGGTGCGCTATCGTCCCGAAACTTTTCTCTCCTTCTCATTTCAGTGAGAAAAGTTTTCAGGTTCTCTCCCTCTCTTAAGATTTTCAATTCGCTGTTTTTGCTGCTGTTGTTGTTCCGCCTCCAGCTTCGCTCCAAGAAAATCCCTTTTCTCACTTCATTAATTTCCCTTTTTTTCCTTCTTCCTCTTGTCGGTTTTACATCGTTTTGCTTTTTACTTCTTTTCTTCGGGGCCTTTTTTTGTCGTCGTCGTCGTCGAGGTTTCTCTGTAGTTTTCATTTTGATTAGTGGTTTTTGAGGGTTTCTTTCTCTTTTTCCTCCTTTTTTAAATTTGTATCTTATCTAAATTTATGTTATGTCTAGAAAAGGCTTATCTATCTTCCTCTCTTTTCTCTGTTCAGTATTTTTCTCTATTTATCTTCTCTTCTTTATATTATATACTAGGTGAGCCAGAAAATGTGTTAAGGTAGATTACGCCCATTACGAGTAATATATATGTTACGGTAAAAGTGATAAATCGGACAAATATATATATTTAGTACCAACTAAGATCGGTAAGTGTGACTAATTACTAATCCCACAAGTATTGCACACTTCTATCCACATCTCATTTCAGAAATACTGCACACTGTCACCAAGATGTCATTTATTGCACACTACCGGAAAACTCTCCCTTGAAAAATATTCCAAGCGTACACAAAGATCTCATTTCAAAATATTGCACACTTTCATTAGAATCTCATTTCAAAAATATTGCACAACGTCATCAAGATTTCTTTCAAAAGTATTGCACACTCTCATTAGAATCTCATTTCAAAAATATTGCACACTGTCATCCAGATCTCATTTCAAAAATATTGCACACACACGCCAAGCTCTCATTTCTAAAGTATCTATTTATCACATTTACCGGCTATTTTGTAAAATGTCCAGCTCGTGATGAAGACTTTAACAAAAGTTTCCTGAGATTACTGGCTAGTTTATCAAATAAGGAATTTACAAGAATAAAAGTTTCCTCAGATCACTATATTTTATAAATTAGCCGGTTAATGTGATAAATGCTCGGTTATTTGTCACATTTATCATGCTTAGTTTGTGATTATGAATAATCGCCGAGAATTAAATATATTGTACATCGGCCTGATTGTCTCAACGTCGGTTTTATTAGTTACACCTAATATATGTTACGGTTAAAGTGATAAATCAAGCAAATATATATTTAATACCAGGCGATTATTCATAATCACCAAGATTGGTAAGTGTGACTAATTACTGTCTATTTGTCACATTTTCCAGCTAGTTTGTAAAATATCCAACTTGTGATGAGGATTTAGAAAGGTTTCCTGATATTACGAGCTAGATGTTTTATAAACTAACCGGTAAGTGTGATAAATTCTCAGTGATTTGTTACATTACCTAAGCTTGGCTGGTGATTATGAATTATCACCGGGAATTAGTTATATTCGCTTCGCATTTATTGTTCTTAGCCTAACATACATTTATCACATTTACCGGCTAGTTTGTACAATATCCAACTTGTGATGAGGGATTTAGGAAAGGTTTCCTGATATTACGAGCTAGACGTTTTATAAACTAAGCGGTAAATGTGATAAATGCTCAGTGATTTGTTACATTACCCGATCTTAGCTGGTGACTATGAATAATTAGCCTATTTATCACATTTACCGGCTAGTTTGACTAAATTCCCAATTACGAG
Organism: Columbicola columbae; assembly: GCA_016920875.1. NCBI lineage: Eukaryota > Metazoa > Arthropoda > Insecta > Psocodea > Philopteridae > Columbicola > Columbicola columbae. The sequence goes on from JADMLL010000010.1 coordinate 3,957,978, forward strand.
TTGGACATTTTATAATCAGCTGTCCTCATGAGCAACAGTGAACGAACCTCTTAACAAGAAGTAGTGACAGAAATGACCAAGACCATTTATGGCCATTTCCAAGTAATCTGTTCAAAATGGCCGGTTTTTTGTTTGTGCTGTTGTGTCCTTGAATTTTTCTTTGTGTGAGAAAGTTGAAAGCTGTCATTATGTAACGCAGTGGAAAAGCAAATGAAAAGCAAACAAGGAAAAAAGAAAAGTTTTGAAAAAGGAAAACGAATCCTACTAATTAGCGGACGGCGGTTAATAAGCAGCGGATAACAATTTCTGGGAAAGATTTCACGAGGAAATGACGTTCCACAGGACAAAGCGGAAACGGAAATTTCAAAGATTCAGTGCATGAGTGGCCTTCACTCATTTCAAAATTTTCTTTTTTTTTATTTATTTCCTCTTATTCCAACATTTTTATTTATTTATTGACCCACAAAATGGTGATGTCCTGGGCCCAAATTTGAAACTGACATACTTGAAATTACATACAATCAAAAAGCAAAATACAAATTTACCTTCAGCACCAAAACTATCAGTAGTAAAAATCTTAATATAAGTATAAATGGAGTTAGGCCATTTTCAAACTACACGGTTAGATTATCGAACTAATCTGCAACAATCACAACCTGAAATGCTTTACTGATAAATAAAGTTGTACATGTAACCATGGTAACCGGGAAAAATTTTTTAATGGATTTATGCCACTTTCAAAATTAACGAGTCAAACTTAACCCAACTTTGAATGCATGTGGTTTCAAGTGTGACGATTTCCTATTTGAACCGTTCATTTTGAAAGTGGTACAAATCCATTTTTGCGGTTTGGAGAAAATTTACATAAAAGATGTCAGGTCGGATGGATTTGCCTTACATTTAAGTGACAAATCCGTAGAATATCACCCCGGTATCGACATAACACTAACATAAAATTTTAAAGCAACTATTTCACTTTAAAAATCACTCAAAAATAAGCACCAACTTCTTCAACAGCCTGAAGTAGTGGAAATCTCTTCCTGTTTATTTGTTAAGACGTTATTTAATTATGTTAACGAGTTTGAATGTGAATTTAACACATATTTTGAAGTTCCAAATGAACTTATATCATTTTCATAATTAGTTATTTGTATAATTTGTTTGAGTTAATATTTGGAGCATTATGCTAACCCATGGTTTGTGTGAGAAGTTATTGTTTGAGGTAATCCTGCTATGAAGGACTCTGGAGATTTGACTTACACCACTATCATAATCAATCGTTAATTATTTTTGATTACATCCTAATTCCGGATGTGTTGATTTAAATTATAAAAAATGGAGTTGTACAACTTTCAAAATGAACAGCTACTAAACAGAACTGTTCTTGTTCCAAACAGTTCTCAAACTCGTTCAGGAAAAGGTCTTCAAGAGGGAGAGAAACAAAGTCCTTTGGGATATTACTAAGTCTAGTCCCTGGAGATATGAACTAAAGTCAGGTTAAAGAAATTTTCGTAATGTAATTGGTCCTTAAGGGGGTGAACTAACGGACTGAGGGATGTTAACTAATCCACTTCAATTACGAGAAAGATATTAATTTGCAATTAGTCGGTAATTTGGTGCAGCTCATTTTCAAATATTTCCTTCTCCGTGGTTATAATTTTAAATCAAGCACACCAACAACATAATTTAACTTATTACTTATTAACTAATCACAATTTAAAAGTGTTACACCAAATTAATAACAGTTATTTTAACTATTTTTCAACCCAAAACCCTCTCCCCCATCAAAATGACCGTTACACCCATAAACAAACGTCGCCATATTGAAAAATGCGAAACCAGAGCCCCGAAAGAAGCGAATGCGGGTGAAAAGTCAACTTTTCGAACAACCGCTTCCTCCGCCCCCTCAAAAACCGTTAAATCGGTAAACAACACAACGGTTGAAGGGGATAGATTCGAATGAATAAAAGCAATAAAAAAAAGGAAGAAGCCATAAAAAAATTCGTACAACAAATAAGATTTATTTATTTCAAACCAAGGAGAGTTTAATAAATCGGGAACTCGTCAAGTTCTTGAATAAAACACCGGAAATGGATATCCTTCAACCGGTATGAAATTCCTTTTTTTTCTCTCTCAACATTTTTAAACAACCAATAAAACTCGAATACCAAAATCAAATTTGATCGTAGTTTCCTCTTTCTCTCTCTCAAAATATATTTCTGAATTTAATTTTGACAGTTTTTGATTTTTTTTATCCTTCATTTCATAATTCAAGATGGCGGCTTTTAAAACAACTCCACGACGATTTTTCTTTATTTATTTAACCAAACGTTTTTATTATTTCTCTCTCGTTTATAAAATATCGTACACTGCATTTATTTCAATTTTGTGTGTCCTTTCTTTTCTTTTAAATTGGTGACGTTTGAACGTCCGTGATTTGACATTTTAATAAAATGAAAATGTCAGTATGACAGTTGGTTGGGTATATTTGAAATTGGAGGTTTAACATCCATCTGGAGTTCTGATATTAGCGGTTTCGTGGAATCCTTCACTCGAGTGTTTTGGTTTTGTTTTGATTAAAATGGTGTTACGTTGTTTTATCATTTTTGTGATGAGATTTTTGTGCGGAGGAGTGCGAAATGAGTTGAGGCTTTTTTGAACACTATGGCGTCCGGAGGTTTTATGTAAATTTTTCGTGTCGGTGCCGGTGGAACTGACTCTCATGCTGCCTGAGCACCAATATTTTAAATTCACAACATATAGACTTTTGTGGTAATCGTCGACGTGTGTAAATAAGTATTGCCAGCGATGCCTGCGTAATAATTTCCGAATGTGACGTCACCGGCACTCTGCCAAGTGTTTGTGAAATGATTCTTGACCCCACAGTGGAGCCAGTGGTCCTCATAATGTTCGGACTCTGGTTCATTCTTGAAGTAAGGATTTCGCGGTTTCTGCTGTTGTGGAGGAAAAGATTCTTTCTGTGTGTGTTTGGCTGGAGGTTCGCAGCATATTTTTGCTTGGACATGAACATGAACATGACTCAAAACTCTGGACCTGATAACATTCTCTCATGTTAGTCTCGTCCTATTTCTTCTTCTCCTTTTTAACACTTCTTCTTTATTACTTCTCTTCCTCGACTTTTTTTTCCATTCTTGTCCTTTTCCTCTAATTATCTTCAACCAAAAATATTGCACACTGTCATTGGAATCTCATTTCAGAAGTACTGAACACTTTCGTCAAAATCTCATTTCAAAAGTATTGCACAATGCCATTGGAATCGTATTTCAAAAATACTGCACACGTTCATGTAAATCTCATTTCAAAAGTATTGCACACCATCATCAAGAATTCATTTCAATAGTGTTGCATACTAATGAAGAACTTACCTGTTCAAAATGATTACAAACAGCCTCAAAAATCTTATTTCAAAATACTGCACACTGCTATCAATATCTCGCTCTAAGAATATTACTCACTGTTTTAAAATTCTCATTTCAAAAGTAACAAACACCAAAATGAAGAACCTGACTTTCCAAAATTATTGCACGCAGTTTGAGAAACTTCATTCCAAAAGAAATGCACAGATTTGTAAGACTTTATTTCAATAGTATTTGACAGTGTTACGAATATTTCACTTCAGAAGTATTGCACACTTTCATGGATGAGTTTATATCGGCATCATTTCCACCAAATTTATTTAGAAGATTCGTTTGTGTCGTTAATCGGAGGCACCGTGTGCGGGGAGGGTGAGGGAGAGGACGAAAGTTTTGTTATCATTTCCGGTATTATACGAACACTCTAAATATATTAATATTATTCCTTTCCGGTAGAATCACACGAGTATTATCTTCCCGGGGAGGTAAAAACAACAGTTCTATCGATGGACAAAAGCTGTTCTTTGCTGTTGTTACTATTATTTATATTATTATTCATTCTGGGGGGGGCGTTTGAATTTTGGGAAAATTTTCCTGGGAAAACGGAAAACGTGAGATTCACGATGGAAACGTCGTTTTTTCTGTTGTGTGCGTGTGTAGATGTGTGTGGAGTGTGTTCATTATAATCATACTTTCCACGACCCTTATAATCCTCTTGAGGTTTTCATTTCACCGCGGCGTCAACGTTGAGAGAATGAACGATGACAGGCGTGATGATTATGAAACCCGAGTTTCCTCAAACCCAATCACCAGAGTCGAAAGAATGTGAGCTCAAAGTTTTCAGAAGTGGATACCGGAAGTGAGAAACCACCAAAATGAACGCCGTCCTTTTTATTTCCAGGTATCGTCATCATCTTCGCAGTGAGTTGGCTACCACTCAGCTGTTTCTCTCTCCTCGCCGATCTCGAGGCATATTCGAGGGAAAGCCGGGCAGAAAGTCGGGCGGAAAGTCTTCAATCATCGACCCAGAGGCTCTACATCAACCTTGCCATAGTCCACGTGATCGCCATGTCCTCCGCAATCTCGAATCCGATCGTCTACGGCTGGATGAACTCCAACATCCGTCAGGAATTCCTACAGCTTCTCCCGTTCAAATGCGCACAAAAAGCTCGAGACCAAAACGGAGGAGCGACGACGGCCATCGAAAACGACACGACGAGGACTCAAGTCCATTATAACTTTAACGACGGCGGTCCTCCCAAAGAGTCAGCAGCACTTTTAGTCACCCTAAGTGAACGCGCCAATTCCGTAATGGATCCCGGAAGTTCTGAAGCTCTTTAAAACTTTCCTCGGGAAAGTAGGATTTCGTTCCTCCCATCCCTCCAACCGAACCGCCACCCTCCACCGGAAACGATAACGTTGATGTATAAACTATTTAATCAGTTTGAACAACAGCAAAACGTTTGACTCCTTTTGAAACCTTCCACGAAATTTCCACCCTACAGCCATCGATTTTTTTTTTATAAACGAAACCTTTGTGAGATGAAAAGTTTATTAGACTCGAAAAAGGAGAAGAAGGATGGAGAGGAGAAGTGAGGAAGAGGGAGAAGATGAAAAGACGGAGACATGAAAGAGAAGAAATTAACAACCTCGAAGGTCCAACCGTCGCACAAAAGCTCACAAAAAGCTTTGGAAAAATAAAAATTTTGATTCGGCCCCGATTCCACACAAGTGAAATAAACTAACAAATACAAAGGGGGAGAAGAAAGAAAAATTTCTTACCGCCAGCAAAAAGAAATATCGAAGAAAGCTCACGACAGCAGGAAAAGAAGTAATTATGGGAAGGAAACTAAAAAAAAAGTGAATAGAATCACAATTTTGGGGGAACAAAAAAAAATCACGACGGGGAGAGAGAGAGAAAAAATTTTCGAGGGTTTTAAAGGAGCGACGGAAAAAAGGAAAATTCGCCTCCATCCACTCCCCCGGAAAATGGGTATCGCTTACCCAGAGCAAATAATAAAGAAAAAAAAAATCAGCGTCATTGTGCCACCCCCCAGAAAAACGGGAAAAAGGTTTTTGCTCGAAATTTGAATTTTTCTCCTCTCCTCGCTCACTTTAAAAAAAAAGGAATTATTATTATTAACGTCAGCAAAATTGAAAAGCGGGTGGTGGGCGGGGGAAGGAGCGAAACTCTTGCTGAAAGGGAAAACCGCACAAGAAAATATATTTTCTCAGTGGAAAGTAAACAGACGGAAAACCCGACGCTCACTTTCCGACTTTTTAATTTTTGGGGCTGAAGATTATTAATTAAATTTTTAACGATAGCAAAATCTTTATTCCTCATTTTGTTAATGAGTCCTAGAGGAGGAGGAGGAGGAGGAGAGTGAGTGAGAGATGGAGGAAGTTAGCGCTTTGCAGTAATCAAAGAGACGGGAGAGAACTTCAAAGAACATTAAAGGAGATTGGGATTAGTTCCCGAATCGCCGGAAGAGAGCGCTGCGTCGGGGGATTTTAAACACAGAAGACAGACGGACTTGGCCTGAAATTAGTTTGAGTTTGATGAGATGTGAAGCTGTGGTTGAATTCACTCCCCCTTAAAACTCCCCCGAGAGCGTGTGGATGGTATTCCTTTAATAAAACCCTCCAAGTGTAATTTGAACAGGATTTCAACTTCTGAACGACAGCAAAAATTTTTTTGACAGCTGGGAAAGGAAATAGTCAGCATCACCTTTTGATCAGCATCTGTGTATTGTCTTAGGCTCACACCTCCAAGTTTGAAACTTTCAAACAGGAAGCAGTGAATGACAGCAAAAAATTTGCTCCGAACAAATTATTTCTCAGTTTCAATCGATGCACTAATTTAATGTTCACATATTACACATAGCATTGAGAATCTGAAGCGTAGCAAAAACTAAAATTATTTGAATGAATTTTTAAAGCTAAATCGTACACGTGATCGAAAGCCTTTTATGAAATTTCTTAATAACAGCAAAAACAACTACGAAAGCCTAATAATCAGTTTAAGCCGACTGCTTCATTCTAAATAGTAGCAAAACGTGTCTCACGACAGCAGAAATTTGCTAAGTCGTAAATAAATAAATAGGCATAAAAAGTTTGTTGATGCAATCATGATTTATGTAAGTATTGAAACTTCATTTAAATTTAAACAGGAAGCAGTGAACGACAGCAAAAAATTTGCTCCGAGTAAATTATGTCTCAATTTCAAAGCGATACATTAATTTAATGTTCACATGTTACACGATGCACATAGCAACAAACAGTATTTCCTTTGAGAATCTGAACCATAGCAAAAAACAAAATTATTTTAATAAATCGACACGTGATCGAGAGCCTTTTATGGAATTTCTTAATAACAGCAAAAACCACTACGACAGCCCAGAAATCAGTTAACCGGCTGCTTCGTTCTAAATAGTAGCAAAACGTGTCGCACGACAGAAGAAATTTGCTGAAACGTAAATAAGAAAATATTGATAAAGAGTTTGTTGATGCAATCATGATTTATGTAAGTATTGATCCTCTTTTTCACTTCTTAATAGCAGCAAAAATTTGTGAGAGGTGAATAATTGAGAGCAAATTAGTAAAATATGATTACCGTGAGGTTTACTGCAATATTGCTTCACATATTCTTGACCCCCCAAAGCTTTTTTTTAAATCTTAACGATAGCAAAACTATTGAACAACAGCAAAAATTACTTGAAACTAATTGGATCTAAGTAACTGACGTCATACACATACATCCTCTGAAGTGCTAATTCTTTTAAATCGTGACACAACCAAACCCAAAATATTATTTTGAAATCTTAATAGCAGCAAAGAACTGTTGATAACAGTATGGGTTGGGTTGACTGAACCTTCCTACTACAAAAACCACCGAACGGCTGTTGAAATTCTACTTGAATACAAAAACAATAATCAAACATATTGGTCATGAGGCAAGCGCATTGTTTAAACTCTTAATAATAGCAAAAATCATGGAAGAAGAGCAAATTGATATTGTCTGGGGTCACCTACAGAAAACTAAAACTCTTCAAATCAGAATCATGTTGGTAAAAATCTGAAAACCAGAAATACAAACAGAAAGGTGTTTCAAGAATTCAAAACACTATCATTAACGAGAGCAAAAAACATGAATAACAACAACATGAAAACGTCGTGTAAATGACCCATAAAAAAAGAAAACACATAACTTACATAATAAAAACTTTATAAATTTTTAACGGGTCATAAATTATACACACACAACAGAGCGCAAAAACTCTGCGTTTATTCAATCGGATGACATTTCTAACATCAGCACTCACTTTCCTGCAGCAAATAAAATGAAGGAAAAGGTGATCGAATCAAAGAAAACTGTAATCATATGAAACGGATATCAAAATTTATTTCAATTTCAGACCATCCAACTAATTCAACACTGAACCGTAGCAAAAAATGACAGAAAATATGAAATTGAAATTTTAAAATATTATGGACCATCAAAACCCGAGCGCAAATTACACATCACATAAAATTTCGAGGAAAAAATCTTGACGGTAGCAAAAAAAAAGTTACTTGATATAATTTTTAAAAATAAAAGTAGTAAATGAAAATAAATTAGAAATAAAAAGGCTCTTGATGGTAGCAAATTGAAATTTGCTGGGGGCAAGCATAGTCATAAAATAAACGAACGGGAGCAAAGGAAAGCCAAACACTTAAATGATTGTACGATTAATGATATAGTCAACCAAGCGAGGGTAATGCTTTTACTTCAATCTCTAATCCAAATATCACCTCTAAACCACAGCAAAGGAGCAAACAAACCTTTTTTTCTTTAAAATTTAAGAAACCATGAACAACCAAAATTTGAACCCAAATAGCAAAATAAACAAAAACAGAAACACCTACACAAAATCAATACAAAAAAAACATAATCTTAACCATAGCAAAAAAAATTAACAAATAAACCAAAAAACCGAATCTTATACCTTCTTATACACCAGTATCGATGTAGTCAGCCATGCGAACGGTAACACTTTTATTTATATCTTTAACTCAAACGTCTAAACTACAGCAAAAAATTTTTTCTTCAAAATTTGGTAAATCATGACCCATTAAATCTTAACCCATAAAACCTATACGAACTCATTACAAAAAAACATGATCTTAACCGCAGCAAAAATGAAAATAAATAATCAAACGAAGAAACCGAGTCTTATACAGTCTTACACACCAATACTGATACAGTCAACCAAGCAAAAAGAAGCAATACTTCTACTTTAATTCCTAACTCATAGGTCACCTATAAACCATAGCAAAACAGAATACAAAATATTTTTCCTCCAATATTTAATAAGTCGTGAAGAATCAAATCTTAACCCATGTAACCCAGAAAACACTTCCACAAAATTATTACCAAAAAACATTATCTTAACCGCAGCAAAAACGAAATTAAATAGGCAAACCAAGAAACCGAATCTTATACTTTCTTACATTGCACACCAGTAATGATATAGTCAACCAAGCGAAAGGTAATACTTCTACTTCAACCTCTAACTCAATTGTCACCTATAAACCACAGCAAAACAATATCCAAAATATTTTTCCTTCAACATTTGATAAATCCCATCAAATCTTAACCTGAAAAAAAACACATAAACGAACTCATTACCAAAAAACATGATCTTGACCGCAGCAAAAACGAAAATAAATACGCCAACGAAGTAAGCAAATCTTACATCAGTATTGGTACAGTCAACCAAGCAAAGAGTATCTCTGTAAAGATGTCTCCTTTGATCTCTAACTCAAATGTCATCTCTAAACCAGAGCAAAACAACATTCAAAATATTTTTATTCAGAAATGGAATAACTCATAAACAACCAAATCATAACCCAGAAAACACTTCCACAAAATTATTACCAAAAAACATGATCTTAACCGCAGCAAAAAAACGAAAATGAATAAGTAAGCAAATCTTACGTCAGTATTGGTACAGTCAACCAAGCCAAGGGTATCTCTTTAAAGGTATCTCCTTTAATCTCCAATTCAAATATCATCTCTCAACCACAGCAAAACTATATTCAAAAATGGAATAAATCCTGAATAACCAAATCATAACCCATGTAACCCAAAAACACCTACAAAAAATCATTACAAAAAGAAAACCATAATCTTAACCGTAGCAAAAACAAAAGTAAATAAATAAGCAAACGAAGTAACCGAATCTTACACCTCTGGTGTGAAACCAGTATTGACGTAGTCAACCAAGCCAAGTGTCTCTCTTTCAATGTGTCTCCTTTAATCTCAACTCAAATGTCATCTCTAAACCACAGCAAAACAACATTCAAAAATGGAATAAATCCTGAACAACCAAATCTTAACCCATGTAACCCAGAAAACACCTACAAAATCATACACCTACCAATCATTACAAAAAGAAGACCATAATCTTAACCGCAGCAAAAAACGAAAGTAAATAAGGAAGTAAGGAAACGAAGAAACCGAATCTTAGACGCTTTTAAAGTTGAAACTAATTAAAGTGAAAAACGAAATTACAGCCGAGGAAAGTTGTTAAGTATAATATATTCAAATTTGCTATAAGCAACAGAAGGTTGAACAATCACCGAGATGGAGGAAACTTTTCCACGTGTATGCTTATCCGTTGGATTGAGAAATCAATTTGACTCACGTGTTTCTTATAATAAATTTCATCACCAAATTTAGCCGCGATTAACATTTTTAAATGAACGGAATCCACATTTGTTTATAATGTTATTACCTAGCTTTTTAAGAATATTATTACTGTATACGATTTTAAACGATAAGCTAGCTAGTGTTTAAAGGGTTTAATTGTATTTTTATAATAAAACTAAAAAAAAATTATTTTTATTAAAGTTTCATTTATTGCTATCATTAGGACAATCATTCCTACCAACCCCCAAACCTACCCCCCTCTCCCTGTTAGTCTCTTATCCAGTCGAAAATCCAGTGGAATCACTAACAAAAAAACATCACAAACGTATTTCATAAATATTGCACACTCGAAAGGAGTTGTTTCATATATAATCCACACACTTTCACGAACTCGTTTCAAAAATAATGCACACGGTCCCAGGAGATGATGTTTGGCTCCGTGTTTTGGGACCAACGATGTACGACAAACTTACCTCCGTCATAAGATGACTGATTTTTCAGAGGTATTCCAATGAGCTACGAATGTCTTCTTAGACTTCTTTTTAGATAAAGGATTTTTATATATAATGTGTGCATTACTTATGAAATTGTTTTATAAAATTTGTATTTGTATTTCCCATGGAAGTGTGCAATATTTATGAAATGAGGTGATCATTCGTGAAATCTAATTTTTGATGGATGGAAACGATGGGAAAGTGTGCATTATTTATGAAATGAGTTAGTCGTTCAGTTAATTTTAATCATTCAAACAACAAAACCGGAAGTTGGCCGTAACTCAATTTTATGGCTCGAATCCTTTGAGAACTTGTTCAAACTTGTGCGGCCATCTTGTTTTTCCAACGATCAAAAGAAATCAGTCTTCCATCTCTCATTCGCAAGACACATAAATTAAGAGCGTTCGCATCTTTATCTGTCAGGAGAAGAGGGGGTTCATCTTCCAAAGAATTCCCATCCACCTTCACTTCCGGTTTTTCCTTTCACTCATTCAAACACACTACTTCCTCTCCCTTCTCGCCAAGAAATGGCTGAAACCGGGATTCTGTTTCTCTTTCATAAATCTTCATTTAATCTTCAGGAAAAACTGTCATGGACGCATTAAAAATGTAAATAAATTAACTTTATACAGCGGGAGGAAAAAGGGACAAATCATCCCCGGTTAAGCTCGACAGAAGAGACAGCGAGGACGCAGACGAAGGAGATGAAGACGAAGACAAACGCTCATCCCCTGCGGACGGAAAGCTTTCTCCTAATCCGGATGAAATCACTTTCAAACAAAATTAATTTCCGAAGGAAAACGAGTCACTAATGAAAAACAGAACCGATGACGTGATAAAGACATTTTTATATTATTATAATAAACGTTTCCTGTCCCATGCTCCTCCACCACCGCCTTCTATAATAAAACAAATACCTTAATAAATTGGAAGACTTAAGAAGACGGCTTCGTCGGTATGCTTTTCAACGGCGGAACCGGTCCCAGGAGATGATGTTTGGCTCCGTGTTTCGGACTTCCGGTGTACGACAAACTCTTACTTCCTTTCGCTTTCCTCCTCTGAACCATTCTATTATGAACTCTCTTCATGTCCAAAATATCCTTCATCTCTTCTTTGTCTTCCGGCTGATTAAAACCAAACACATACAAAACCACGTTAAAACAAAGATGGCGGAAAATTCTTTTCTTCTGTTCAGATCAACCCCCCCTCGTTCCCCGAGTTTTCAATTCTCTCCTTTGCCCCCTCAGGCTACTAAACATGTTTTTCTATCCCGGGAAAATCATTTCCGACTCAAATTTACACTTTCTCAAGCAAATAAATAAATAAATTACGCCGCCGGTTTATTTACACATGGAAAGGAGCGGAAACTCCGGAAGAGATAATGCCGTGAGGATACGTTCAATTAGAAACTTTATAATCCATCAATTCCCTCCCAATCTCGCCTATTGTTACCTTACCCATTCCCAAATCTCCATTATGAGTGGAATATTTCAAATCTTTTCGATCAAGACGCTTCATTCTCAAAGCTTCGAAAACAAATCCTCAACCTCGTATTTATGTTAATATGTAGGCACTTACGTCACGATTTACATACTCCAAATATTTGAAGAGTTATAAGCTATAATCGAGTGGAAGATTAGACGAAATATAAAATTCAAAAAATTTAAAATTCGAACAAAGCGTAACGTTTTTTTCTTCGTTTCGTCACACGCGCTCTGGTGTTGAAATCGGTAAACTCATTAGTCATAGAGTTTCATTTTAGAGTAATTAAATGTTATCAGTCAAAATCGCGGAGGTTTTGAAACTCGATGCTAACGGTTTTTGACCTTGAACCTCGAGTTCGTTTTCTTGTTTTTGTCGTTTTCTTTTTAAAAACTTTTTCCTTTTAATTTTACAATCTCAAATTCACGGTTCGTCGAATTTTCGAAAGTTCTCATAATTTAATAAAATTAATTTTTGATTTCGAAAACCAAATAATTTAATTTTTTGGGGAAATTTTCGTTTTGATTTGTTATACGAGTGAGACGTTTGATGGAAAACAAAATTTTATTTTAAAAATTTCAAGGATTTTTAAAAATGGCACTAACTTGGCATATTGTAGTTTGTTTGAAGATAGAATAATCCGAGGAATGTAGACTGTGTTCTATGAACCGGCGGCAAATTCGTAGAATTCAGATATAAAACAAAAGGCGTTCCGTCTAGACAGAATTCGGGGGAACGGTGAGAGGGATCGGTGAATTTGAAAACGCCACAAATTAAATTTCTTAGAAAAATGTTAATTACCGTTTGATGCAGTCTTAGAACTAGTGCCCTTCGTCCGTCCGACATCGGTTGAGAGTAGAGCATGAGTTTCTTTAGCCGTTCCCGAGGGCTCACGCCTCTTTCGACGACCAAAACGATTCGTGCCCACTACGGAAATTAAAAAATTTGATTGATTTTTGGCTAAACCGGAAGTTAAAACCGGTTTCGATCTCCTTTGAGGGTGTGACTTACTTGCCTCTGCCACTCGTTTCTAGTTTCGGCTATTTTCTGGTACGTGTTACCCATCATGGCGATGAGCATGTTCACGAGCAAGATGGCGACTATTCCCATGTATATGACGAACATTAACTTAGCCACGAATTCGTGTTCCGTCTTCTCGAAAGCTCCGTAATATTCGCCGAAATTGGTTAGTGACATGAGAAACATGGCCATTATGGATTCGACAGGGCTGTGCATTGGGTTTGTGCTTGAATCGTCGACTCCGTCTGGTGTTTTAGGGTTGTCGAACGAGAGGAATATTATGTAGTAAGCTGAAATCATGACGAAAAGGGCAAATCAAGTTAATTTCATATTTGGGAGGAACACTACCATTGAAACACTACAACATTACAACGCTTTCGAGGAGATGAGGAAACAATGTGGAGAGCCAAACAAAACGTTACGGAACTCATCCCCATTGTTTCAGTCTAGTCAGTTCTTTAACCCACGAGTCTCACAGCATAGACACGATGCTCATTCATCTACACGTTCATTAACGTGGAAGAAGAAGAGGAAGAAGTCACAGTGAGAACGTGATCCCACTTCCGACGACGTAGTAATAATAATATTCAGGAGATAAGTTATGCAGAGAATTTAATTTTGAACGTCGTGGCGACAGCAACAGAAAAACGATCATATTTTAGACAAAACTATTCTCCTGCTGCTACCATTTTTACCACTTGTTCTATTTTTGTTTCTTACTCAATCTACTACTTCTCCTCTTCTACCTTCCACAACTTTTCCTTCTTCTCTTCTTATTTCTACTTTTACTTCTACTGTTTATGTTTCTACGCCATCTCACCTCCCTTCTCCTTCCTCTTTTTCTATTGATCAATCTACTCCTAATATTTGTATCTCTTTTCTTCCTTCTGCTGTTCATACCCTTCCTTCATCTACTACTTCTCCTTCTCTTCTTATCCCTACTCTTATAACTTACGTTTCTACGCCATCTTCTCTTTCTCTTCTTCTTCCTTTTCCTGTTGCTCAATCTAATCCTGTTTCTTCCATCTTTGGTTTTCTTATTTCTGGTTTTATACTTGTGTTTGTTCTTCTTTTCGTTCTTTTTGGGATGGCTCTCTGAAAGCTGTTTCATTATTTTCTCTTGATCATCAATAACCTCTTTCCAATCATCGCATATTTGGGTTGCGTTTTTATCTCAGGTCTTGTTTCTCTTTTCTTCTTCATCTTCTCTTTCTTATCGTCGGCATTTACATCTATGGTTCGATCTACCCTATTTCCTGCTCTTTCTGTTACTTTTGGTGCTACTCGCTTTTTCTGCTGGCTCGGCGCTTCCCCACTACAACTAACTCATTCATTCTGTTTTTCTTCTTTCTTTTCTTATCTTTTCTGATCTTTTCTCTGCCCTCTTCCTTTACTATTCTTATACTTTATTATACTTTTTCATTCTCTGTTACTTTTCTCCTCCTTCTTATATTCCACTACAACTTCCTGACTATCCGGATCTACCACTCTTTTGTTACTACTCCTCCTCTTTCTCTGTCCTCTTCTTGCCCCTTTTCGTTCCCTCACTTCCTTCTCTTTTCTCCTCCTCCTCTCCTTCTCTCTATTATTTCTTCTTCCTTCCATTCCTATCCTTGTTTGTCTGGAATCCTACTTCAAAGCTTGATCTATAATTTCAATCAACCGATTCTGTTGCACTCACCCTGTCGAACTTGATTGCTCTGGTTGCGAGGAGAAAAAAAAAAAGAGGAGGAGAGACTAGAAATTTAAAACGTTTCAACAGGTGTACAAGACAAAAAGAAGAAAGACGAAGACAGAGAGAGAGAGAACAAAGAACATTCACATCCTCCGTCGTGAATGCGGATTTGTTACCTCCCGAATCGATAGTTCCGGAAGTGACGTAATTACCTTGCGAGAATCCCATCACGAAAACCGTATAAATGCAGACGAACCTGAGAAGATCTCCCTGGATCATCCGATAAATCATGACGACGAACGGTCCCACCGTTTTGAATCCCCTGCGAACAAGAAAAAAGCAAAAATAATTCGAGGATGTTGGGAAACCGGATATGAAACCTGATTCCTCCCCGCAACCCATTTCAAACCCCATCCCTCGTGTGCTATATACTCTTGCATCCTGTCAGAAACCGGAAATGCTCCCCGAATCCGTTTTATTTTTCCTTTGGATCTCTCTTAAACTATTATATCCGGTTGACCGGAAATGGATGAACGTTTCTGCTTTTTTAACGACTTTTCCTTCTTTCGAATTTCCTGTTTCGTTTGATCTTTTGATGTCGTTTTCGCTTTTCTTTGTAACAAGAAGGAATTTGTTGATTGGAAAATGGAGGAGGAGGAGGAGGAAGTCACAGGAAGTTGATTCTAGTTGATTGAATTCTTTTCGTTCCGGCGTCTTGGGTCTTTTCTTAAACCGCTTTCCCTTTGACGGATTCCTTTGTTTTGGATTTTTTTTCCTTGCGGAAGGAAGAAAGACGTGGTAGGAGGTGCGATGGTGAGGAATGGGGAAAGGAACCCGAAAATATTTTCACAAGGAAAAATGTTTTGAAGTTTTTTTTTCGAAATTGCTGTTGCTGTTTACCGTCTTTGACTCCATCTCCGATTCGAGAATGGAATCCCATCAATTTGTCTTTGAAAAGCAATTTGTATTCCTCCGCCAAAAAAGAAACCGAAAGTGAATGGAATGCTGGGGAGGAAGAGTGGCAAAGCGGATGGAAGGAAGTCATTTATGATTTTTATTTTCGAGATGGGAAAGTGGAGCCAGAAACAGCAGCAACAGCGGCAGCAGACGCGGCCTTAAAATTTCCACACGTAATTCTCAAATTTATGGCTTTTTAATTGGGAAAGATAGAAGGACCTGCGTTTTGTGGGTGTTCGCCTCATCTCCTTTCATCCTCCTACTTCTCACCATATCGTCCCGCTCTCTCTTTCTCTCTTCCGCTTCACAGGGCCGTAAACTCAGCGTATTTGCTTTTGCTCTCCCTTTTACTTTCACTTTTTGAGGTTAAGGTCGCAGCTGAGTTTTTGTTT
>JADMLL010000010.1:3974162-4015633 GCA_016920875.1 Columbicola columbae
TTCAAAAGTATTGCACACTACCATTAATAGCTCATTTCGAAAGTTTTGTACGCTACCATAAAGAGCTCGTTTCAAAAATATTGCACAGGTTTAATTAAAATTTATTTTCTCATTGAAGACCTCATCTCAAAAGTATTACACATTTTAATCAAGATCTCGAATGTAATTTGCAGTTTTATAAATCGAGTGACAAATTCCAGGTTCATTTGTAGACCCCGAGAGGTTATCAAAGATGTGAGGTAGCTTCCAACACCATAAAACTACAGGAATGTGTGGAAATTCGACAGAGACCTCAAAACCTACAAGGAAAAGCTGCAACCTCCAAAGGTGGAGGACAAAAGACGGGAGGATGTTGAACCAACAGACACAACAGCCAAAATGAAGGTAAGACAAGTAAAATCCAAAATGTTTAATGGGCGGTTGTCGTCACAAAACCGAAAGGGCCCAGAAAAACCTCGAAACCTTCGACGACCTTTCCAATAATGACTTCTTTCTCGGGGACAAGACCAAACTTTCAATCTTTCCTTCCAAAACTTTTTAAAGAAAACATTTTTTTCGAATCTTCCATACTACAGCAACAACAGCAACCAAAACAACAAACATGACGGTTTTATAGTTTTGGGGAAAACGTGATGAGAAATTTTTAATATGGCATCAAAACATTTTTCCGCTCGGAGAGTAATCCCGGGAAAACCTTTCGGAAACAATAATAATGATGATGATATGATATGATATGAACGGAGGAGTTGGGATGCTGGGGGAGGGGGATAGGATCTAATGGAAGCCGTGAGAAAATTTAACAACAGCAAAAAAATAAAAGAAATGGAGTAAACAATCTTTCTCCTTGAGCTACCCGCCCCCTCCCCTCAAAAACGGATTTCGATTTATCGATGGAACGAAGAAGCAACAGCAAAGAAAATTTTTCTGAGGGGTGAAGGTGTGAGGGGGTAATTTAAAAATGATTTAAGCTCAGACAAATTGTAGGATTCGAGATCGGAAAATCTTTTTTTAAACTCTTGTTAAAGTTTTTCCTCCCCCCGAAGGATCTGTATCTCTCTGCCTCTCACTTTCATCCCTTTCCCACTACCCTCCACCCCCCGCAGCGGCTCTTTTCCTCCCTTTTTTGTCAAAACAAATTTTTACGATCTACTGAACAAGAATTTTCTCAAGTCTCTGGGAAATAAGGTTTGGCTATACCCTTTCCGTTCTCTCACCCACCACCACTACCACAGCCATACTTCTAGTCATCCATCGTCTCTGTTATGATGCCCTTAGGCGGTGGCTTTTGGGGTAGTAGTGATGGGTTGGGGGTTTTTAAAACATTTTACGACCTTAATTTTCCCTTTCCGTTCTAATTTTTTAAGTGCGTCGTGAACGAGAAACGTTTTTCAAAATGGCGTCTCCTGTCGTTTCCGTTTTTCTGGTTTTTTGGTTTTTTTTTGATGTCGACGATGACGATGGCGAGGTACTGGACTGGGAAAAAGCTTTTTAAAAGCTTTGGGAAGTCGAGAGATGTCTCTCTCCTCCTCCCCCCGACTCCCTCTCTCTCTGTGTCGCAAATGGGTAAGAAGAAATCTTTTGGAAGTAATGGAATAAACGGATACGATACTAAGTTTTAAAAGTTTTTGGGTTTCAAACTCTCTCTCTCTTTGTCTATCTCTACTCTTCTCTTTCTGTCCCTTTTTCTCTTTTGTTCTATTTCTCTCTGTCATATTCGCTTTGTCTCTTTCTCTCTACTACTTTCTTCTTCCGTTTATGTATTATAGGTTTAGGTCCTTTCTGAGTAGAAAGGAAGGTTTCAACTTGTAGTTTTGTTTCTGCTGTGCCCCCTATGGCTGCTTTCAACAGGAAATGATGATATTATTGATTGACCAGATAACTAACAGAATAAATTGCAGTTTACATGACAAAATTTATCTATCTATCTAATTTTCTGTCGTATAGAATTTCTAAAAGAACTTAATGTTTAAGCGATGCAGTGTATAAACCAAATTTCTCATAAATACAACAGAATAATTAAAAGCAGGAGACATTCTAGACCCGGATAGTGTTCATCCTGTAATTGTAATTAATCGTCTACGCCGATTTTGTGGAACATGAGTTTGTGGGTTTGTCAGTTATGCACTCACATACAACCAAACAAACGCAGAGTCTTTTCGTTGTTCTCACAGATTAATCGTTAGACTCTGTTTACTTCCTCGTCTGTCAGTTTTAATTTGATAAATTAGTCTGAAGAATAATTTTTTATCGGAAACAAAAAGTCTGGACCCCTCGCAGCCTCCCCTCTTCACCCCTAAGGGCCCCCCGAATAAGGAAACAAAGCTTCCCCGGAGCTTAAGAAAGACTTTGAATTTTCTCTCCAGCTAAAATTCCACTCTCGTCCTCCTCTTCTATTTCCTCCTCCTCCTTCCTTCCATTTCCTTCGTCATCCTTCTTTGTGTGTTGTTCCTCTCGAAAAACCCGCTTAAAACATTTTCAAAACCCAAACTTCCGCCTCAACGGGCTCCACCACCCTCGTCCTCACCTCCCTGAAACCTGAAACATGTTTTTCAATTCAATCTTCAAATCTGCCTTTCCCGTCCGCCACTCTTCCACCTCTCCTCCGAACTTTTGTCCTATAAACTTGGAAAATCCCATTTTAGTCTCTTTTATCAAATTATTGAGGGATACAAAGGACGACAGACGGACTTGAAAGGAGTACATGATGGAGAGAGAGAGACGGAGGACTTTTTTTATGCGTGTTCATCGAATTAAGCGACGATGATAAGTTTAATTTGTCCTCGTTTGCTCCCCCTCCCCGGAAATCTGTTCTGTTGTATCTCTTAAAATCGATAGCGTCAGAATATTTATACTATTAATAATATATAGTATTCGTTGTATAATATGACCTTTAAAAGGTCGCTGTAATAATATTAATGATGAAATACTTGCTTATGAGTTTATTTCATAAGTATTGCACACTTTAGTTTTGTTTCTTTCATAAATATTGCACACTTTTACCGGAGAATCCATTTCATAAATAATGCACACGCATTCCAAAAACTCGTTTCATAATTAGTGCACACCTTCATCAGTAATTTGAAGTGTGCATTACTTCGTAACTAAGCTCCTGAGTGAGATACTAATTTGTGCTTTTAAATGACTTCTCCTTGAGAGTGTGCAATACTTATGAAATGGTATAAAGCTTTAAAGTGTGCATTACTTTTGAAATAGAACTAGCTTCCGTTAAAATCGGGTTTTAAAGGTGATTTACTCAGTCGAAGAGTACAAAAATGATTTGTGAGTGACAGGAGAGACGGTTCACACCCATACAGATAGATGTACAGTTAGACAAGGTTTTTCAGCTTAATTTTTCTGAACGAGTTTATAATTAATATTGCTGACAGACGAAAATAGTATCCGGTTCTTAAAATAAATAAAAATTACCCGGAAGGACCAAATCCTCGCCATCTTGGAATTTTCTCAAGAGACCGGCAAAGCAAATGAAAAAAAAGGAGACGAAAAGATGGATCGAGAAAAAATTAGGCCTTATTTTGAATGATTGATGGAGGTTTCTCATACCACCCCCCATTTCAACCCCCAAAATTTCCCATTAACTCTTAACCATCCCTTATTTCATTTCCCTCCGCTCCGAGACTTTTGTTTTTAATGGTTTATTAAAATTTACCGAAATTAACGAAATTATTATTCCGAGATCGACTATGTGTCCTCCTCGCCTTCTTCTCCCTCAGTTTATTAAATATTTAACGAGTTTTTAAACCAAAAACGACTTTTTGGAGTGTTTTAAAATTTAAATTTTAATGAGAAACCCGGCTGGAGAAGCATCTTTAATGAGATCGCCCTCACAAATCGCCGGGAGGAAGGTAATAATGGGGCCCCGAAAAATAGCGCGAGGGGAGAGGGAGAAAAGAATTAACGTGTTCGTTAAAACGCTAGATCGAAGCAGGCGGTGCGTAAACAAAATACTCGCTTCCAGGCAAGGAGGGGGAAAATGGCGTCCTCATCTACGTCGCCGTTCCCCGTTCCACTCTCCCTTTTTTAATTTCGCGTAATTATTTCTTTCACTTAATTATCTTTTTTTTTGTAATCAGATAATAAATAATCTATTGTGCAATAATTATGAAATGAGTGAAGAAAGAAGTCAGGAAATTAGTGAACGGACGGAAAATAGTGGTTTTTGTAAATGTCGGCCTGAGAATATTCCGCCATATTGGTTATTTAAAGAGGTGCAAGAGTGCGTGTTTCGTGAACGTTTATTGTTATTCCTTGAATCGTTTCATAAATACTGCACACACACACATATACTTTTGTAAGTGATTTAATTAAATGATTTTAAAATGATTTTCAAAGATGGTGGTCGGTTAGGGAAAGGTGGGGGAGGAAGTTTCAGTTTCATTTTAAGTTATTTTAATTCATGCTAATCGATAAAATTTTTTGTTTGGGTTTCTGGATGCGTTTCGTTGATTTAATTAATTTCGAGGCCGGGATTTTGAATTTCGAAAAAGGATAACAAATGAAAATTCAAAAATTTTTAATTAAAAAAAAGGAAAAGTTTTCCTTTTTGTGCCAGTCTAGAGCCACGTGCACGCGTTTCGTTGAATGAGTTGCCCCTTTTGTAATTAGTCTTGTGACAGGTGTTCCGGAGGACTGGGTCGCCATACGGACAGTGTCTTGGCTTTTTTGACTTGTGTTCCGTCTGACGTCGTTCTACCTTCCATCACCTTTCCTCTGTCATGTTCAAACCTTTTGTGTTTGGTTCTGTTTTCTAATATTTTTCCTTTTGGGCTATTTTTCAGTTTTTTATCTTTTATTCTGCCTTCTGCTGTATCTTTCATCCATCATCTCTCACCTTGTTCTAGTTTCTGCCTATAAATCATCTTCTCCTTAGCTAAAATAAATCTTTTGACTTCTACTCTGTTCTTTACGTTATTCTCTTTGATTACAGTAAATTTTAGGTTAACCGGAAAAATAATTTCAGATCCCTAATATATGTGTTACGGTAAAAGTGATAAATTTGACGAACATATATAATTACGGCAAATATTCATATTCACCAATCAAACTTATTAAATGTGACAAATTACTGAGTATTTATTACATTCACCGGCTGGTTTGATTAAATTCTTCATTAAGAATTGGATATTTTATAGTATAGTCAAATTATGACTTCGATTTTTCATAAACTACCCGGTTATCATATTATATTTGGGATTTAAATATATATATTCCCAAATTTATCACTTCTACCGTTACACATATTTATCATATTTAATGGGCAGCTTATCCAGCGTATCTCCAACCCAATTTCAATAAAATTTTTCAAATTATAAGTTGGACATTTTATAACTTAGCCGGTAATGCGATAAATATATGCGGTAAAAGTGATAAATTTGGCGAAAATAGGTAATTTTGATTATTCTTAATCATCAACTAAGCTCAGACAATATCACAAATTACCGTGTATTTATCACATTTACCGGTTAGTTTGATTGAATATTCCCCTAGGAATGGAATATTTATATAAAACTTGACTCGAATTACGAATCAGATATTTTATAAACTAGCCCATAAATGTGATAAATATATTATATATATCCGCCAATTTTATATCTTCTACTGTGACGTATACTTATCATATTTACAGTCCAGTTTATAAAATCTCCAACTTGTAGTATGGAATTTAAATAAAAATTTGCTCAGATTATAAGTTGCGTATTTTACAATCTAGCTGGTAATGCGATAAATACTTGTTACGGTAAAAGTGATAAATTTGGCGAATGTATATAATTTCGGGGGTATTATTACAATAATAACCATCCAACCAAACGTTTCAAATTTTTGTGTATTTATCATATTTACCGGTTAGTTTGATTAAATTTCTCATTATAAAATGGATATTTAATAGTATACTCAAATTACGACTTCGATATTTCATAAACTACCCATGTGATAAATTTGCTAAATTTGAGTATGATATATTTTATATATAATATATAAAATCTCCAACTTGTTATAATGTAGAATTTAATTAAAATTTGCTCAAATTTTGTAAACTGCCAAATTTATCACTTTTACTGGTTAGTTTATAAAATCTCTAACTTATAATTTGGAATCCAATAAAAATTTGCGCAGATTTTATATACAAGCGCGTAATGGGATAAATATGTGTGTACGGTAGAAGTGATAAATTTGGCGGATACATATATAAATCCCGAAATACAATATATTTATCATATTTACCGGCCATTTTATGATATATTCAACTCGTAATCTGAGTAAACTATAAAATATCGGTTTCATAAAAAATTTAATCAAACCAACCGGTAAATGTGATAAGTACTCAGTAATTTGTTTCGTTTGTTGGTTTGGTTGGTGATTATGAATAATCGCCGGGAATTATGGTCTCTTGTCTTTGATTAAACGAAATTTTCGGGTGTGTCTTTCCTCTCTTGACGTCTGTTGGGCCTTTTTCAACCATCTTGTTAGCCAAACGCAATCTAGCATCTTCTGTTGTAGCCTTTTCTATTATTCATCTACTCTTCTAGTAGACTCTCTCACTTTCTGTGACTTCTCTCTTCATCGTGTGTGTTACCATTCTAGCCGTCTTTTCGTTGTAAATTGTTTCATAATTTCCGTTTCTCATTTTCAGGTCATTCAACTCTGTGCTCTTTCAGAGTTAGAAAGTAGAAATACCACGACCTTTATAGAAAGAAGGAGAGACAGATAGAAGGACGAAGATTGGATTCTACCATCGACATTATGAGCTGAGAAACGGATTCGAAGAACTTAAAGTCAAGGTTAGAAAAAGCTTTAACAATTCATTTAACCTTTATCATTTAACATTTTCTGTCGGAAAGACCGAAAGTAGAGGGTAGAGAAAGATGAGGAGGAGGGTAGATGAGAAGAGAAAAGGGAAAGTTGAAAAGCGGAAGTTGCCGGCACGAAACAACGAAAACAATTCTCCTTACACCTGAGGCCCTTTCTGATTCCGACACCTTAAAGTCACACAAAGAGGGACGCGGGAAACGTTCGTGGGACCAGGAGTGAAAGGGAACTTACGTGACAGATGGGGAAATGAAAAGTAGATGAATGGAGACGGGGAAAAGTTGAAAAGGAGGAATAGATGGGAAAGTGGAAGAGATGCAGATGGCGAGGATGGAAACGGGAAACTCTTTTCACTCCGGATGAATGAAGGCAAATTCAAAGCTTCGAGAATTAGATCACAGCCTTCTCTCATTACCTTAAACCTTAAGAAGAGAGACTAGGGAACCTTACCACTAGTACCGGAAAACAAAATGACCAAGTGAGCGGCATTGTTGAACGTGAGGGGAATCCGGTGTTGAAAATCGATTATCGTCAAAAGTTCGTCTTGTGTAGGCTGAGGAGGAGGAGAAGGAAGAAGAGGCGAAGGAGAAGAATGGGAGGAAGGAACGGAACAAAAGGATCCGTAAAAAAACAGAAGATGCAGAAAAAAAGTTAGGAAGAGGAGGAGAGGGAAGAGGAAGATTTCGGTCGTCCCCGAAGGTTTTTTATTGTAATTTGAGAAAATGAAATTTATGAAAAGTTTTATTTGACTCGTTTCGACGTAAGCTAACCATGTGAAATTATTTCTTCCTTTTTTCTCTTCGAGAAAGGTTCGACGTTCGGGATGTTTAAGGCGCGCTTTCGAAAACTAACTTACTAACTAGGTTTCTTGTTCTCGATAAACGTGGAGCTAGACTTTTCTAGGTGTTCGTTGGAGAAACTTGCAAGGTTTCTCCTTTTTCTCTTTTCATTCCACTCTCTCTCTCTCTCTTGTTTGTTTTCTTTTCCGTTTCTTCTGTTCTGCTGCAAAATTTCTCTCAGCTTCCTTAACCCTTGACTTAATAGCAAACATTTTTATTTACAAGAGATGTATCTCCCTTTCGTTTCATAAATAATGCACAGTTTACTGAATATTTCATTTCAAAAGTAATGCACACCTTTATCAACAAACACACCCCACTAATTACTCACACAATTAAACGATACCCACTATAAAAATCCTCCTCACTGTTCACTCTTAAAATTTATTAGTTCATTTCAAAAGTATTGCACACTTTCAAGATAAACTCATTTCATAAATAATGCACACTATAATTCATTTTATAATCGATGCACACTTTTACCAAACATCAATGTACACCTCCCGTAAGATTTATTTAATTTTCTTAATTTTGAGTCTTGATTGACAAAAAAAATTTTTTTTACCAAAAGATGAGTCAATTTGACTCAACCTAAATGACTAGGTTTTTGATAAATCAATTGAAAATCAATTTAAATGGACGGTATATTATCAAAAATGTTGTTCAACCTATGCTTTTGGAAGTAAGATTAATTTGGAGTCATACTACAGTATATATATCAATAGTATTTAGTTTTATGAGCCAGTTTGACTCTTACATATAACTGAAGTTTTTTTATTGCCCAAAAAATTAATTGAAAGCCCATGAAAAAGTTGTAGGAAATTGGTTTAATATTAACACTATGACGTTCGCTAGCTCTACCGTAGGGTCATGAAAACAGTATCCGTGGACCGCCCGTGACCCCACGGTGGTGCCATGAAATATTTCGCAAACACTATTGGCTGAGTGCCGGTGACGTCACATTCGGAAATTATTGCGCATGCGTCGCTGGCTATCTTATTCTTATTTACACATGTAGATGATTACCTCTGAAGTTCATATGTTGTGAATTTAAAATATTGGTGCTCAGGCAGCATGAGAGTCAGTTCTACCGGCACCGACACGAAAAGATTTACAAAGACCTCTGGGCGTCATAGTGTTAATATCAAAACGGATTAAAGGTGAAGCTAAGAGAAGTGCACGCGAGCTGAGTGTGTTTGAAGGTAAGCGTCAGTGTACTCGACAGTGAGTCATAGGCGATGTAGCTTGGTAATTATTATTATTATCGGAAATTTTTTTTTTGATCTGCAAGAGGAACTGAATTAATCTTTATCCTCGGGTCACAACAGAAGGATTCATTTCACAAGTAATGCACACCTACAAAAGGTTAATTTCATTTTTCTTTATCTCCATTTTCTCATCTCTTTTCTTCTTCTTTTTCTTCCTTTTGTTTGTTTCCCTTTCTCTTTTTATCTTTTCTTATCTCCCTTCATCTTGACCGAATTTATCTTTTCTTAGTCCCTTTGTTCCTGATGTCATTTTGTCTCCTTCAAGAGGAAGTTATACTCTTTTAAGTTCTTTTCCTCTTACGTGACGGGGAGGGTTAACCTTCAAAATTTGTTTTTGTATCATTCAAAACGACCAGTCACTTCCGGTTTTAGACATTTCAGTTCGTTGTCATGATTATATATATACATAATTCATTTCAAAAATAATGCACACCCTCAGCACTTCGTAAAAAACGTTCGCATTTCCGGTTTTAAATCATGTGGCACTTCATTAAACCACTGGCCATGTAGACAACACAAAGCAATTACGGTCACCGGAAAGGGATTCGTGAAAATGTGTCTCCAGGGCACAAGAGAGAGAAAAACCATTTCCGTTTCCTTTTTTGTAGCTTCGGCTTAATGATGGCGATTTCCGTTCATTGTCCGTCCGTCTGTCTGTCCGGCTCATCAAAAGGAATTTCGATTTTATTACAAAGGACGTGAAATGGTTTTCGAGACCTTATCTCGCCATCTGACTTAACGAAATCAATTTTTCATTTTCTTTTCTCCTTACGTTTTCCTCCCTCCTCCTCCTCCTTCCTCACCTCCAACTCTCCTTCCTCCTCTCTCTGCGCACGTCTCATAAATCTTCCACCGGAAACTCATTTATTTCCAGCTACAAATTCGCTTATTTAACGTTTAAATCAATTTTGAGTTTATCGAGATTTCGGTTTCCCCCCCCCTCTCCTCTCCTCCTCCTCCTCCTCCTCCCTTTTCCATCTCCTTTTCACCCGACTCAGGCCTTCGTCTTAGTCTTCTTCTCCTCCTTAGAACCGTTTTCCTTTTGTCTCTCCTTGATTAATATTAAACTTTCCTCTCATTTATTACAAATGTTCCATCTTCTCTCGTCTTTTCATTCTTTTCCCGCATCTCTTTCCCACCGGAAACCGGAAATTGTTTTACTTGTTAACGGCGATTCAATTAATCGGATACTCCATTGTGCTCCAATCTCGGGGAAAAAAATTTTTTTTTTTTTGTTTTGGTTTCGTTCTGTCTTTCCTCACTTTTTTTTAGGCGCGTGTCTTGTACTGTTCGTTTTGAATTAGATTCCCAATCCCGTTTTTAGTCCTTGGGTATAACGGGAGAGGATTTGAGCTTACTACCATAACCTCTATGGTCGGACGATTCAACCACTACACCACAAACCTTTCGATGGGTTAGGATCAAAAGGGCACTAAATGCTGGAAGGTGAATTAGAATTGTACGGCGGAAGGTCTGTGTGATAACCTACCTGGTAGTTGAAGAAGGAAGAAGAATTAGAACTCAACAATAGGAGGTACGAAATAGAAAAGCTTACCAACCGGAACCGGAACCGACATGAATGTCGCCAAATTGCCGTTTAGATGACCAATTTTAGACCAACGATTTACCTGAAAAAGAGGAAGAAGACACAAAATGATTAGAGATGATAGAATGAGACGAATCTAGAACGAGTTTCAACAATGCGAGGAATATAGAGGAAGGAAGACAATGGGATAGTTGAAACAGATAGAAAACAGACAAACAAGAAAGTAAAGGGAGAGAAAGGAGAAGAATAAAATAAAAAAGGTAGAAAGAGGAAGACGAAGGTATAAATAGAAAAAGGAGAAAGGAGAAACAGGAGGCGGACAAAAAAAGAAACAAACAGAAAGGACATGAAGACAAAGAGAAAATGACAAACAAAATAAGAAGACTAAGGAGGAGGAATAGTGAGGGAAACGAAAACAAAGTTAAAACGCAGAAAGAAAGGAAACTGGTGAGGAAAGGAGGAGGAGGAGGAGGAAGACAAGAAAAGGAAACGAAGAGGAAAAACAACTTTCAATCGTAATTAAGTCTTTTTTGTTCTAGTTAGAAATCCGAAACTTTTTTTTCCTCAGCAAAAAAAAATCTTGACGACAGGATTCTAAGAAACTGTCTTTCCCACAGACCAAGAAACTCTAAAAAAGAAAAGTCAACTCGAATCCGGGAAACCTAGCAAAACCTAATCGAATTAAGTGAAATTGACATAATTAATAATTCAGACTCGGATCTCATGGTCGATGAAAAGAAGAAGAAGAAGATGGAGGGAGGAGGAGAGGTGAAGAGTATATCTCTCAATAACTCTCAGATGGAAGACGTAATGCGATTTCCGTTTCCGGCTTTCTTATCCTTCCCCTTTTCACTTCCCAACCCTTCCTCCTCCTCTACCTTCTTCTCACCGCCATCTACCATCTCTCAGCTTTTCAAAAACGTCTTTGAAATTAGTTCATTTGAATATCGCCGGTTTTAAAAGATCGTTGAGGGTGGCGGTGGTGGTGGTGGTGGAGTGGGGGTAACAAGTGAGATTAACACTGGAAATCCTAGTTTCCACGGATGAAGAAAGAGAGGTCGTGGAGAGAGTGAAAGAGGAGAAGTGGGGACGGAGGGAGAGAGA
The DNA here is from genome assembly GCA_016920875.1 of Columbicola columbae. Classification (NCBI taxonomy): domain Eukaryota; kingdom Metazoa; phylum Arthropoda; class Insecta; order Psocodea; family Philopteridae; genus Columbicola; species Columbicola columbae. The sequence continues at coordinate 3,985,745 of JADMLL010000010.1, forward strand.
GAAACTGAAAAGCATAGCCACCATTTCCCCCCAGAAAAGGTTTTCATTCCGTTGGTAGTACTGTAGGAAGAGAGACCAAAAAGATCCGGAAATGAGTTGCCTGGATGAAGAGAAAGAGGAAGTGGAGAAGAGGGAGGAGGAGATAAACTAAAAACTGTTTCTGGTGCCATGAACCTCCTTTCACGATATCGAGAATTGAAATCTTGAAATGACTTCTTCATCAAAGTGTGCAATACTTTTGAAATGAGTTCGTAGTAGAATTAAATGTAAATAAATTCCGTACAAATGTGTGCAATATTTATGAAATCCTCCTAAACGTATATACACATGGCTATGAAGTTGATTTTTGACTAGTTTAGAAACGTGCAATACTTTTGAAATGAATTCGTCTGTTATGTGGTCGTCTTATTTACGAGATTAGGTCGAGTCGAAAGTGTGCAATAATTATGAAATGAGTTCGAGTTTTACGTTTATAAATAAATACTGAATGAAAGTGTGCAAGATTAATGAAATAGATATCTCGTAGATGTATATACACTTTGTTATAAAATTGATTTTTGGTCAGGGTGGAAGTGTGCAATACTTTTGAAATGAATTCTCGAATAAAGTGGACGATAAATATGGAACAACTTCGAGTAATTGTGTGTTGTCGAACGAATCACATGTTACAACTTGGTTGGTGAGAAGAAGAAGACGTCTTGGCGAGAGAGAAGATGAAGTGTGAAGAAAGGACCTGTCCTGTCGACAAAGGAAAACGTCCAAAGAGGTGGAGGAGGAAAGGAGGGTTAAAGAAAGCGAGAGGATTAAGGTAAAAACGCTCGAGTTGGCAACAAAGAAGTCACCTGGAAGAATTGGTTAATCACTTGAAGGGAAAGTTGTTGAGATGACCGATTCAACCACCGGAAAAACATTTCAAAGAAGAAGAAAGTGAAGAAGAGGAAGAAGGATCGTTTGGAGGACACCAAACCAAAGGCAAAGACGCGAGAACTCGACAAGAGAAGCCGAATGAATGAAGAGAAACCTAAGAGGAGGTGGGACAATAAACTGTTGCACACGGAAAGTGGGTTCTGAAGTTACGCGATTTCGATTTCAATCACTAGCAAGTGAACATCTGTAGGCTTAGACATTTTAACTCATTGCAGTAACATATTTCATCTTATAATTCGTTCAACTCTGCACACTGTGTGAGAAATTCATTTCGAAAATGATGCACACTTTGAGGGAGTGTCCATTTCATAAATATTGCACACTGTCACCCAAAACCCATCTGAAAAATACTGCATACGCGTGTGAAAGATTTTTTTCAAAAGTAATACAGACTCACAGGGAAAATCCATTTCATAAATATTGCACACGTGGGTGAGAATTTCATGTCAAAAATAATGCACGCTTTGTGGGATATTTCATTTCATAAATATTGCACACTCGCACAAAATTCATCCCAAAAATACTGCACACTTTTTATAAAGCCAGTTTCAAATATATTGCACACTATCCCACAGAATGTATTTCATAACTACTGCACATTTTCGTGGGATATTTATTTCAAAAGTAATGCACAGTTTGGGTGAGAATCCATTTCATAAATATTGCACACATTCACATAGAATTGATTTTATAAATTATAAACATTGCAAGTAACCACGCAGAACCCAATTTATAACTACTGCACATGTATGGAACATACAATATGTTTCAAAAGTAATGCACACTTTCAGGCAGAATCTATTTCATAAATATTGCACACTGTCACACAAAATCCATCTAAGAATATTGATAAGAAATCAGTTTCATATATATTGCACTATCACATAGAATTTGTTTCGTAACTACTGCACAGTTTTGCGAGACATCTATTTCAAAAGTAATGCACACTTTAAGGGAGAATACATTTCATAAGTATTGCTGCACATGTGTTTACAGTTTGCTTGCTTAGTAATTTTCACATTCGTGTGAAATCATTTCATAAAAACTGCACATCTATATGAGGACTTCATTCCAATAATAATGCACACTTTCATGGATACCTCGTTTCATAAATACTGCACAGTTTTATATGAAGCCAGTTCCAAATATGTTTCACACTATCCCAGACAATCTTTTTCAAAACTACTGCACACTTTCGTAGGATATTTATTTCAAAAGTAATGCACACTTTCGATGAGAATCCATTTCATAAATATTGCACACTGTCACATAGAATTTGTTTCGTAACTACAGCACAGTTTTGCGATACACATTCGTGTGAAATCCATTTCATAAAAACTGCGCACCAATGTGAGGACTTCATTCCAATAATGCACACTTTCATGAAGTCCTCGTTTCATAAATATTGCACACTGATTTGTGCTGAAATCATTTCAAAATTAAGGACATGCCATGCATATAGACTTCATTTCGGAATCAGAGGAAGAACCATTTTCACGGATAACGCCATAATCATATGAAGGGCTCAGAAAACCGGAAACAGGGTAAAGAAAACAAAACCGGAAATGGTGGTGGAATCACGTCTCAACCCAAACTTTATTTAATTTTGGAGAAGGAAAAGGAAAAATTATTTCAAAGAGCATCCAACCAGACATAGAGACAGACAGACACACACGAATACACACTCCTCGTCCCGTGGAAACTTTAGAGGGAAATAAAATTACCGTAAGCCGGGGCTGGAGGAGAGAAAACTAGGGAAAGGGAGGAGGGGACGGGGAGTGAAATTAAAAATAAATTTTTTTTTCTTTCTTTTTAAATATCCTCAAAGCACCCGGCGAAACCTCTCGGGTCTAGGAGAACGAGGAAGAGAGACGGAGGAGGAGGAGGAGGAGGAAGAGAAAATTTTCCTCCACTTCCTCTTCCTCTCTCTCTCCTCTTCATCTTCACCAGCTTCTAGTTTTCACTTTTTATCTGACTTTTCTTTTTAAAACTGGATTCGCTCGTTTCTCTTCACGTTTTCCCTCCTCCTCCTCTCTCCTCTCAGGGTTTTCCATTTTATTCTGTTTTTCCAAACCGGAAATGACGCAGAGTTCTCTCTCTCTCTCTGTTGGTTTCTGTCGGTAACGTTTCCTTGCTTACCTGACTGAATGTCTTCTTTTTTTTGTTGTTTTATTTGTTCGAAAATGTTTTTCCATTCCCTTCCTCCTTCCGTTTCCGGTGTTTTCCCAAAACCTTCCCTCCTCTCTCCTCTTCTGTCTTCTTCCGTTCCTCTCTATCTGTTTAACTTTTAACCGTTTTCATATTTCCTTTCTTGACATGAGATCCTTCCTTCCATTTTAATTTTTCACGATCGTCTTTACCTTTCCCTCCTTCTCCTCTCTTCCTCCCACTTCCGGTTTTTATTTATATTTCCTGTCTGAATACTACACAAAATCCCTCGATTTCCGTCTTTTTTCTTCTTCAACCTCCTCCTCTTCATCTCAGTTTTCTTGTCTTTGGTGTCCTTCTGACTTGGTAATGAGCCCACTTTGAGGCCATCAACCCTTTTTGAGAAACCAGAAATGACGTCACAACTTCCGTTTCTTCCTTTTTTTTCCTTCTCTTTTATTCTTGTTCCGCCGATTAAACTTTTGCAGTAATTTGACTAAAAGCGAGAAAGTTTTTGTTTCTTTCTTTTCTTCCCCCTCTCTCCTCTTCTCCAGTTTCTTTCTTTTTTTTATTTTATTATCTTGGCAGTTGTTTAAACGAAGGAAAAGTTTCTTTATTTCCGGTGTGACGGGATATACGACCTGTCTCTCGTCCAAAAGCAAAAGGAAACAAAACAAAAAAATTTTTTTGTTTATATTTTGTAGGAGGAGCTGGACAGTAACCGACGTTGACTGGAGGGAAGGAGTATGAGGGCCCAGAGGTTGGTTCAAGGTCACGTGTGGATAGGTGGATGCTGTGGAAGGATGGCTGCATACACTTCCTCGACGTGTGTAATGACAGCATAACCTGTGGTGAGTCCATAAACAAAGACTTTCGATAGATAGATACCCCCGACCATCCTCCTCCCACCTTTGTTTCATACTCATTTCATAAGTATCGCACACTTCTTGCAAAGAGAAATGAAGAGCACTTGTACAAAAATTTTATTTTTAGAGTGAAGCATAAATTTTCTACAGTCTTATTTCATAAATACTGCACAAATTCATTTCGAAAGTGATGTAGACTTTGAGGGAGAGCCTATTTCATAAATATTGCACACTGTCACCCAAAATCCATCTGAAAAATACTGCATACGCGTGTGAAATATTTTTTTCAAAAGTAATACACACTTACACGGAGAATTCATTTCATAAATATTGCACATGTGAGTGAGAATTTCATGTCAAAAGTAATGCACACTTTGAGGGATATTTCGTTTCATAAATACTGCACACTCGCACAAAATTCATCCCAAAAATACTGCACATTTATATGAAGCCAGCTTCAAATATGCTGCACGCTATCCGAGAGAACCTTTTTCATACTTTCGTGGGATATTTATTTCAAAAGTACTGCACACTTTGGGTGAGAATCCATTTCATAAATATTGCACACATTCACATAGAATTGATTTTATAAATTATAAACATTACAAGTAACCACGCAGAACCAAATTTATAACTACTGCACACGTGTATGGAACATATATTTCAAAAGTCATGCACACTTTCAGACAGAATTTATTTCATAAATATTGCACACTGTCACACTAAGTCCATCTAACAATATTGATAAGAAATCAGTTTCATATATATTGCACACTATCACATAGGATTTGTGTTGTAAATACCTCATATGTGTGTAAAAAATTCATTTCAAAAGTAATGCACACTTTAAGGTAGGATTCATTTCATAAGTATTGCACACTTGTATGTTTGCACAATTTCCTTGCTTATTAATGTTCTCATTCGTGACTTCTCGCACACTCATGAACTTCTTTCATAATACTGCACACTTTTGGTGAAGTCGTTTCATAAACGTTTCCCATATTGAAGAAGAAGATTGTTTCATAAATACTGCACACATTTATCGTATAAAAATTTCAAAAATATTGCACACTCTTACTCATGCTTGGTTTTAGAATTCATTTCATAAATATTGCACACTTTTTATTTATTTGTCTTTACTAAGAGATAGTTTGGCGCGGCTCTCCTGTTTACCTTGTGTTATGTCTCTATGGATCCTCTCCTTAGACCCAACTTCGCCATTTTTAGTTCTCCTTCCTCCTCCTCCTCCTCCTCTCTTTCTCTCTTTTTCATTTTCATCTCTTCTCTGAATCAACCTCAAAACATTAGACCAATTTATCTCGAGCGCGGTTTCGACCTGGAAAATTTGATTTTTCAAAATTTAAAATTTTCCAGACCCCCTCACCCCGTTTCCGGTATTCCATTTCCGGCGAGGAAACCACGACTCCACTTCTCATTAATATTCATTTCCCACTTATTTATTATCGCCATGTTCTTCTTTCATCTTTTATTAGTATTCATATTATTAATAATATTTCGAACGTGGATTTTTAGGCGCGATTACCCTCCAACAGAGATTCGCGTTTCTATTTTTGGATCTTTTGACTCCTCCCTCCCGCACACTCTCTTTCTCTCTCTTCCGTAGTAATGAGGTTCTTTCGCGTCTCTTTTTATTTCCTCTTCGCCTCTTTTCATCTTCCTCTTCTTCTTTTTTTTGTCGGTCCTTCTGTTAAATTTCAAGTGAAAATATTCCTCATTAAAGTTTATATTCATCTGAAGCGACAAACGTCGCTCTACTTGTAATCTTCTTCTCTCATCTTCCTCTCTCTCATCTCCGTCTTCATTTTCTCCTCCTCCTCCTCCTACTGCCTACTCTATGCGTATGTAAATTTTTATTGGTTTACGAGATAAAAATTTTTTAGAGAAAAATTTTTCTTCTTCTCCTCCTCCTTCGTCTTCTGACTGTGAGAATGTTTCGCCATTTTTGAGGAGATGAAGAAAAGTTTTCCTTCTGTATTCGGAGTAGAAGGAGGAGGAGGTGGTGGTGGAGGAGAATTGAGACGCCGAGATGAAATGTTTTCATCATCAAAAGATAAATTTCTTTCATATTTTTAAGGCTTGATAGGTGGGAATGTGAACAGAAGGAAGGAAGGAAACGGAAATGAATCAGACGGTGGAAGTCCCGTGATAAAGGTTCCCCTGAAATAAGGAGAAGGAGGACAGAAGTCTTCTACTGAAAGAGTAGATGGAGTAGACAATCCTCTGTGACAGAGAGAGGAACGCCATAAAATCTTTTTCTATAGATAAATAGTGTGCTATTAAAGTAAAGCAAAATGTGCTCTCCTCTCGAGTATTAAACTAACCCCTTGTAGAACATATAATTATACTACGACTGAATATATATACTCTATGAGGGATGCTGTTCTCAGGGTGTCTGAGGGATACTCGATCAAATAATTATACACTAATGACTAGATATAGCAAGCAAAATATACACAATTTAAATAAATAAAATAGCATAACGGTAATATCATAAGTTATGATCTTGATAGATAAATGATATAGATACATAAATAGATAAATAAAAGGATAATAATTAATGGGACAAGGATCATGAATAATGCGCAAATTCGTGGAAAGGTTTTCTTAGCAAAATTTCACTCTTCCAAGATTTCAAATTTCATAAATACTGCACACTCTCACAAGGATCTCATTTCATAAATATTGCACACTCAGGCATAGAATCCATTTCATAAATATTGCACACTCAAACAAGGAAATCGTTTCCGTAATACTGCAGACTCTCAGAAAGAGAGTTCCTTGTTTGAGTGTGCAATATTTATGAAATGAGATCCTTATGAGAGTGTGCAATATTTATGAAATGAGTTCCTTGTTTGAGTGTGCAGTATTTATGAAATGAAATCTTTGCTCAAGTGTGCAATATTTTTGAAATGAGATCCTTCTGAGAGTGTGCAATATTCATGAAATGGATTCTTGGGTTGAGTGTGCAGTATTTATGAAATGAAATCTTTGCTCAAGTGTGCAATATTTTTGAAATGAGATCCTAGTTTGAGTGTGCAGTATTTATGAAATGAGTTCTTGCTCTGAGTGTGCAATATTTATGAAATGAGATCCTTCTGAGAATGTGCAATATTCATGAAATGGATTCTTCCGTTGAGTGTGCAATATTTATGAAATGTAAATCTTGAACGAGTGAAATTTTGCTGAGAAAATTTTTCCATTATTTATTGCGAATTATTTATGATTACCTTGTTCCATTATTTATTATCCTTTTAATTTTATTTATCTATGTACCTATCACATTTATCTATCAAGGATATATGAAATGAGAGAACTCCAAAGCCTTGGGGGTCTATATAATTAAAAAATGAGGAATAATATGACGTCAGTTAATGATGGGCGTGTGCATTATTTCTGAAAGATTTGTTTTGTAACGTGTGCAACACTTATGAAATATGAATCTTTGAAACAGTGTAATGACTTCTTTATGAATATACTCTCTTCAGTACTTTATTTCATAAGTAATGCACACTTATACCAGTACTCTGGTAGTGGTGGTGTCACTCACACCTCCATTGTATTGGTGGAGAAAAATTTTTGTAAAAGTGTGCGAGTTGGCCACCCCTGGTTTAAAACCATATTTCATTCGTCTTCTCTCCCGTCTACTCCTCCTCGTTCTCTCACACCTCAAACTCAGAAGGATCTCATAAAAACAAAGTATAAATAATATATACAGTATGAAGCCTTTTCCTTGATGTGTTGTATAATTCTCACTCGGAGGGAAATCAAAATGGAATTCGGTCAACTTTCCTTCCTCCTCTTTCGCCTCCATCCCTTTCCTCCTCCTCTTAAACTCTTCTTTATACTGTATAATAATACTGTAAAAGAAAGATGGCCAAGGAAGCCATTAAACTTTGCTGTTGTGTCCTCTGGGCTACCCCAAATCCCCTCAAAATTTGTTTTCTTTTGCTGACTTCCTGAATTTTCGATATTTCATAAATATTGCACACTTCTATGTTCGTGTGTCGTGTTCCAATTGTACTCAACAATTCTGGGAGGTATCCATTTCATAATGATGCACAATCTTGCCCATAATCCATTTCATAAATAATGCACACTTTCATGAAAACTCTCAGCAACAAAATCTTTCAAGATCCCACATGTCATAAATATTGCACACTCAAACGAAGAATTCATTTCATAAATATTGCACAGCTTTCTCTTAACTGATAGATATCCCTACAATTTGAACTCAATCTCGTTTCAAAATTAATGCACAATTTCGATTATGGAATCGTTTCATACTTAATACGTAATCCTGCCTGCAATTCATTCCATAAATACTGCAGAAACACCCATTTCCACGTTTCATAAATATTGCACACTTCCTAGCAAAAAAAAATTTTCAGTCTTTCAAGGTTCGATATTTCATAAATATTGCACGCTTTTACTAGTGCCTAGTTTCAAAAATATTGCACACTTTTACAGCTACATCATTTCAAAAATATTGCACACTTTCATGGAGATCTCGTTTCATAAATAACGCACATTTTGAAACACAATTAGTTTCATACATATTTCACAGTTTGATGAAGACTTCGTTTCAAAAATATTGCACAGTTTGATACACAATTGGTTTCATAAATATTGCACACATTGAAGGAGTATCCATTTCATAAATACTGCACACTATGTAAAAAGTCTGTTTCGCAAATAATGCACATCTCGATGGAAAATCCGTTTCATAAATATTGCACAGTTTTATGAAGATTTGTTTCAAAATACTGCACACTGATAAACATTCTCTTTCATAAATATTGCACACTTATGTAAAGATATCATGTCATAAATGATGCACACTGATGGAGAACTCATTTCATAAATATTGCACACTCAAACAAAGAATCCATTCCATAAATACTGCACACTTTAATGGACATTCTCTTTCATAAATATTGCACACATTCATTGCCAAACTCAGTCTCTGTAACTCATAACACTCGAATCGACTTCAGAATCATTCATCTCGACTCCAGCTCATTTTATCCAGACGCATCCTGAGGGATGCTGAGTCCACCAATCATCTTTAGGGGTTGGTCAAGTTGGGTTAAGTTCTTTCCTAATGGCGGCCATCACTCAAAACAACAGCCAACGGCCCAAACCAAAATGAAAAAGAAGAAGAAGACGAAGGCGGCGAAGTAGAAAGGGATTCGTTTCACTCACGTTCCCACCGATTACCTTTCATCCCTTTCCTCCACCGCCTTCTAGGATATTATAATCTATATAATCATCATCATTATTATCATCATTATTATCGCCTTGAGAATGGAAGCAACCTGTTGTGAATAAATCACCGGGGCGGGGGACGGGGGTAAGAGACAAAATGACAAATCACTGTCTTAAAAAATAGTCATTAAGTTCGGGTGCACAGGTGCCGGTGAAATTTCTCTTTTAACAAATTGCTCGCGACGCCTATCCGCTGCCTTCTAAATCCTTACTCCGCCCCTTCCCTCTCCTCTCCTCTCATAACGTTTCTCTTTGGAAGGAAAAATAAATATTTTTTTATAAATACATAACGCTCGGGAAATAAAAAGGAAAAATTTTCTTCTTCTTCTTCTTCTGTATTTTTTTAATGAAGAAGTTTTCGATTTGTGTTGACTCTTTCATCTCCTCCTCCTCTCGTCCTCCGCCATCTTTTTTCTCCTTCCGTTCGTTTCCATCTCCTCCTCCTCCTCCGTTCTCTCTTACTCAAAGAACAAATTTAATAATTTGTTATTAAAAAAGTTGCCGAGTTTTAATAGGATTTCGGTTTAATAAATGTAGGAAGAGGACGAGGAGGGTGGCGGAGGAGGAGAGGAGGAGGAGGAGGTGGGTATGTGGCACCGAGTTTGAAATTGAAAGATGTGCGAGGAAGTTGAATAGAGACAAAGGTGGAAGAAGCGTGAAAGGAAGATGGGAAACGGGATGAATGACCTTGAACATGGGATATTGTAGGAGGCGGAGGGTGAGGGGAAATCCGCGAGAGAAGATGACGGAAGTTTAACAAATAGATGAGGTCGAGGGAGGAAGAGAGAAGATGGAACTATCTCTCGGAATTGTATCGGAACATTGTGTACACTAAGCCACAGTCTCGCACACGTGACTCTTCTCCGGTTTGTCTTTCCCTTTGGGGCTTTAAGTCATTTGTTACGAGGTGACTACAATCTCCCTCGATTCTTCCCCGAAAGCCTCTCACAGCTCTGGAATGTCTTTATCTCTTCCTGAAATTCCAAACCGAAAACCAAAACAAAGGATGGAGATGGGAGGAGAAGGGACGAAGACGAGGAAGAAGATGGTGGGAATAAACATCAAACGACAATTAATTCACCGACCTGTGGAGGAAAGACCTGGGATCCGCAACCTTTTCTTCCCTCCCCTCCCCTCCCCTCCATTCCCGGGAAAATTCCCTCAAAACGGAAAACAAAGAAACAGGGAAATTAAGAAAACTTCCTCCGGAGGAGAGAAACCATTTTAATAACGAGATTACTCCAGTTCGAGAGGGAGAGGGAGAGGCTGCGGTCCAGAACAAGAGGTCAGAGCACTTTTTCCTCGGATAAATTCGGGAAAAGGCACACAAAAAAGCTGCTGGAAACCGAAATGAATCACATGAAACAAATAGATCTCGCAAAACGGACAGGATATGGCTTTCGGCCATAAATTTGGAGCCGAGAACTCGTCACAGGCATTGCAAGCCACCAGAAAGCCATGCATCATGGAAACTAGGGTAGAGATGGAGGGTTGGCGGTGGGGAGGAGAGGGATCGAGATGGAGAGGAAGGAGGACCAGCCAAGCGACTGGATGCTGTTTCTGTGTTTCCTCGTGTCAGACCTAGACAGACACACAACCCGATGTTTCGTTGTTTGTAGCAGGTTTTTGGACGCGATTTTTCGAAAATTTTGCTTTTTCTTGTAGTAGAGCAGCTTTTGACCTCACTACTGTGCATTATTTATGAAACGGATTCTTAATTAAACTGTGCATTATTTATGAAAAGTGACCTCCAAGAAAATTATTTTGAGTTTGCACTCTCTGCACAACTTATGAAGATAAAGCCCCGGTAAAACTGTGCATTATTTACGAAATGATTCACATGATTCCGAAACGAATTTTCCATAAAGGTGTGCATTATTTATGAAATAGACTTGTCATTTAACTATGCTGTGTTTATGAAACGGATTCTCCATTAAAGTGTGCAAAATATATGAGACGAGTGTGAATCACTTATGAAATGACATCTTTACACAAGCGTGCAATATTTTTGAAATGAGAATTTCACTAGAGTCTGCACTACTTATGAAAAGAAATTCTCGGCGATAGGTGCGTTAATCTTGAAGTAGAATATTCATATTTAATGTGCATTACTTTTGAAATGACATCGTCAAAGTGTGCAGTGCTTACGAAATAAATTGTTCAAAACTTACATCATTAATCTTGGAATGTGCAATATTTATGAAATGGGCTACTCACAACATTTGGAGGATTTATGAGTCTTAATGCAAGTGGCAATTTAAAAATGAGATCTTCATAAAAGTGTGCATTATTTATGAAATGAATCACTCACTAGAACGTGCAATATTTTTTAAATGAGAATTTCACGAGAGTGTGCACTATTTTTAAAAATCCTCCGCAAAAGTTTGTCTTCTTTTTGGAATGAAATGTGCATCGTATTGTGCATTATTTTGAATTGAGACCTTCGTCAAAGTGTGCAATACTTATGAAATAAATTGCTCAAAGCTTACATCATTTAAGAACATCTTGGAATGTGCATTATTTATGGAATGGGTTAATGACAACTTTTAAAATCACTTCTTCATGGTGGTAGTGTGCATCATTTATGAAATGCAAGCAGTCGAAACTTGAGTAATTCAAAACCGATAAAACTTTCAAAAACTTTAAAGTAACGACAGGATGAAGGAGTTTGAGTGAGTGGGTGGGTGAGGAGGGGAAGGTGAAGGAGGGAAAATGAAATCTTCAAGAAAATATCGACTTTCTCTCAGAAACTTTTCTCCAATTTTCCTAAACAACTTCCCGATAATTCCTCCGAGAACAAACAAACAAAACACAAACAGAACAGAACATAAAAAGAGGAAGTAAACTTTCCGGAGGCTCGCGTTTTCTCAAACAAAAAGCGAGAAGCGCGCCTAAAAAAAAAGTAAAAGAAAAAAAGCGAATTTTCCAGTTTCCTCATTCCGGATCATAAAATATTTTCATTGAATTATTCAGACGCGAGAATCCATTCAAGGAAAGCTATAATCTTACTCTGAGAATTTTTCTTTTCCATTTTCCAAGAGGGAGGAAGGGAAAAATGGCGGACGAAAATGTCGAGGCCAAGACGAGAACTTCACTCGCGGACGACGAAGACGGATAAGGTCTTCAGAATAAACGATCCGAACTCACCTCGGAAACCGACAACAAGGAAACAAAGATGAGGAAACCAACCCCCTCCCGGTTTCACCCCCAACCTCCCTTCATTTGAAAAGGGAACTCAGTTTCCCTTTCAACCATTTTGAGAAAATTTTGCGCCTGATTTTCCAGCTCACGTCTTAAATATATCCTCTCGTTTTTCCCTTTTCGTCCCGGGTTTTCGGATTTATTAACAAGTTCAAACGGATTTATGGGTTTTTACCCGCGAGAGAGGGGGTGTCGAAGAGGGCGGTGGGGGTGAAATTGGCAGAATGACCTTGAAAGTTAAACTTTCTCACTTGAGTTGGACGTAATTACGAAAAGGTTGGAGATTATTAGATTTTGATGCGATTAAACTCGATACGGAGTTTTGATTATGACGTCATTTCCACCAGGTTAGGGGCCCCGAAAAAATTTTTCAATTGAACGACGCCATATTGCTTTTCGTCGTAACGGCTCCGTTCTATGCGGATATTTTGTTTTCCATTCAAATTTTTCGAATCTGGAGCTTTGTTTTTTGAAATCTGATCAAATTTTCATCAAATTTTGATCTTTATAGATCATATTCTGATAGATCTTTAATTAATCTAACTGAATTAAGGTTTAATTGTGTGAGAAATTAAAAAGTTTTGGGTGTAAGGTACGTAACGATTTTATCAATGACTTTGATTGGAATTTGGTTATCTAAAATTAGTTATTCGTTTGAAAATTCACTTAAATTCTGATACAGTACACCTAATACAGTCTTCTAATTAATTATTAATCAATCGAACCAAATTAACATAAACTAAATCACCATCAAACCATAAACCTTCTTAATAGAGTGAGAGTGGCTACCACATAACCTAACCTGGAAGAAATGGCGACGGTATCTCCCATTAGGCGGATCAATTTTAGTTTAAACTGCCATCAGTATTATCTATCACTCATCAAACACCACCCAAAAACAGACTCTAAGAACTTTTATCTATTAAATAACAACTTGCGGGCGTCATCATGATAATTTCGAACGGGAACCGAGGACGCTTTTCAAACTGTCGTAACTTCGAAACACGAGTCTCGTCGGTTCACCGCACAAGTTGAAAACCGCTCTATTTAGAAGCCATGAATTATGTAAAGTCAAAAGTTATTAAATAAGGTGAAATCGAAGTTTGTAAATGCTACTTTGTGTGTATAAAATTTGGTTTAATGAAGCTAGATATGGTGAAATGAGGTTTCTTTTATGCGGCGGGGTTGCCAGATTGTGAGGAGAGAGGGAGGAAAGCAAACAAACTTCTGCAGCGGGGAAACTTTTTCGAGAGTTTGAGTGCTCATGTGGAGTAAGATGTAAAGCGTTCAGACTTAGGAACATGTCCCCAATCCGTACCTGCTTAACTTGTCACAAAACTTTTTTTTACATTTTCTCTGACTGACTGTAGGCTAGTCAAAGATGTAGTGAACCTATACTAAACCAATATGACTACTCCAAACGGATTCTGTAGTTTTAAAATGTGCAGTATTTTTGAAATGGATTATTCACAACGTGGACATTATTCACGAGATGAATTTTTCATAAAACTGACCGGTTCTTTTGACATGGAATCATCGCAAAAGTGTGCAATAATTATGAAATGAATTTTTTTCTTAAAATGTGCATTATTTATGAACTGATATCTCCATACAAGTGTGCAAAATTTATGAAACGACTTATTCATCAAAGTGTGCTGTACCTATAAAACTAAGTCTACACCAAACTGCGTCATATTTTCGAAACGAATTTTCCATAAAGGTGTGCATTATTTATGAAATAGACTTGTCATTTAACTATGCTGTTTTTATGAAATGAATTCTCTATTAAACTGTGCAATATTTATGAAACGGATTCTCCATTAAAGTGTGCAAAATATATGAGATGAGTGTGCATCGCTTATGAAATGACATCTTTACACAAGTGTGCAATATTTATGAAACAGAATGTCCATCAAAGTGTGCAGTATTTATGGAATGGATTCTTTGTTGGAGTGTGCAATATTTATGAAATGAGTTCTCCATCAGTGTGCATCATTTATGGCATGATATCTTTACACAAGTGTGCAATATTTATGAAAGAGAATGTTTATCAGTGTGCAGTATTTTTGAAACAAAGTCTTCATAAAACTGTGCAATATTTATGAAACGGACTTTTTACATAAGTATTTATGAAATGGATACTCCTTCAATGTGTGCAATATTTATGAAACCAATTGTATATCAAACTGTGTAATGTTTTGAAACAAAGTCTTCATAAAACTGTGCAATATTTATGAAATGGATTTTCCATCGAGGTGTGCATTATTTATGAAACAGACTTTTTACATAAGTGTGCAGTAATTATGAAATGGATACTCCTTCAATGCGTGCAATATTTATAAAACCAATTGTGTATCAAACTGTGCAATATTTTTGAAACGGGTTTTCCATCGAAGTGTGCATTATTTATGAAATGATATCTTCATACAAGTGCGCAAAATTTAAGAGACGACTTCTTCATCCATGTGTGCAGTATATTTGAAACGAAGTCTTCATCAAACTGTGAAATATGTATGAAACTAATTGTGTTTCAAAGTGTGCATTATTTATGAAACAGAATGTCCATCAAAGTGTGCAGTATTTATGAAATATCAAGTTGATCCGACTAATAGACAGATCGATTGGATAACTTTGAGACAGGAGAGATGCAGTTAAAGATGGAGTCCTTTAAGGGTTAGCATTCAAGCGGTTGATTATTAATCACGATCAGTGCTGGTAATCTCTTCTTGGAACCTCCCCCCTCACACCCCGCACCACCAATCCAAGTCACCCCCGTGTCCCAAAAAAGCTTTTCATCATTCTCAGTTCTCCATCAAAATCGGGATGAAAGAAGCGAGATTTGAATTTGTCAAAATGACTCCCTTTCACATCTCTGACGTTTCTATTCTCTGTCAGCAATCATTTGCTTTGGGATTTCGCGTCTCACTTGGAAAACCACTTTCCACGTGCTTTTCCTTTCCCTTCGCCTCTGCTCGTCGTCCTCTTTTTAGTTCTTCCTCCCTGTCAAGTCACAACAAGCACATTTCGAACGAGTCGTATGTTATGTAAGCAACGAACTCCCAAAATGATTTCCTTCTCACTTTCCCCCCCCGCAAGTTTTGGCAAGGACCAGAAAAAAGAGGAGAGAAAAGGGAGATTATTTTGATGACAATGGGAAAATCAGATTCCGGAATCAAATTGAAACGAAGACGAAAACTTCATTTAAAAACGTAACTCTAATTTCGCCATTTTCTTGAAATTAAATTTACTCAAAAGAGGAGAGAGAGGGGAGGGCGGGGAGGAAGGAGAGCTTTCGGTCTTTTTTTGAAACCCTGACTCTTTCCCATAATTTGGACTTTGAACTTCTTCGGGGAGGAGGGGGAGGGAGGGAGGGGTGGTGGTGGTGGGCGTTCTCTCTGTTTAAATCCGGCAAAAATTTTTCACGGAATCTCGTCAAATTACCCAAAAAGTTTTGTCTTCCCTTTCAAACGAGAGACACTATCTGCGAGAAAAGTTTCTCTTTCTAGAACCACGTCAAAAAATTTTTGAAAAAAGGAGGAAATTTTGTTTTCCTTGTTTGCTTTTCTCTTCTCTTGTGTGACAGACGCACAAAGAGACGAAACAAAAATTTGGGTGGGGGGGGGAATTGGAGACGAAATTTTCTTTTTTCCTTAAATTCACGGAATATTAAAAGGAGAGAAATGTCTTCTTCACGACTTTTTCTTTACATCTCTCCTCTCTCTCTCTCCCATCCCTCTGTTTCTCTTTCCATCTTTCTGTCTCTGCTCCTCTATCTCTCTGTTTCTTTATCTCTCCTTGTTTCTGTTCCCTCTTTCTTTCTCTCTTCATCTTTCTTTTCTCTTTCTCTATCTCCTTTTCTCTTTCTCCTATCCCATTTCTCTTTCCATCTTCCTGTTTCCTCATCTCTCTGTTCCTCTATCTCTCCCAATTCCCTGTTTCTATCTCTCTCTTCATCTCGACAATCTTGACATCCTCGACGCCGATGCGCGGACATATATTTCGCGATTTCGCTTAGACAACCGCAACATCGATTCTTTATTTGTCTCTCGATTTTTCCTGAACAACAATATTTCGTCTTTTCCGTTTTAAAGCCTTTTATCTCATTATCTTTATCTGTTTTTCTCGCCTCCGGATAAAACAACTGATTCTCTCGATGGTTTCTTTCTCTCTTTCATCAAACAGAAAGCGATTTTTGACGCCGTTTTATCTTTTCGTCGTTGCGCTTTCCTTTTTGATCGACGAAAAAGCGCTCTGTTTTATATTCTGTTTTATATAGCGCTTATAGTCTTTATCTGATGCTGACATCTTCGAGCGCCGTTTCTGGTTTTCAATCTCGTTCTTCGCAACAATAGCTTTCGATTTTCGCTGTTTTTCGAGCGCGCTTATCTTTCGCTGGATTTTCTTCATATCTGCTGATTCTGATTTTTCGACGCCGTCGTTCTTCATCTCTTTTAAAGCCTTTTGACGCCTATTTGTCGATGAATTTTATCTTCTTGATGACTTTTATCTCTTTTTCCTTCTTTCATTTTATTCATATTTTTCTTTCTTTTGTTCTGATTTTATTTATTTTTGTTCCATCTTCCTTCCTCTTCCATTCTGTTTAACTTTCTTTTTCCTATCTCTCTCCTCATCTTTCTGTTTTTCTTTCTAAAGCATCTCTGTTTTTCTCCTCTCATCGTTTGTTTTTCGTTTCTCCTTTCTCCTCTTCTATCTCTATATTTCTGTTTCCCTTTGTCCCTTCCTTTTGTTTGTTCCCTCTACCTTTTCTTTATCCCCCTTGACTTCTTTCTTTCATTTTCTCTGTCTACCATTCAGTTTGTGTCTCTATCTTTCCCTCTGATTTTGTTTTTCTACATCTACACATCTATCTCTATCGCTCTGTTTTTCTCTTCCACTTTCTCCCTCATCCCTCTCAGCTCCCTCCTCCGCCTCTCTCAAAATGAAAAACAGTTTCAAGGCCGCCATTTTCTTTTTCTTTCGCCAGTCAAAATAAAACTGGAATCGTCATTTTAAAATTGCTTACCATTCCTCAGTCGTTTTATTGAGTTTTTTGTTCTCTTTCCAGAGTTCAAGGTCAAATTCTTGAACAAAAGAAGAAGAAGAAGAGGAGGAGGAGGAGAAATCATTTCGAGTGATGGAACATGAAAGATGAAAGGACGTCAGAAATTTGTCATTTTTCTCCGGCTTTTTCGAAAATGGGAGAAAGAGCGTCTCAATAACCTTGGAGGCTGGTCTGTTCACAAATTGAACTCGATATTAAAAAGTCATAGAGAACATCTCCTCAAAATCTGGTAAGTCATAGAGTATAACTACAACATGTCTATCGTCTGGGTGTTATACTCTCTATAATTGGGTGATGGTACCAACATTTGTTACCAGGCCACCAAGTTCGGTTACCATAACTGTTAGCGTTCCAACTGTTAGTTTGTATTTCTAGAATTGGACTAACTCATGATTTATTCATTTTTCTGTTTTCATAAATATTGCACACTTTCCACAAGGAACTAATTTCAAAAGTATTGCACACCTTACATCAAAGATTCATTTCTTATTCAGTGCACAATTTTGTGTGAAACCCATTTCATAATTATTGCACGCTTTTGCAAGTAGCTCTTTTCAAAAATATTGCACACTTTATCAACTACTTCATTTCAAAAATATTGCACACTAGTAGGGTGAATTCGTTTCAAAAATAATGCACATTCATACCACAGATTCATTTCTTATTCAGTGCACAATTTCTGTGTGAAATCCATTTCATAATTATTGCACGCTTTTGCAAGTAGCTCTTTTCAAAAATATTGCACACTTTCTCAACTACTTCATTTCAAAAATATTGCACACTAGTAGGGTGAATTCGTTTCAAAAATAATGCACATTCATACCACTGATTCATTTCTTATTCAGTGCACAATTTCTGTGTGAAATCCATTTCATAATTATTGCACACTTTTGCAAGTAGATCATTTCAAAAATATTGCACACTCACATGTACCACGTTTCAAAAATATTGCACACCCATTTACGAAAATTCATTTAACAGCGCACTCCTATGAGAAACCAATTCCATATATATATTTGCATGCTTCTTACAACCATTTCATTTCAAAAATATTGCACAGTCATACCAAAGACTCATTTCTTAATTACCGCACACTTTTGTTTGAAACTGATTTCATAAATATTGCAGAAAGACACAACCACCTTCTTTCAAAAGTACTGTACGCTTTCAGAATTTCACACTTTTACAGCTACATCACTTCAAAAATATTGCACACTCGTACAAATGTCTAATTTCAAAAGTATTTCACAAATATCTTACGTTTCCAAAAATATTGCACACTTACTGCCTCATTTCAAAAATACTGCACACTAGTACAAGTGTCTCGTTTCAAAAGTCCTGCACACTTGTACAACTGCCTCATTTCAAAAGTGTTGCACTCTTTCACAAGGAATTCATTTCAAAAATATTGCACACTCTTACAACTACCTCATTGATCGCACGGTTTTGTTTGAAAGCCATTCCATAAATATTGCACACTTTCATGAGGACAACTCACAATCTATACTATACTTGCTACGTCGTTGAATATAATATTATACTCGTGTTTGATTGATAGAATAATAATGATGATGATGACAGGAAAACAAGGAAACGACGGAGAGGAGAAGAAGAATGACTAAGTCTCCCAATTAAATTATGTTTCCGAGCGAGAGTTTCGATCCCCGGGATAAAACGGGAGGGGAGAGGCCTCCGGGAATCCAGACCAACTCTCCTGTCTAGAGAAAATAATTATTAATTTTTTATTATGTATGAAACGGAGAGAGAGAGAGAGAGACAGAGGCAGACAACAAAAACGTCTATTAATAAAAATTACGAAGCGAATGGCTTTGACGAAACACTTGTCACTAAGTGGCCTGAGGGATGATTTCACCCTCCAAGTCTCTAAGGGTGGCTAGCGCTTACAAACAGGGGTTCCCTCTCTTCCCTCTCTCTCTCTCTCTCCTTTTTCATCTTCTTGTTCCCAATCATGACTCGCATTATTCCGACAGCTATCTGATTTCATCGACTTGAAATTTCGCTTTTTACGATGCGAGACAAGGGCCCTTCGTGGGGGACCACAGAGATAAAAGGAAAAAAGATTCGAAGTTGAAAAGAATTTTTTGCTGACTTTGGGAAGGAGAATGGAGAGCCATTTGATGAAGGGAGTGAGAAAGTTGTAGAAGGAAAGGAGAAAGCTCTTTGAGGGGTAGAGAGAGAAAGTTTGAAGGAGATTAAGCTCCGAGTGAACTGGCAAACTTGAGATGGCTGCTGTATGGCTGCTGAATCGCTGATGAATTATCTTGTTAAATATTAAATGTGAGAATATTTTAAAACTGGAAATTGTTTTCTGGCCGAGAACGTTTCTCAACTTAGGTTCTCTTCAATGACATCGAGTAATCCTGGATTCGGTTCTTGCTTTCAGATGAACCCTGCTGTGGAGTCAAATGACGTCTCCTTCAGTGAGGCCCCGGTCATCATTCCAGTGAAAGTTACCGCCGTCAACTTTGACCTTCACTCAAGAAGACCTTAACAACATTCGTTGCTGCTTCCGTTGGAAGAGTTGCTGATTTGAGGTAACAAATTTTTGTTCTTGTAGCTACAGCTTTAAACGCTGTTGGGAAACGTCTAACGATATTGTCTTCTTTTAGGATATACCTGCCGGAGTGATCGCTGATCTGAACAACACCGGATATGGGAGGTTTGAACGTCGTACGTTACGCTCTCTACTACTGAACATCTTGTTTGAACAACCGTACCTTGGTACACTTGTTAATTAGTGTCAATAAAATAAATTTTCACTTTGATTAAGATGCTTTTTATTTTCCTTATTCACCTAAACGCAATCGGATCCCGAAAAACCGGAAACAGTTCATATATCTCGAAAAAATTGGCGCGAAATTTAAAATTCCCGCCAAAAACGAAGTGAAAAATCTCATCGGAACTCGAAATACCGGATATGGTTAAAATTTCTGAAAAATCCTGAAAAATCAACCATATCCGGTATTTCGAGATCCGATGAGATTTTCACTTCGAAAAAATTGGCGGGAAATTTGAATTTTCGCGCCAAAAAAAACGAAGTGAAAAATCTCATCGGATCTCGAAATGGATATGGTTGAAATTTTTGAAAATTCAGAAAATCAACCATATCCGGTATTTCGAGATCCGATGATTTTTCACTTCGTTTGCGAAAATTCAAATCTCCCAATTTTTCGAAGAAAAATCTCATCGGATCTCGAAATACCGGATATGGTTGAAATTTTTGAAAAATTCTGAAAAATCAACCATATCCGGTATTTGAATCCGATGATTTTTCACTTCGCAAAAATTGAAATTTGAATTTTCGCGCCAAAACAAGTGAAAATCTCATCGGATCTCGAAATACCGGATAGTTGATTTTCAGGATTTTTCAGAAATTTGAACCATATCCGGTATTTCGAGATCCGATGAGATTTTTCACTTCGTTTTTGGCGGGAATTTTAAATTTCGCGCCAATTTTTTCGGACTTCGTTTTTTGGCGCGAAAATTCGAACATGAAATTTTAACCATATCCGGTTTTTCGAGATCCGATCAGATTTCCCGCTTTTTGTCTTAAAGTCAACTTGATCTCGTTTTTCGAAATCTGACAGTGCTGGGGGCGGTTTTGTTACTTATAAGTCTTAGTTGTACTCCCTGGGAGGGGTTGCTGTGGCCTTCTTTGTTCTAGCCCAGCATTGTCCAACTTTTCTTAGCCTGCTGGCCATGGGGGAGGGGGCAGGAAGGTTGATAAATGAAAAGACAGTTTATATTAATACAAAAAATATTTTATTTATACTAAAAGCAAAACTTCGTAACATATATTAATGAGGACATTCTTCTAAATTGAACTGATGCGTCTGTAGGTTTCTACTAACCCAGTGATCGGGAAACTCGTCATCCAAATCAACTAGGTAAAGTAGACTCTCTGGCATGCCTCTGCCAAATACTGTATGTCTTCGGTTGGAGTGTTTATGAAATGAATCCTGTAGGCCTACCAAAATAAAAATTGTTTTTTGTTCTGCATCCTACATCAAAGTGTGCATTACTTTTGAAACGAATTACTCATTGACGCCGAGAATTTTTTTTTTTATTAATGAATGACACACCGTAGTAAGCATCACACTTACACTCTGCGACAAAAATTTTTCTATAATAGGTATATGACAAAGTAGAAATAATTTCATAAATATTGCACACTTCCATGAACGATTAAGTCTATAAATGTTGCTCACCGGCCCATAGCTTTGCCTTTCTTTCATATGGTTATGTCTTATACCTTAAATTAATTGCACTTTTGTAGGGCGACCTTATTTCAAAAATATTGCACACTGGTAGGTCAATCTCTTTCAAAATATTGCGCAGGTCCACCTCATCAAAATATTGCACACTAATAGGTCGACTTTGTTTCAAAAATATTGCACACTAGTAGAGAGATTTCGTTTCAAAAATATTGCACATTAAGCAGGTCGACCTTATTTCAAAAATATTGCACACTAGTAGGGTGAATCCGTTGCACACTTCAATATGTCCTTGAATTTCCTAGAAATACACTAAATAAAACTTGCTGTCGTACTTTACAAAGATAACATTTAGTTTAGAAATGATTCTTCGGGCCCGCACTAAAAATTTTGTGGAAGAGCCACACAGCCTAAAAGAGCCGAATGTACTTTGCCGACCTCTATACTAGCCAAACGAAAGACTCGGTGAACAATGTATCTGAACATCATCAACCTTACAACATGATGTCACACAAAATATACAGTAATCAAATCAAAATGTACAAATTCCAACTCAAATTCAAAACTAAACTTCATACAGTATCACAGTGACGAAAGGTTCCGTATAGCGAATCTCAACATTTTCTTTACCGGACTTTCAATTTCTATGAAAATCGTACAAAATATGTTTAAAACTAAAAACAGACATTTCAACTAAATTTTGTTCTATACTGTAATAGTACAGTAAAGTAAATCCGAACGATAGAAGAACGATCAAAGGTGTACTCATTAAACTGCTGAACAAATTTCAACGGTTGTCTATTCTCCCGCACCGTACAGAACACTAAACCTGAACGAAACTCTCACACAGGCCTACTTGGTTTCAAGCAGTCGGTCACCTGATCCACGAGTTCAGGACCGGACTGGCGATACCAACCAATTCCACGTGGCGTTTTTGAACAACGGTTTGAACTTCAGGCAAAATGTAGTTTCGAATCGTCAAAAATGGATGTCTGTAACCGTTTAACTTTATTTGAGAATAAATTGCAACAGGATAAAGTAAAACGACAGCAATTAAACCGATGTAAACGTAAAATATGTCTCGTGAATTACGTCACAAAAAATTTGTCGGTTGGACACTTCCGAATTTGAATTTCGTTCTAGCCAACAGTAGTTTCTTACTCTATGAAAACAGGACGATTCAAAATCAAAGCAGAAGAAAACGGAGAAGGCAGCGCTGTCTGGTGGAGGTTGGCAGCAGGTTCGTTGAATGAGTCATAGTAGGAAGGGGGTACCCGTCCCGAGTACTTGTGGGGGGCCCCAAATTTCATCCTTTTGGAAGAGGATCCCGTTTGATTAAAACTATAAAAAAGGGCTAAGAACATGCCCGCATTTCGGTCAGTTCTTTCATAAGTATTGCACACTTAGATGAAGATCTCATTTCAAAAGTAATGCACACTCTGATGCATATTTCACTTCGTAGATAACACACCCACTTTCGCCGTGGGATTTGTTTCATAAGTAGTGCACACTCGTGAAATTCTTATTTTAAAAATGCACACTTTTCTGAACATCTCATTTCATAAATAATGCACACTTATGAAGATCTCATCTCCAATAAAATTGCCCACTTTCAACTAAATTTCTCATAAATACTGCACACTATTATATATATTTCCTGAGTGATGTGCATTTTGGTCAATTTATTTCATAAGTATTGCACACTTTGACGAAGATCTCATTTCAAAAGTAATGCACACCCTGCTGCATATTTCACTTCGTAGATAACTACACACCTTTGCCGTGGGATTTGTTTCATAAGTAGTGCACACTGTTCTAAAATTTTTATTACAGACAATTTCTTAAGAATTTCATTTCATAAATAATGCACAATTACCTCTTGTAATGAGATCATCAATATCGTATAAGTGAGTAAATTCTTCTACTCATTTCATAAATGATGCACACACTCTTCTCACGAATTCGTTTCTGTTGTACTGGACACTTGTAATAAGACACTTTCATAATTTGTGCACACTTCTCTGACACCTGACAATTCATAAACGGACAGATTTTCTGAAGAAGAAACAAGTGTGCAATACTTTTGAAATGAAGTTTCGAAAGAACCGTGCTTTACACCCCTTGAAGTGAGGGAGGATTTGGCGGGGAAACAATTTGAGATATTGGAAAGTAGACGCCTGTAATGTTACGCAATAAGAACTGACAACAGCGGCAGGGAATGTGTGGGCGCGGGGGAGAAAAGGCGCCAAATAATAATCAAAATTTTCCCCATTTTTATTTTTATTTTATTTTATTCCTCCTTTCTAGAATTCGAAAATATTCATTCTGACTTTTATTTGTCTGTCTTTCGAGGGAAGAAGGAAGGAAGGATGAGACGGGGGTGTGTGAGGGTGCAACAGACATCTCAACAAAATTTGATTGGAATTCAACGTCAAAGTTATAACACGAATACGTTCTGTCTCTCTCCTGTCTTCTCTATTCGGTGTTTAAGGTGTTTGATCCTCTTTCTTTTGGCCGCCATGTTTAGTAGTCATCAAAGTGAAGAGGGAAAAGGCGCGACAAATCCTACCAGACTCGTTTAAAGCCCCCACGAGCGGAAATCCTCGCCAAGTAAATCCTTTGACTTGTTCCACGGGATTCTTTCTCCAAATTTCCTCTTCCTTTCACTCATTTAATTCACAACAACATGATCACATCCTAAACCTCTGCGCTATTTATATGAAAAACAAATATGGCGGCCAGTCACTCAATCAGAAATCGCCACAGCTTATCGTCTCAAATTTCAAAGCTTCAAACATGACTCATGACCACTGAAAGACAATCAAAGGAATTCGATTTGGAGTGAAAGGCCCTGATGACATTCCAATCGGGGGCCCCGAAATTCTCGCTTCCCCTTCTTTCAAGATTGATGGACCGGAATTCGTTTCTCCACGTCTTTTGTGGTTCCTCTGTTTGTTTATCGTCGTCAGAATGATTTGACTTAACGCCTGTCTGTCGTCCCCGCTTTGTCTTCTGTTTAGACATTAATCCGTCGAATATCCACATTTTAATATTAAACCTCCTTTGGGTAGATAATCTAGAAGGAGGGGGTGGGAGGTTGTTTCTTCATAGATAAAAATCATTTTTCTGTTTGTGTCACCTCTTCTGTGGTGTGTCATCACCCAAACAAAAGTGTCCTTGAGAGTCGTTTTTGACATAATTCAAAACATTCCAGGTATTTTTACGATTCAAACTTCCTAAAATACAGGTCTAGTAGTCGTGACCTCAATAGTAAACTGCACATAATTTTTGGAGAATTTCTCATTTTTGTTTCAGAAAGTTCAGCCATAATTTTTAAGGTAAAATTTACTGAGGTATTGATTTAGTATTCATGACTCATTTAACGCGGTTTCATATTTATTTTTAAGATTTCGATGATTTTTATTACTTCAAAAGATTTTTTGTTTCAAAGTTCAGTCATAATATATTTTATTTACGGTTCAAACTTGTCTCATATAACGCGGTTATCCTTTAAAAGACCATATCGTCTTCTTGAGAGTAATAAATCAGTTCGATCAGTCTTAAAGTTGGTGTTCATCATCGCTCTTCATTTCTCTTTTCGTTGGTTAGTCAAGACCCGTGAGGGCACTAATTTTAAGGAAGAGAAAATATATTTTTCTATACTTAGATAATATATATATGGATATTTGCATGCTATTCAAAATTATGATACTCACTAGATAAAATACATTTTCTTTTTATTATTTTTCTTTTCGAAATTTGGATTATCATTTAGACCCTTGGTACTCAGGCTTTTTCCTTCCGGGCCAAATTTCTATTGTGACCATTGCGACTGGGCCACATGACTTACCAAAAAAAAGCTTTTGCAGGTCCGGCTTTTGGCGCAAACAGTCCACTTTCAAGGCATCATTTGTATGTATATCTGTCAGTCTGTTTCTGTATGTATTTTCTGTATATTGCTTCACAAAGATTCGTAGACACCAACAACGTCAGCAGTTTCTGAGCACAGGCCCGAACATTTTCGTACTGCTCAGGCACAATACTTCAGACTTAACAATGAGCACTCGACCTTTCAAAATTTTCACTCAAAGTTTCCACTGGGCCCTGTGCCACTCATTAGAGCTTGGTGGGCCCGATGTGATCCGCGGGCCGCAGTTTGAGTACCAAGGATTTAGACAGAAACAAATTTTGGTAACTACAGATTTAGATCACGAGCATGATAGAGTAGCAATATACTTTTATTTACTAAATTCGTAGATAAATAAAAATTTGCTTTTTATGTTTAGTGTTGAAATTTGGATGAATGATAAACCAACCCTTATATATATACACCGTGCGTATGTGATACTAATTATAAGATTATTCTGCGTTCTAAGTATTAAGACGTTTCTGTATTCATAGTTATTATACTCGTGATGAATAACATTTGTGACTTGTAGTCAGTATACTTGAGAAGTTGTGTGATTGGTGTAGTGTGTCACAGTATTCAATTCAATATTCAAATTAATATTCAATATAATCAAACAGTAGATAATAGTAAGATATAATGTTTACCGGCCTTCAACATATACGTAAATTTTTAGAAATTTCAATATGATATCCAATTTTATCAAACGGTAGATAATAGAAAGTTTGATATTCTAAAGTTTTTTATATATACAATATATTATGACTACAAATTTCAATTTAATATTCGATTTAATGAAACAGTAGATGATAGAAGTTTAGAGTTCAGCAGTTTTCAAATAATAGCTACATTATGATTATAAATATCAATTTAATGTTCAAATTAATCAAACAGTAGAAATAGATGAGAGTTCAACAATTTTCAACGTATACGTATATTATGATTACACATTTCAACGGTTTTTGATGTATATAGCTATATTAAGATTATAATATTCAATTTAATCAAGCAGTAGTAGTAGAAGTTTACAGTTCAAGAATTTTCGATGATCACAAATCTCAATTTAATATTTGACTTCATTAAAAAATAGAAAATAGAAGTTTAGACTTCAACAGTTTTCAATATATAGATACATAACCTTTATAAATTTCTATTTAATCAAACAATAGATGATAAAGTCTAAATTTCAACAGTTTTCGATATATATAGCTATATTAAGATTATAAATTTCAATTTAATCAAACAGTAATAGAAAGTTTAGAGTTCAAAAGTTTTCAATATATACGTATATTATGATTAAAAATTACAATTTAATATTCGATTTAATCAAACAGTAGATAATAGAAGTTTAAAGTTCAACACTTTTTAATATGTAGCTATATTATGATTATATATTCAATTTCACAGTAAATAATAGAAAGTCTAAATTTCAACATTTTTTGATATATAGCTATATTAATATCATAAATTATAATATTCAATTTCAAATATTCAATTTATTCAAACAGTAGAAAGTAGACGTTTACAGTTCAGAAATTTTCGATATACACAATATATTATGATCACAAATTTCATTTTAATATTCGATTTTATTAAACGATAGATAATAGAAAGTTTAGATTTCAGCAGTTTTCAATATATACGTATATTATGATTAGAAACTTCAATTTAATATTCGATTTGATCAAACAGTAGATAATAGAAGTTTAAAGTTCAACAAATTTTGATATGTAGCTATATTATGATTATATATTCCAATTTCATTCAACCGTAGATAATAGAAAGTTTAATGTTCAACAGTTTTCGATATATTATTATTAGAAATTTGTAGTTTGAAAGTTAGGAAAAACGCAGACAATTTTTTTTGGTTTGGAAAAGAATTTTTATTTGTCTGTTGGCACGCACTCAAATACGCAACAGGTTTGAACACGTGGTCACACGTGCGTTTATTGCTTTTGTCTTGGACGACCATTGTTTTGTTATCCTTAACCCTCCCAAACGCATCGTATCAACAAGTTTTAAACCGTCTACTCCAACCTGTTCTTGTTTATCTACTCAACAAATATAATTTTTCTGGTTATGTCTGCATTTTATATATTATTCTATCTACTAATAGTCGTATATTTATTAAAAAGTAGATGATAGAAGAGAGAAAGAAAATTTTTGTCATGTTTAGAAAGCTTTGACGTTTTCAAGTTTTGCAAGTAGATAGCTTTGGAGAAAAGATAAACATAATTAAAAGCTTCTTAAATAGATAATCAGAAAATTTAATGTTTATTTATTTATTTATTCTAGATAATAACATCGGTATTGTTATCTTTTCTTTTTGTATTTTTTACTTTGACGGTTTTTTTCTTGTTTGGTTTGTTTCTGTTTCTACCCAATATCGTACGACTAGAGCTGAGAAACGTAGGATTGAATTTGTTAATTTTAGGGCGATTAAAAATCCTCATCGATCCCAAATTTTGTGGTAGCACAGAGATATCCGTGAGTGAGGGTCTTCGTTTTATCGATTGAAGGGTTTTAGACTCGTTTTCCTGTTGTCTTATCCATTTTGCAAGTTTAGAGGGGAGATAATGACTCCACGATGAAGCTTTCTGAATGGAAAACTAGAGGAAAGCGGTGAAGGTAGAAAATGGGAAATCGGAAAGAAGTTTTTAATCATCTCGAGAGGAATGACTTCGGATAATGCGTCTTCTGTTGAGTAAGGTTTCCTCCTTTCCAACCAACAGCTGCTGAGGGGAGCTGTGAACGATGATTAAATGCAGCTGCCATAATTTGCGGAAAATTTTTGATTTAAGTATTCGAACTTTAGTTTTGATTTATGCGCGGCTTTCAACCGAGCTTTTGGTTTTTGGATTCTTATCCCAGTTGGATTAGTTGTATAAGCACCCATTGTTTGGTTAAAGCCCTCGTTGTATGAGAATCGACTAAATCCTTCCTTTCACTCGAGGGACTGCTAACAAAAATCGATTGCTGACTAAACAAAATAAGAAAAATTTTTGCACTCATGGCTATCTCTGAATACACCTGGGGATTGTCATCACCATTTCCAAACAGGGAATCCGTTCTAATTCAACGTTTTTAACACCTTAGATAAATAAATGGATATAGATAATGCTCTTATAACACGGTAAACCGGTTTGTATACAGTTTGTGGGATTATGTTATGAGATCGGCTCTCAGGCGGTTTTGGAATTTCCGTTTCGAACCTTTTCAGTGAATAAAACAAAAAATTGTCCATTCCAGTCTTTAATTCGAGCTTATGGAGAAGTTATGGGAGTAGCACATCTTATTAACCTATGAATTCGTTGTAGAGTTAGCGATAACTGCTTAACATCAGCAAACCTGTTCAAGCAAAGCTGTGTGGACGACGGTAATAACAAAAATTTCAATAGGTTTCCGGTTGTTATGGTTGTAACTAGTCTTCGATTTGATACTGTTGGGTTAACAATGATTAGCCCAGCTGTCTTTTAGGGGTAATTCTACTAGCCTATAACTCCTCTGTGAGGTTAGTAAAATTTTTGAAGTTAAAAATTGTCCTCGAACAAACCAGAAAGCAGTGTTGGAGGAAGATATTTGATAAGAAAGGTATGATGTCAGTATTTCCGGTCAGTTTCTCTAAGTCTCACAAACAAAACCGAAGAGCAAAGGTCATGAAAGTAACCCATCTAATACATGACACCTCTCTCAGGTCAATAAAATCTTTGAAGTTATAAATTGTGCTTGAACAGGACCAGAAAGAAGTGAAAACGCATTCTTCAGGTCAGGCAGTCAGCTTCTCTAACAACAGACAAAAACCACAGCACTAAGGTTATGAAAGTAACCCAACCCATAACTCTATTGTGATGCTAACAAAACCACTGAAATGAGATTCTGTGTTAGTACAAAACCGAAGAGCTGTGTCAGATGAGCGTTAATATCACTTCAGGAAGTTTAGATCTACCAAGCTTTTACCCTAACTGTTACACCCAAAACCGAGAAGCAAAGTAACCCAACTAACCCAAACTTCATAGTGCAGTCAACCAACCTCCAAAATCAGTATTAGAACGAAACCCTGCTGGGGAATGAGTGATGACCAAATAAATCGATTTAAATTTATTTCTTGTTGGTTACACCTACAACAAAGACAGTCGTCAAACCAAACCGTAACAAGTTCCAAACCGAACGTTATACTAACACCTTATAACACCGAACGTCTCATTATAAAAATATTATAAAAACCCCAAAAATAATAATGAGCGTTGATGGTTCACA
>JADMLL010000010.1:4015733-4231589 GCA_016920875.1 Columbicola columbae
TTTAAAACTGGAAATTGTTTTCAGCCCGAAGAACGTTTCTCAACGGGTTCTCTTCAATGACATCGAGTAATCCTGGATTCGGTTCTTGCTTTCAGATGAACCCTGCTGTGGGGGTCAAATGACGTCTCCTTCAGTGAGGCCCGGTCATCATTCCAGTGAAAGTTACCGCCGTCAACTTTGACCTTCACTCAAGAAGACCTTAACAACATTCGTTGCTGCTTCCGTTGGAAGAGTTGCTGACTTGAGGTAACAAATTTTTGTTCTTGTAGCTACAGCTTTAAACGCTGTTGGGAAACGTCTAACGATATTGTCTTCTTTTAGGATATACCTGCCGGAGTGATCGCTGATCTGGACAACACCGGATATGGGAGGTTTGAACGTCGTACGTTACGCTCTCTACTACTGAACATCTTGTTTGAACAACCGTACCTTGGTACACTTGTTAATTAGTGTCAATAAAATAAATTTTCACTTTGATTAAGATGCTTTTTATTTTCCTAACCAACCTAAACGCAATCGGATCCCGAAAAACCGGAAACAGTTCATATATCTCGAAAAATTGCGAAATTTAAAATTCCCGCCAAAAACGAGTGAAAATCTCATCGGAACTCAAATACCGGATATGGTTGAAATTTCTGAAAAATCCTGAAAAATCAACCATATCCGGTATTTCGAGATCCGATGAGATTTTTCACTTCGAAAAATTGGCGGAAATTTGAATTTCGCAAAAACGAAGTGAAAAATCTCATCGGATCTCGAAATACCGGATATGGTTGAAATTTTTGAAAATTCAGAAAAATCAACCATATCCGATGAGATCCTCGTTGAAAATTCAAATTTCCTCAATTTTTCGAGATCTAATCGGATCTCGATACGGATATGGTTGATTTTTGGATTTTCAAATTTTAACCATATCCATTTCAGTCCGATGATTTTTCACTTCGAAAAATTGGCGCGGTAAAATTCCCTTCAAAAACAGTGAAAATTTCCTCACCAGATATGAACAGATTCGATTTTCATTCGTATTTCGGAAGATCCGATGAGATTTTTCACTTCGTTTTTGGCGGGAATTTTAAATTTCGCATAATTTTTCGGACTTCGTTTTTGGCGCGAAAATTCGAACATGAAAATTTTAACCATATCCGGTTTTCGAGATCGATCAGATTTCCGCGTTTTTGTCTTAAAGTCAACTTGATCTCGTTTTTCGAAATCTGACAGTGGGGGCGGTTTGTTACTTATAATCTTAGTTGTACTCCCGGTTTGCTGTGGCCTTCTTTGTTCTAGCCCAGCATTGTCCAACTTTTCTTAGCCTGCTGGCCATGGGGGAGGGGGCAGGAAGGTTGATAAATGAAAAGACAGTTTATATTAATACAAAAAATATTTTATTTATACTAAAAGCAAAACTTCGTAACATATATTAATGAGGACATTCTTCTAAATTGAACTGATGCGTCTGTAGGTTTCTACTAACCCAGTGATCGGGAAACTCGTCCAAATCAACTAGGTAAAGTAGACTCTCTGGCATGCCTGCCAAATACATGTCTTCGGTTGGAGTGTTTATGAAATGAATCCTGTAGGTCTACCAAAATAAAAATTGTTTTTTGTTCTGCATCCTACATCAAAGTGTGCATTAC
This sequence comes from Columbicola columbae, assembly GCA_016920875.1. NCBI lineage: Eukaryota > Metazoa > Arthropoda > Insecta > Psocodea > Philopteridae > Columbicola > Columbicola columbae. The sequence continues at coordinate 4,017,368 of JADMLL010000010.1, forward strand.
TTTTGAAATGAATTACTCATTGACGCCGAGAATTTTTATTATTAATGAATGACACGTAGTAAGCATCACACTGCGACAAAAATTTTTCTATAATAGGTATATGACATAAAGTGAAATAATTTCTTGCATACACTCATGAACGATTAAGTCTATAAATGTTGCTCACCGGCCCATAGCTTTGCCTTTCTTCATATGGTTATGTATACCTTAAATTAATTGCACTTTTGTAGGGCGACCTTATTTCAAAATATTGCATGTAATCTCTTTCAAATATTGCACATTAAGGTTATTTCAAAAATATTGCACTGGCCTTTTCAAAATTGCACAGCAGGTCGGCCTTATTTCAAAATATTGCACACTGGTAGGGTGAATCCGTTTCAAAAATATTGCACATTAGTATCGATTATTTCAATATTGCACACTGATACCTTTCAAAAATTGTTAAGGTCGACCTTATTTCAAAAATATTGCACACTAGGGGATCCTTTCAAAATATTGCACTTAAGCAGGTCGTTATTTCAAAATATTGCACATTAACCTTTTCAAAATATACAGGTCCACCTTATTTCAAAATATTGCACACCAATAGGTAGACTTTGTTTCAAAAATATTGCACACTAGTAGAGATTTCGTTTCAAAATATTGCACACTAATATAGGTGAATCACTTTCCACTATATCCTTGAATTTCCTAGAAATACACTAAATAAAACTTGCTGTCGTACTTTACAAAGATAACATTTAGTTTAGAAATGATTCTTCGGGCTCACACTAAAAATTTTGTGGAAGAGCCACACAGCCTAAAAGTAAAAGAGCTGAACCTGTACTTTGCCGACCTCTATACTAGCCAAACGAAAGACTCGGTGAACAATGTATCTGAACATCATCATTACAACATGATGTCACACAAAATATACAGTAATCAAATCAAAATATACAAATTCCAAGTAAATTCAACTCAAATTCAAAGCTAAACTTCATACAGTATCCCGTAACACAGTGACGAAAGGTTCCGTATAGCGAATCTCAACATTTTCTTTACCGGACTTTCAATTTCTATGAAAATCGTACAAAATATGTTTAAAACTAAAAACAGACATTTCAACTAAATTTTGTTCTTTACTGTAATAGTACAGGAAAGTAAATCCGAACGATAGAAGAACGATCAAAGGTACTCATTAAACTGCTGAACAAATTTCAACGGTTGTCTATTCTCCCGCACCGTACAGAACACTAAACCTGAACGAAACTCTCACACAGGCCTACTTGGTTTCAAGCAGTCGGTCACCTGATCCACGAGTTCAGGACCGGACTGGTGATACCAACCAATTCCACGTGGCGTTTTTGAACAACGGTTTTCTAACGAACTTCAGGCAAAATGTAGTTTCGAATTGTCTAAAAATGGATGTCTGTAACCGTTCAACTTAATTTGGGAATAAATTGCAACAGAATAAAGTAAAACGACAGCAATTAAACCGATGTAAACGTAAAATATGTCTCGTGAATTACGTCACAAAAAATTTGTCGGTTGGACACTTCCGAATTTGAATTTCGTTCTAGCCAACAGTAGTTTCTTACTCTATGAGAACAGGACGATTCAAAATCAAAGCAGAAGAAAACGGAGACAGCGCTGTCTGGTGGAGGTTGGCAGCAGGTTTGTTGAATGAGTCATAGTAGGAAGGGGGTATCCGTCCCAGTACTTGTGGGGGGCCCCAAATTTCATCCCTTTGGAAGAGGATCCCTTCATAAAAGGGGGCTAAGAACATGCCCGCATTTCGGTCAGTTCTTTCATAAGTATTGCACACTTAGACGAAGATCTCATTTCAAAAGTAATGCACTCTCTGATGCATATTTCACTTGGCAGATAACACACCCACTTTCGCCGTGGGATTTGTTTCATAAGTAGTGCACACTCGTGAAATTAAAAACAATACACAATTTGACCATCTCATTTCATAAATAATGCACACTTAAATCAAGATTATATCTCATAAACACTGTACATGTTGTGAGATACTCATTTCATAAATATTGCACACTATTATATATATTCCCTATCTGATGTGCATGCCAACAATTTATTTCATAAGTAGTGCACACTCGTGAAATTCTTATTTTAAAACACACTTTCCTGAACATCTCATTTCATAAATAATGCACACTTATGAAGATCTCTCCAATCAAACTGCCCACTTTCAACTAAATTTCTCATAAATACTGCACATTTTGTGAGTTACCCATTTCATAAATATTGCACACTATTATATATATTTCCTGAGTGATGCGCATTTGGTCAATTTATTTCATAAGTATTGCACACTTTGACGAAGATCTCATTTCAAAAGTAATGCACACTCTGCTGCATATTTCACTTCGTAGATAACACACACACTTTTGCCGTGGGAATATTTTTCATAAGTAGTGCACACTCTTCTAAAATTTTTATTACAGACAATTTCTTAAGAATTTCATTTCATAAATAATGCACAATTACCTCTTGTAATGAGATCATCAATATCCTATAAGTGAGTAAATTCTTCTACTCATTTCATAAATGATGCACACACTCTTCTCACTAATTCGTTTCTGTTGTACTGGACACTTGTAATAAGACACTTGACAATTCTTAAACTGATAGATTTTCTGAAGAAGAAAAAAATGTGCAATACTTTTGAAATGAAGTTTCGAAAGAATCGTGCTTTACACCCCTTGAAGTGAGGGAGGATTTGGCGGGGAAACAATTTGAGATATTGGAAAGTAGACGCCTGTAATGTTACGCAATAAGAACTGACAACAGCGGCAGGGAATGTGTGGGCGCGGGGGAGAAAAGGCGCCAAATAATAATCAAAATTTTCCCCATTTTTATTTTTATTTTATTTTATTCCTCCTTTCTAGAATTCGAAAATATTCATTCTGACTTTTATTTGTCTGTCTTTCGAGGGAGGAAGGAAGGAAGGATGAGACGGGGGTGTGTGAGGGTGCAACAGACATCTCAACAAAATTTGATTGGAATTCAACGTCAAAGTTATAACACGAATACGTTCTGTCTCTCTCCTGTCTTCTCTATTCGGTGTTTAAGGTGTTTGATCCTCTTTCTTTTGGCCGCCATGTTTAGTAGTCATCAAAGTGAAGAGGGAAAAGGCGCGACAAATCCTACAGACTCGTTTAAAGCCCCCACGATTTGCGGAAATCCTCGCCAAGTAAATCCTTTGACTTTGTTCCACGGGATTCTTTCTCCAAATTTCCTCTTCCTTTCACTCTCATTTAATTCACAACAGCAACATGATCACATCCTAAACCTCTGCGCTATTTATACAAAAAACCAATATGGCGGCCGGTCAGAAATCGCCACAGCTCACCGTCTCAAATTTCAAAGCTTCAAACATGACTCATGACCACTGAAAGACAATCAAAGGAATTCGATTTGGAGTGAAAGGCCCTGATGACATTCCAATCGGGGGCCCCGAAATTCTCGCTTCCCCTTCTTTTCAAGATTGATGGACCGGAATTCGTTTCTCCACGTCTTTTGTGGTTCTCTGTTTGTTTATCGTCGTCAGAATGATTTGACTTAACGCCTGTCTGTCGTCCCCGCTTCTTTTGTCTTCTGTTTAGACATTAATCCGTCGAATATCCACATTTTAATATTAAACCTCCTTCGGATAGATAATCTAGAAGGAGGGGGTGGGAGGTTGTTTCTTCATAGATAAAATCATTTTTCTGTTTGTGTCACCTCTTCTGTGGTGTGTCATCACCCAAACAAAAGTGTCCTTGAGAGTCGTTGTTATAAAAGCGGTTGAATGCGTCGCTCTACATACAGAATCCGGAGACCATATGGTTGGATATGGGAGACAAAGGAACCAATTATGAGTGCCCCAGGGGGAAAAACGCTGGGGGATGAAGATTAAGCTGGGGATTGGGGGTGGCAAAGCGGGGGCGTGGGGCTGACTCTTTTTGACAACCGCCTTCCTGCAGACTTGGTGAAGTCTGGCAGGTTATATTGAAGTCATAAATAACTTTGTCACACATTTATTTAAAAGAAGAACTTCTTTCATGAGTATATCACAATTAAAGACGAATCCATTTCATAAATAATGCACAGCTTGAACGAGAAAGTCTTTCACAATTCAGGAGTCTTTCCATGTTACACTTTGATGGAGAATCCATTCCATTGCACGGTTTTGTGAAGAATTTGTTTCATAAATACTGCACACTGATAGATATTCTCTTTCATAAATATTGCACACTTGTGTGAAAATATCATTTCATAAATGATGCACGCTTTGATGAAGAATTTCATTTCAAAAATAATGCACACTCTGACAATGAAACCATCTCATAAATACTGCTCACTTTTTGACGCTGAATTCGTTCCATAAATATTGCACAGTTTAAAGGAGAATCCGTTTCACAAATACTGCACACATAAATGAAAAGTCTGTTTCATAAACAATCCACACCTTGATGGGAACTTCGTTTCAAAAATATTGCACAGTTTGATGAAGACTTGGTTTCATAAATACTACGCACTTTGTTGATGAGACCATCTCATAAATTTTGCACACTTGTGTGGAGATATCATTTCATAAATAATGCACATTTTAATGAAGAACAAATTTCATACATTTTGCACAGTTTGACGTCGAGTTCATTTCATAAATATTACACACTTTAAAGGAGAATCTGTTCCATAAATATTGCACAGTTTAACAGACAATTCATTTCATAAATACTGCAGATTTAAACGAAAAGTCTGTCTCATAAATAATGCACACCTTGATGGAAAATTCGTTTCATAAATATTGCACAGTTTGACGAATAATCCGTGTCAAAAATATTGCCAAATTTGATATACAATTGGTTTCATAAATATTGCACACATTGAAGGAGTATCCATTTCATAAATACTTATGTAAAAAGTCCGTTTCATAAATATTGCACAGCTTTATGAAGACTTTGTTTCAAAAATACTGCACACTGATAGACTTTCTCTTTCATAAATATTGCACACTTATGTGAAGACATAATTTCAAAAAATATTGCACAGTTTGACGAAGAATCCATTTCATAAATAATGCACACATTGAGGAAAATTTTTTTTCATAAATAGTGCACAATTATGTTAGAAATCCATTTTAAATCAATTCCCCTTTACGAAAACTCACTTCACAAATGATGCACACCCATCCAACAAAACCATGAAATAGATTCCTCGCAAACGTGTGCATTACTTACGAAACGGATTCTCTCCCCCCCCACCACCACCACAACCGTGCACTATTTATGAAACATAATCAACTTGAAAATGCGCATATTTTACGAAATGAGCTGCTCATAACAACGACATTTTCATTATTCACCAGCAGAAAGGAGTTCAAGTTCTCATTCAAACTTTTCCACGACCTAATCTTATTACATAAAGATGGCGGTTCACGGGTTCAAAAAAAATTTCTTTTAAAGCGAAAACTTTTCGAACATAAAACAAAGAGATAAAGTCAAGTAGTTCTAAACGGCTACACTTAACTAACCTAATCAAAAACGCGGGGGTTAACTTTATTAAATTTTTAAAAAAAGGCATAAACATAGAGAAAAGAAATAAAAATAATTTTGGTGTGTGTGTGAGAGAGAGAGGCGTTTCTCAAAAGCTGCATGTATTATACAACGCAAGCAGAAACCGGAAGAGGAAATAAAAAAAAAAGGAAAACTCGGGTTACAGCTTTCGCACTTTTGAAACAAGCTTAAACGTTATTAAAAATGAGATGGATAAAGAGAATTTTACGTGACGGGCTTTCCTGGATAAAACATGGAGGAATGACGCCTGACAAAAGATGCGTCGGGAAATGGAACGATGTCGACTCCTCTCAGCCTCTACTCCCATCTCTCCTTCCTCTCTCGAGAACAAAGGTAAAACTTTTGGGAAAGAGATTCGATACACTTTTTAATTATCATTAAAATCTGGATTTTGAAAAAAAGTTTCCAGATTTTTCTTTCTAGTATAATATTATTATTAAAAGCAAAAAAACTTGGAGGAAAAGTCTGAAAATCTTTCATGACGTTTCAATTATTTCTACAACTTCACCCTCCTCATCCCCTAAAGATTTTTCTTTTCCACAACCCCCGTCCGAAGGTCATCCGTTTACTATTCACTATGAAAACATCGCTTCTCCCTTGCACAACTCATTATCTACAACGAATGGCTCTTTGAATGTTTATTTATTCGGTAGTAATTTCACCCTCTGATAAGGGGTGGTTATCGCGAATGAGGGTTGCCCACCGATAGGATTTATGTAGGAAAGCACACACTAACAATGACCGCGTGTCCTGTCCCTGTCTATGGATTCCCTCTTCTTTTATCTCGTTCCCATCTCTCTTTTCCCGTAGTCGACTCCTCCTGTTACGCTTTTCACGCACCACTGATCAAGGAAAGTTGCAAGTATTTTCGACAGACACCCCATCGGCTTTTCTTACTCCTCTTTCCAACAAACGAAGTCACGATTTTTAGCTATACGTGTCTTCCAATAGAACTAGGACCGAGTGCCAGTTATTGGGAGAGAATACACTTCGTATATACTGCACACTTTTATTACTAACCCATTTTCTATTAGTTCAATTCCTAAGTATTGCACACCTTTAGGAAGAGTCGGCTTCATAAATATTGCATCCCCGAGTGAGTTTCTTTAAAAAGTAATGCACAGTCAACTCCGTTTCTTTCATAAATAATGCACATTCAAGTATTGCACAGTTTAACGAAAAATTGTTTCGATTTGAAAAGATTTTGATTTTACTAAAACATTCACACTACCTTGAGTAAGCCATTCCATTAATATTGCACACTTATGTACTCATTTGACTTTATTCAGAAACGAAATCCTTCTTACTGTTGTACATCACACACGAAACTATTATTTCTTAGATTAATTATTAAATAAATCCTTCGCAAAACATTTTTAAACTAAAACCAAATATCTGACAACAAACTTAAGTTATTTAAACCTCATTTTAATAATAAAAAGAAAAGAAAAATAATATTTCAAGTCCCGAACAACGCCATTCCTCGTTCAAACAAAAATAACGGAAAAGAAAAAGAAGTTAAAGATTTCTGAACGTACTCTAAACAAATTTAAGTTGGCGACACTGACCTAAAGTACAAAGACAATCAAAAGAAAAAGAAGTTATAAATTTCTGAACGTACCCTAAACAATTTCAATTATCAAATTTAAGTTGGCGACAGTGACTCAGAGTACAATGACAAGTAATCGCGTTATCAAAACCGTCCAATCAAAACACACCTTTAATACATCGATGAAACCAACACGAAAAAATAATATTAATGAAAGGCTGTGAGTTGATAGCGTCAACCGACTTTTCATTTTAAATTTATATCACCAAACAAAACATAACTTAATAGCAACGAATGAAACTTTTATTTTAAATAAATTATAATAAATCATATTTGAAGGAAATTTTTGAATGTAATTACTAATAAAAACACTCAAAAATGGGGAAAACAAGCGTTAGATGTTTGAAAACATGAAAAACCATTCTCTTCTCTCGTTCCACTTCTATCAACCGACAAAATGAAAATAAAATCGAGCTTTCATAACGGAACAAAACAAAAAAAATCGAAACCATTTACAAAAAAAAAGTTTAATGAAAAAAACGGACGTTGACAAAACGATATTTATTAGGTCTACTATTCGAAAACGGGAGACTAATAAAACCCAGTTGAGCGTTTGTTCGGCAGGGGATGGAGAGGCAATATACATTCAATTCAAATTTCCTAGAAATGAAAATGGAAAAAAAACCAAAAAAAAGAAATTTTTTGGGGTAATGGATTTTCGGGCTTTTTTTTTATTTTCATAAAACCCTTTCCCAAATGCGGCGCACTAAGACCTAAATTTTTTTTCTCACGGTACCTTTAGAAAATTTCAAGGCGCACCTGTTGCCCCAAACTTATTTAATAAATAATGCACGTTAGAGGATTAATTTCGTCTGAGGATATTGTACAATTTAGAGAAAAATTCGATTCATAAATATTGCACACTTTCATCCAGACCTTATTTCATACACAACGCACACTTAACTCAAGGCCTTATTTCAAAAATATTGCACATTTCTATCAACATCTCACTTCAAAAGTATTGCACACTTCAATCAACATCTCATTTCAAAAATATTGCACACTTTCATCAAGACCTTATTTCAAAAGTATTGCACACTTCTATCGACATCTCATTTCAAAAATATTGCACACTTCTATCAAAACTTCGTTTCAAAAGTATTGCACACTTCTATCAAGACCTCATTTCAAAATATTGCACACTTCTATCAACATCTCATTTCAAAAATATTGCACACTTCTATCAAGACCTTATTTCAAAAATATTGCACACTTTTAAAGAGATCTTACTTCACGTTCTCCTCAGTGGACACTTTTATCTAAACCTTTTCTTCTAAATCAACACTTTCCATGCCGGAGTTTTTTTATAAGACGTGGGGTGAATACGCCCCACACGGCAGGGAACGTGTTAATGAACACTCCACTGAAGAAAGTCATGAATTTATTTCAAAAGTAAACCATAGTTTTAGAAAATAATCTTTTCACTAGTACTACCTAATAAATTTCTCAATTAGCCTATCCTTTCTTGAAGAAATTATTTCAAAAATAATGCACACTCATTTTTCTCAACTAAAGATAAGTTATATTTATATATAATAACAAATTTCTTGAAGTATTACCACTTATTTGTGTATTACTAGAACGAAATCCTGCCATATCCGTTCTTTTCTCCGTCATTAGACGAAGTTGTGACGTCACTATCCACTGACACTTACCCATGAAAACCGTTAGTCTTACAGGTAGACATCTCAATAAATCAAAGAATAAACGTTAAATGTAATTATGGCGACCGTTGAAATGTGCACAAGTTACCTCACCACATATGTGTTACGAACGATAAGACCAATTTCCCGAATTTTTATCAAAAAACTCAAAAAATCTCACAAAGTACCAATCGCCCGACATAGCTAACCACATAATAGCATTTACACCATCTAAGCAAATTCACCGCTTTCTTGATGTCGTGTTGATTAGAAAAAGAAACCATTCCTGCTAATTTCACAACAAAGCAACAACATCAATCAACTATATGATGGCACGGATGGGTGTTTGAGCGGTGGGGATTGAGAGGAGGTGATGAGACAGATAAAAACAGGAAATTAAACCATAATGATTTAGAAAGGAAAAAAAAGCAAATAATTCACTGTAAACGAATTTCTAAATCCGAAAAATTCCTCCCATCCCTTTCAATTTATTACTCTTTATCACTCAAAATGAGTTATTTGCATGTCAAATTTTCATCAGAGAACAAAAGGAGTTCAAACAACGGGAAATTCTTCTTTTTTTTCCTTCTACTCCACTCCTTTTATTTAAAAACCGTTAATTTTTAATCGTTTCCCTTTAAAACAATTATCATTTGAAAAGTTCTTTGACCTGGAAGGAAGATTTATACAAGCTTTACAAAACCTTTTGTTTTCGAATCATTTCTGTATATATGTATTTTATAATTTTACATTTTCTTAATAAATCTATTTAAATAGACTGAATGAAAGGTTTGTGATACAGATGAATCAGTTCAAGGTTAACAAATGAATTCTGGTCTCTTTCCTTTGTCTACTCTTGTCCTTGAGTAGGATTGCGTTCCCTATGACCGACATCTCCAACAATTCCTTTGACTATTTTCTTTTATTTCTTCTCAGATATTTATTTAGCTTACCGGTGATTCCTTTGTATTTCTTTCCTTTGACAACCTAATTTTGGTTATTATTGTGACCATTTTCTTGATCCCTAAAAGCGTTTGACTAGTTCCTTCAAACATCTCAAATCTTTTTAGTTTTCTAGTTCAACTGCTTCCTTTTAGAACCTTCCTTTGATGTCATTTTGGTATATTTGTTTCGTTATTTCTTATCAAAAATTTTTGTTTTGAGTGTTCTTTTCTTTAAATAGTTCTTTGAGCAAATTCCTTTGACTCTATTTTGTAAGTCTTTCTAGGACGACCTCCTCCACTAGCTTGACTGATCTTTGATAGCCTTGAACGCTTCCTATAAAGACTTCAGAGGATCTTTTGGTAGTTCTATTTCAACTCTTGATTTGTTTGTTGGACTATTTCCTTTCATAATTTTTCTTTCATTTCAATCTTTGACTCTTTTTTTGTATAAGTCCTTGACCGTTTCCTTTGACAAATTTTCCTGAAGGACACCATTTTAAATATTCCCACCGATTTCTTTTAAATATACTTTCTCTCTCTTAGATAGCTTCTCTTGATATTTTTCTTACAACTCTTCCCAGCTTCCTTCTAACAGCCTTTTGTGGTCTTTGAATCTTGACAACCTTTGATCACTTCCCTTTTAATACGATTCATAAGACGTTCTTTGAAACAAACAAAAACGAACGGTTTTGAACGTTCCCCGACTTTTCCCCATAAGTTCTCTCTGCTTTTGTGCTCTGTATAGCTTTATAAAACCTCTAAAATTATACTTCCCAAAATTATATTTATTGACTTCCTCTTCGTATTCTCGATTATCATTCGGGACTTGTTCAAACTTTTATTTGTTTTTAAATTAGAAATTTTTTTTTCTGTTTCCTGTTTTTATAGCTTTTTACTCATCTGAAAGTTTTATAAATACAAAAATGGAGGATATAGTTTGAGATAAATTACATTCAAAAGAGGAGTTCCCACTTTCCATATTATCGACTCGACATGAAATATAATAAGCTCACCCACCTACCTCATGCCAATAAATAAATAAATAATTTACCCGGAAGGTTCGACAGTCTCTCTCTCTCTCTTCCTCCAAAAGAAAAGACATAAAAATGAACGATCGACTTCGAAACAACTTCAAAACTTCGAGAAATAAATCGGGAAGTAAAAAGTTTGTCGTTCTCAAGATGGCTACGATAAGATACAGGTGTTTAAACAAACCTTTTTAATTCGCCTAAGTGTTTTCCTGTATTTCTAATACGAGATTTAAAGTGAAATCGACTCTAGAAAAAGACAACACTCGATAAATTGTTTCCGGTTCCACCCCTACGACGACCTTAACTCTCACTTCTTTCGTTTCTTCTTTGTCCGTCTCATTCGTTTTTTATTGTTTCGAGAGGGAAAGGTAACAATGGAGGGTATCGAGAGGAATTTTTCCGATATTCGCATGTCGCATGCAAAGGGGTTTAGAATTTTCCTTTGTCTAGAAACTTGGGACTTTGCCCCCAATTTCTAAACCATAATTAAAGCCGTGTATTAAACGTTAATAAGAAAAGTCATAAAAAGAAAAACTTACGTGTTTTCCTCGAATAAAAATTTCTTATTCCTTTAAACGCGGATAAATTCACCGTTTTACACGCACATTCGAAAAATCGTTCCATAATCGAGTCATAAATTTAACCCTAAGCAAAAGTTAAAAAGGGAAAAAATAAGTGACAGGTTACACTAGTTAAAGCGACAAGTCATCTTCTGGATTTTTCAAAATTTTAAAATCACGACTCCTAATTTTAAATAACGGACACTGATTAAATTACGTGACTGACCGAATGTCAAAAAAAAATTTCTTCTCCCCTTCCCCCATTCGTTACAATGACGCTTATCTTCATTTAACGGCTTTAACGACTCCGCTTTTTCGGGGCCCTAATCAAGAAGGCATCGCTTCCCATTACCCAGGTATTGGAGGCGGCCATCTTGATTTTTTACTTCAACCCGCCTATTCCAAAAGTATTTTGCCATGCGGCGAAATGATGATGTAAATGACAAATTTTAATAAATAAAAATGAAAGAATAAATAAGTAAGTGAATTAATAAATAAATTGTTCCGCGTAATTCAAATTCCCCATCTCCGAGGGACACAAAAAAAGTAATTTCAATTGAGAGTTTAATTTTACATTGAAAACAGTTTAACGTTTCATTTTAACACTTGAACACGAATTTTTTTAAATAGTTTTCAAGCGAGGGGGTGGTAGATGGTTAAATTAACCTCGACTTTCATTGATAATGTCAATATTTAGCAGTCTCTCTCTCAGGTTGTGAGGGTTTTAAAACGAATTTTCTGTTGTAATTAAAATTTACGAGTTTTTGCTTTTTTCTCTTTCATCAACTGCACGATAAAATAAATAAATAAATAAATTCTCAATCAAAATTTTTAATTATGTTTAAAATATTTACAATCTACAAGCTAGTCAGTCTACAACGGATTCCAAAATAACTGAGGTCCATTTGAAAAAGAAGAAAAACGAACCTCACACAAATTTTTCATTCCAAGAGAGTGACCCAACTCTCTAACATTCTAAAAGAGTGATATCAAACCGGAAATGAGAAGATTTAACGCTTATACCGCTGAACTTCATTTAAAATTATTTTTGAAACTCCAAACAAGACAGCATCGAACGCCATTGTGAACGTGGACCGTCTGCACAAACTTTGTAAAACTAGAAAATCATTTTAAAACCCAAAAACGAATAATACAATAACCTGTTTCGGTTTCCGACCTCTAGATTTCAAAAACAAAGTTCCAAAATTATAAAACTTTTGAAGACAACCCAAAAAAAATTTTTTTTCCCTTTTTCACCGTGAAATTTTTAACCAAACCTTTCAAAAAAAGGATTTTCAAAATCGAGTATCCGACTTTCGAATTAAAAAGGATTACGTCATTCTCAACTTTAATAATTAATCGGTTAATTAAGAGGAAAATGAAGCTTTTTAGATTAGACTTTAGTCTCTGATATCTCTTTTAAAACTCTATTTCCGCTTCCTTAAGTTTCTTTTTATTAATAATTTGTTTTAGTTTGAGTTCAACAACTGAAGATCAACCAACAGGGTAGGTTTGCAGGTGATGTAACTTGGGGGTCAGTTAAAAATAAAACCGTTGACGTTTCTTTTTCTAAAAGTTTTTGATGCGGTTGCTGAATAATCCCAGAACGGTATATATTTTACAATTCCATAAAAAAAGGAAAAACCACAGAGGTTTAGATGATATTATAAAATCTCACCGCTGAAAAAAAAATCTTTCATTATAAATCCCAACAGAAAGAAAAAGTTACGTCCGCCATGTTTGTTTGACTGATCCGTTACCCACAAATCAAATCATAGAGATAGAAAACCGCGGATGCTTGATTCTAATTCAACGACACATTAAAAACTCATTCCCTCGTCTTAATAGAAGGCGTTCGATTTGAATCCGAAACCAATTCATGTGTGAACCCAAACAACATCTCGTATTCAAAATGGCGAACCTGGCTTTTTGGCATTCGACCAAAACAACCTCACAATCCATCAGAAATCTATTAAAACGATTAAAATCGATCGAATTCGGTGTGAACAGATCTTAACCAAATCCTTCCACACAGATTATTAGTATTGTCATCCCCCAAAAATTGAAATTAAAAAAAAATTCAAGATGGCGTCCGAATTTAATATTGAACCAAAATAAATGGGCTATCATCGAGGTTTAATCCAAAATCGGGGTTTTGGGTGGGAGGGAATTTTCTGCGTTTGATCGTTTTCAATTAAAATTTCGGGTGAAATTGTAACTTTTGGAATGTCAGGACGATGGTGTTGGTGTTGGTTTGAGGTGGGAGGAGGGCTGAACGGTGGGAAAAGCGAACGCGAAGAGCCGCATTCGAGATATTCCCGTTGAATGTACAAATTAAAAATTTTTGAATTTTCGGATTGAATACTTAAGAGGATAGAAAATAAATTATTTGAAAAACAAAAATAAAAGAAAGAGGAAAAGAAAATCAGAATTTATAGCTCTGTGTATTCAGGCACGTGATTTTTATTCTACGAAGAAAAATAAAAATAAAATTTTCCTTTCTTTACGTGACCAAATGAATGAAATTCTTGTTTATAAAAAAAAGGGCAAAAAAAGGGCAGGAAAAAGAAGAAAAATAATTCTTACCCCCACACTCTCCACCGCCTTCTTTTCCTTGGAATAAATTTGAAAAGACATTCCAACCAAATTTATTAAAGACTTTAATTCGAGATTTGAACCTTTAAAGTCTTCGCTTCCTTTTTTAATTAAAGAAAATTTTTTTTTATAAATCACAATAAATATCTCTCGACTTTGATTTCCGCTCTCGCAAATTTGTTCTGAATAAATAATTTGTTTTTGTTTTTCCTTTTTAGAAACTTTCCGACTCACTCTCCTCTGTTTCTCTCCTTTTTTTCATTCCTCTCCCCGGTTTCCTCTCTCTGCCAGAAAAAACGTTTTCTAAACTGAATTGACTTATATTTCTTTTTCCCTTCACTTGTCCTTTAAGAGGATAAACTCATAAAAATGACGCCCTGCATATAAATCGAGATATTTTTTTGTTTTAATGGAGCGCATAACAAAAACCGAAAAGTTCTAAACCCGTCAAAATCATCTTTAGAATTTAGATTGATTGGCGGAGGAAGGATAAGTTGGAAAGGGTTTCAGACTTTGGTTCTCAAGGATTTTAATTATTTTTAATCTCTCCCAAAGAGGGATGAAAGTGGCGAGAAGGGATGGGGCGGAGCTAGCTGAGTCATTTCTATCTGACCCCAAAGTTTTCGCTTCAAAAGTAATGCACACTATCATAGAAGAATATATTTCAAGAGCAGCGTGTATTAAGTTGGCAATCCTGTGAGTGTGTCATGACCAATTGTATTTATAGTTGAATTTGTTTATTTTTATATCTCAGTAATTGTATAAAGAAACTATGAAATATGATATATACTCGATTGTATATTGATACATTACAGATTTTGTTTCAAAAGTCCTGCACACTTATAGGTGGAGTTTAGTCTGTAAATGATGCACACCTTTTGTAAAAAGTTGATTCAAAAACGGTCCCTTCATTTTTCTGTATCATCTCTGAATTTTTTATATTAAAGCAGTGTGCATTATTTATGAAATATCGTTTTAAATATCATATGAAGAATTATTTCCGTAGGTGTGCAATATTTATGAATTTAATTAACGCCAAATGTGTGCGTTATTTGTAAAATGAGTTCACGATAAAATTGTGCAATATTTATGAAATGAATTCCTCCCTCAACTGTGCAATATTTATGAAATAAACTGTGCAATGTTTGCGAAATGAACTCTTCCCTCAGGGGCGTAAAGGCACAATGAAGCGATTCTAATGGCCTCTCTTGTCGAAGTATAATCCTCACCTTCCCGTGGAGCGCCCTGGTACCACAGAAGAGGCTCTGGCGACCGAGTATTGGCGGGATAACCATAGAACAAGAAGAATTGTAGGAAATGACGTCCCCACCACTACAAGACCTGAGTGAGCCAGTGTCGGGGCTCGAAGGTGGCAGCCCCACCGCGACACTCGGGTGCTGTGGGCTAATAACCCGCAACACCCTAAAATCCAATTATTAAAGAAACCCAACTCTTCCCTCAACTGTGCAATATTTTTGGAATGAATCCTCTCTAAACTGTGCAGTATTTATGAAAAATCCTCTCAAAACTGTGCATTATTTATGAAAAAATTTCAAAACGAATTCTTGACCCATCTGTCAACTCAAGTGGATCATTGAAACAACCCAACACAACACGACTACAGCGAAACAGCAACAAGACTCAAAGAGTGTACATAGACATCATACGATAGCATGAAAGAGACAGTCGCGTTAGAAAAGGCTCATAACAACTCATCCATTTATGACTTCATCAAAGAGAGGAAACGTACTCTGCCTACTTTCTGCTGCCACGGCCAAATTCGATTAATTGCTCAATGAATCCGTTGCGATGAACATCGAACGAGAACCAACGTCCTTGACTTACGTCAATCAATCCAACCCCTAGTCTCTTGTAAATGGTCAAACTGCAAGACATAAGACTAACTACCCTAATGGATGCTTTACACCAAAAACTGGCAAAACGCTTCCATAGATCATATTATAGGTTTACAAAAGTAAATAAAATTTTATGTAGTCTTATTTATCTGTAAAATTTTCCGATTTCCGGTATAATAATAAATTTTCTAGCCACGGAGTCTTCCTATAAGAAAATCGTCACCGAGTTAGGGGTTGTTTAGGGTGTATATATACACTTTCACATAATTTAAATTTAAATAGGAAACCCGTCCTTGGGTTGTCAGAACAAATAATGAAGGCGTTCCTGTCAAAAAGTTTTCCTTCAACTTTTTTTTTTCATTCGAGTATAATTAAATCTACGTAAAAAATCCCGTCATTTTGTATTAGCAGAAAAAAAAGTTAAAAAACAGAAAAAATGAGGAGAAACTGCCCCCGTCACCACCTTCCGCGCATGCTCAAACCCTCCAGCTCAAAAACGTTTATGAGAAACCACTGATTGCAATCTGGTGCTTAATTACTTTCGCGACAAAAAAAAACCTTTCATCCAAGGACAAAATAAATCCCGTCCTTTGCTGACTTTATTTCCTTTTTCGACGACAGCTCCTTACTTTTGAAAATGAATTATTGCCCAAAACCGTGCATTACTTATGAAACACCCTCCTAAAGGTTGTACCTTTTATAAAATGAAATATTCGTGAAAGTTTGCATCATTTACGAATTAAATTCTTCCCGGAAGTGTGCATTATTTTTTGAAAGACCCTTCTTTAATATTGTGCAGTATTTATGAAATAAAATATTCTTGAGAGTGTGCAGTACTTATGAAACGAACCATTAATGAGTCACGTATATTACCTTTGGAGTGAATTATTGCTGAAAGTGAGCATTCCTCGTGAAATCAAATCGTTATTCAAGTGTGCATTACTTCTCTGAAATGAGTTCTTCTCTACAAAAAAATATTTTCGTTTTGTGCAGTATTTATGAAGTGAAAAATAAAAATAAAATAAAAATAAAATGTGGCTCAATTCACTCGCGCCTAAAATCGCGATCCTGCCTGGCAGGATTAGGCAGGACGGTTTACTGACCGGAGTGACAAAAAGTACAGAGTATTGCACCTATACTTAGCATTCGGCTTGTTCAGTTTTAAAAGATTTCAGCGGTTTTTGTCTGCTTCCGTGACATTGTTTCAGGAGTAGTCAGATGTTTTTGTGACTTTAAAACGTTTTGATAGTCCTTGAAAAGTAAAATTTATGTCAGCGTTTATTATTATACCGTTTGTAATTATAAGTATTTGTTAAATATATACAGCTTAGCTGTTTGTAAGCAAATGAATCAGTTACAATATATTTTGGACTACAATTCGCTACTTCCATTGGTTTTGGGGTCAAATCTGTAAAAGAATCCTTACTGCTAGATGTTCTTCACTTTTGAAATAAATTTTTGCTGGAAAATGTGCAATACTTATGAAATCAGTCCATCGTAAAGCTATGACATAAAACATTCATGTGCACTACTTATGAAACAAATTCTTCCCAGAAGTGGAGGAAAAAATGACTCATAAAAGTGTGCACTATTTTTGAAAGACCCTTCTTTAATATTGTGCAGTATTTATGAAATAAAATATTCCTGAGAGTGTGCATTACTTATGAAATGAACCATTAATCAGTGATACATTTATCACTATTGCTGAAAGGAAGTATTCCATATGAAATCAAATCGACATTCAAGTGTGCATTACTTTGAAATGAATTCTTCCAGAAGTGTACTGTGTTTTGGAGGAAAAAATGACTCATAAAAGTGTGCATTATTTTTGAAAGTTCCCTCTTTAATATTGTGCAGTATTTATGAAATAAAACATTCTTGAGAGTGTGCAGTATTTATGAAACGAACCATTAATGAGTCACGTATATTACTTTTGGAGTGAACTATTGCTGAAAGTGAGCATTCCTCGTGAAATCAAATCGTCATTCAAGTGTGCATTACTTCTGAAATGAGTTCTTCTCTACAAAAAAATATTTTTAAGCGACTGTGTATCTTGACGAAGATTCTTTTTCACAAATAACACACAATACACGCTTGTATAGTATAAGTAATTCATTTAAAAACTTATTATAATAATATATTTCATAAGTGATGCATGTTTTGCAAGGATTTTGTAATAATATATTAGGTTGGCAATTCTGCGAACGTGTCATGGCCAACTGTACTTTGTGGTTGCATTTCTTTATATTTGTACCTCAGCAATTGTATAATAAAACTATGAAATATAATATATCATCGATTATTTATTGTTGTACATTGGTACATTTCAGATTTTCATTTCAAAAGTCCTGCACACTTAGAGGTGAAATTTAGTCTGTAAATAATGCACGCCTCATGTAACGAGCTCATTTCAAAAACCGTGTGAGGTCTCTTCGGTTTTCTGTATCATCTCTGAACATTTTGTACTAAAGCAGTGTGCATTACTTATGAAATATATTATCCCAAATGCTCATTTTATTTATTTAATTATTACAATAATATATTAAGTACGATTAAAATAAAATAAAAATATATTTCGTAAGTAACGCATGTTGTGAGAATTTTGGGATGTATTAGGTTGGCAATCCTGCGAACCTGTCATGGCCAATTGTACTTTGCATTTGTTTATATTTCTACCTCAATAATTTTATAATAAAACTAAGAAATATATCATCGATTATTTATTATTGTATATTGGTATTTAACATATTTCATTTCAAAAGTCCTGCACACTGCAAGTACAATTTTAAAAACAAGAGGGCAATAAAATAATTAAAACGAAATAAAAAAAAGGTTTTCGATATTTACTCTTAAAATGTGATTACTATCGTTGGATTTATTAAGTGAAATTATTTATTTATTAATAAATAAAGTAATAACAACGGAATCGGTCTTACCTTATCGAACGATGTGCATCTAAGCGTCGTTCAACTTGTTCGAACTTGTTCGTCAGTCGGATGTATGACTTTGTCCACGACAATAAAAAGGAAAAGACCTCACTCACGAAATTTGATTGAGTTGGAAAACTCTATGCATAGCACAAAACAAAATCATCCCCTTTCTGTAGGGGTTGAAAAATCCCTTCTTACACACCCCTGTTCGTAAAAAAATAAAATAATTTAAATTTATTCATAACCCCACATGCACTGGGAAACCAAAACCCCCGAATAAGAAAAGCAATAATAAAATAAAATAAAATAAAATCACGGAAAATTCACATTCACAGAATGATTTCCTTTATTTGGGAAGAGAGTTGGAGGGGTAGAGAGGGTGGATGAAAGAAGAATAAAAATTTCACAAAACGCGCGATCGAAAACTATCGAAGAAGTCGAGAAACGCGGGCGAAGTCAGAGTCGGTCGCAGAAGAACTGAACGACGGCGTCCATGAGGTTTACTACAACCCTCGTTGAAGCGTCGCTTTGACTACCACCACGCATGCGTATCTCCCGTCGTCTCGGTTACCTCCACTACCACCACCACCATTAACTACAAAAAAAGGGGATGTTTATTGCTGAAACTGCTGACGAACTTACTGCCCTTAGTTATTGGTGAAATAGGGGTTGAAGTTTTTGTTCGTTTGAATGACTCTAAAGACCCTCTTTCTCCTTCCCCGATTCCAGAGCAAAGAGGGTTGCAAAAAATGGACTCGACTTGAATAATTATCAAAATTATTCCATAACGAGCCTCCTCTGTTTTTGATCTTTTAATTTCTCAACATGAACCTTAATTTTTATTAATATAATTATAGACTTGCAGTGAATTGTTGGCTGCAAAAATGGCGGCAAATTCAAATTTTCTCGTTCGATACCCCTACTTTTATAATTTAAATAAATTTTGTCAATCTTATCAAATTTTGTCACAAATTCTTTGACGGCTTGTAATCAATTTCACTTTTGTGAATCATATTACTAAAAATTAAGGTTTCTATTGAGAAATTAAAAGATTAATAATAGACGAGGCCCGTTATTGTAGTAAATTGTTGGCTGCAAAGTTGCTGTACTGCAAAAATGGCGGCAAACTAATTTTGAAACGTCCTATATTTATTAATTCAGTTGGAAAACAAGATTTAAGTAGAGGAAACGTTTGACAAGGATATTTAAGATAGCAGTAATCAGAGAGAATAAAGAGGAAGTAAGAAAGAAGGATAACAAGTATGAATTTATAGATATATACAAATGTAATTTTATTTATTTATAGACAACCATTGACTGTTCCTTTATTTTCGGTGTTTCCGACTTAAATCTGCTGACAGAGGGATTTGTTTGATGTAAAAACAAAGGTAGAAGAGTAGAAAAGGTTAAAAATTGGGTAAAATTATAGAAATTAAGTACAGAAAAATTAGTTTAAGAAAAAGCAAATCAGCAAGATTTTTAAAAATTGAAAACTTATTAGAGAATCTACAGTTTGTGTTTTATAGATGGCGGTGGTCCTGTATAATTTATTAAGAAAATAAATTTAAATGTAAAAACTACTGTGTATTACCGAATTAAGATTTAATTACTAAAACCAGAGAATCGTTTTGTGCAGAAATTCAATATTCATAACAGATAATAATTATTTATGAAGGTTATCCGTATAATTAGCATCTGTTTTAGATTTGAATTTGCGAGCCGGTTTAAATTTGTACCTAAAACTCAAATCTAGTTACACGATACCGAAATCGGGCGACAATTTTCTGGGCCCCCTACTTACACGTCTTCATCGAGAAATCTTCCTTCGAGTTGAACGCCATATTGGAAACATAGCACGTTGTTGTGAGTTGAATTTAATATTTTGTCACCATGGGTCGTATGCATTCGCCTGGGTAAGTTTTTTTCATCATTTAATTTGTTTATTTGTAAAAATTTCACACTGACATATTTGAAATTGGTTAAATTAAGTTTGTAAAGAGATATTTGCGAAAAAAATTTTGTTAGCCACACGGTTCTTTAAACCGACAATTTTGACATAGTTTCTTTTTATGTCGTTTTTTATGTTTCCTCGTGAGAAATAACTTTTAGTTGATTAGAATTTGTCGTCTTTCATTTATAATTTTATTTTTCAGGAAGGGTATTTCCCAAAGTGCTTTGCCCTACCGTAGAACGGTACCAACATGGTTAAAGTTAACCTCTGATGAAGTCAAAGAGCAAATCTTCAAGTTGGGCAAAAAGGGACTGACACCCTCACAAATCGGTGTCATTCTTAGGGATTCCCACGGAGTTGCCCAAGTCAGATTTGTTACAGGAAACAAAATATTGAGAATAATGAAGGCCATGGGACACGTCCCTGATCTCCCAGAGGATTTATATTATTTAATCAAAAAGGCTGTAGCCATCCGTAGACATTTAGAAAGAAACAGGAAAGACAAGGATTCCAAATTCAGGCTCATTCTTGTTGAATCAAGAATCCACAGGCTTGCACGTTATTATAAGACCAAGAGTGTTTTGCCACCCAATTGGAAATATGAATCAAGCACAGCATCTGCTCTTGTGGCTTAATTTTTAATGACTATGTAAACTTTGAATAAAGTAATTTTACATAAAATTCTTTCAAGTTTTGTTTTTATAGTCATAGTATAAATTATTAGAGTATTCCTGAGTTCATTCTTCCAGTATTTGAAATAGTTTAGTAAAGTTTGGTATGAGTGCCCAATTATTACCTGATGTGTTCAACTGAACTACCTGCTGAACTTCAACCTCATTAAAACTCAGATACAATGATTTCTGGTAGTTCATCTTTGAATTTGACACTTACAGACTGTACCATTCTACCAGTCACCCTTACAGACCTTTCAGTTTTAATTGATACTGTTTTTATCATCACACATTTTTCTAAGGAATGAGGGTTTGAAGTAATACAAACTGGTTTTGATTTAGGCCACATTTTGCCTATCTCTTTCATCATAATATACACAAAGCAAATTATTTGGTGGTAATGTTTTTCAGTTCTTTCTTCTGATGGGTTTCAGTATTTTTCTCATCCCAATAAGCCTAATTTCTACATTTTATTATACCTTAGTTCAGTATCCACCAAATTTGGCATCTAAGAGACTAATATAAATCAAACAAAATTGAAATGTATTCAAAGAGACTTTTGTAAGCTTTGCTGAGACATTTTTAAACAAAGTAAATAGGGTTAAAAGTACACTCTTGAGCTTGCCTTTGCTAAATACTGTGTGTCTTGCTTGACTAATCCCATACTAAGTAAATCATAGTATCATACTTATATAAAGATAATATTTAGTTAATAAACAATATTCTGGGCCTGTGCTAATCGTTTTGTTGAGGACCCACAGCCAAGATGTAATAAAGCCATATTTTGCTGACCTCTGCTTTAGTTCTCCCTTAAAACCCTCACATGTAACCATGATGAAAGATGTTCTTCAACATTCTTCTCTCCTTGAAATTAGACAACTTTTAACAGATATTTGAATTATCTTTTATTACAAATAGAGGTTGAGTTTTATAATTGAAGTCTATTACTCTTGTCTGAATATGAATTATCTGCATTATGCCATTTTCCCACTTTTCTCCTTCTAACACTCACTTTCTGCATTATGGCTTCAATTCTTTTGAGTGGTGCTTCTGCTAGAAATTTTTCCAGACTCCTCCCATGCTTCTTACCCAAACTACCAAGCTTTCAACCCCTCCAGTTTCTTTTTAAAACCTAACACAACCAATTTCCAAAAAGAAATAAATTTACCAATAACATATAAAACCTTCCCTAGCTCTCTTATGAGGAGTGAAGGACCTTCATTTCAATGTTGTGATATCTGATATTCAATCCCTCTCTCAGTAACTTCAATTATCACTTAAATGAAACAAATTTAAAAACCTAATTCAGCAACTAATTAATTAGTTCTAGAAGTTAGCTTATTAGACAGTTTTATACCCAAGGCTTGAGGTTATCTAACTTCAGATCATGTAACTTTTAAAACTAGTTTCGAGTGACTTTCATAGCCAATTAAAGTGTAATCCTTAAATGAGTTTA
Organism: Columbicola columbae; assembly: GCA_016920875.1. Lineage (NCBI taxonomy): Eukaryota > Metazoa > Arthropoda > Insecta > Psocodea > Philopteridae > Columbicola > Columbicola columbae. The sequence goes on from JADMLL010000010.1 coordinate 4,040,181, forward strand.
TCAAAAGGGTTAGGATGAATGGATTTTAGTAGGAAAGACAAAAACCATTTAGAAATTAGAGGTTTATTTGCAATACATAACTGACATAGAACCAGCCACAAAAAATACAGATTCAGATGTGTACTCAACTCCAGAATTATGTAAGCCACAAAATTTAAATAAAAAAAGAAATCATACCTTTTGCTAGAACACAAAAAAACATTCGATGCTGACAATTTTTAGCTTTTTTTTAATTATTATTTTTAAACAAAAGAAAAATAAAACAAAGAGATTACATGCAGAAGTCTCTCAAATTGTTTAAAATACTATAACGTGTACAATTGATGCGTGAAGCATATCGGGTAGTTAAACGATGGATATGACACTGTTGACTGTACACTGTCGTGTACTTCTGCGTTACTTCAGCTTCGACGACTCTCTTTTGAAGCTTTGAACCATTCTACAAATTCATCCAACATTACAGGCCCTGGAAAAGGAAGAAACCAAAAATTTGAATGAGAGCTCTCACACTCCAAAAAATATACTCGAATGGATGGAAAGATTATTTAAAACTCACACGCTCCATCTACGTCGTAATTATTTAAATCAGAATTGTTGGTGAGAGAGAACTCGAGTATGTTGCACCACTGATCTTTATTAATTACTTTATATTTGGACTGTTCTAGAAATAGGTTAAACTGTCCGAACAAACTCCAATGCTTTCCCAGCAACAGCTGAAGCATGGCCTTGGCTGTTTCTATGTCCATACTACGTTGGTCTTTATCCTGATTAATAAATGAATTAAGATAAAATCAAAATCATCAATTTTGTGTTGAATTAATTAAAACTGTAATTAAGTGACAGGGTTTCCAAAGTATACTCACTCTAGCAAAATCATAAGCGTATCTATATATGCTTTTAAATGACGCCCGATCATTTAATAGCGATCTAAGGTATTCCAATTTGGATTGAAGTTTTGGGATTGTATCACACCTGAAAATGAAAAAATATCATCATCACTACAGCACTGTTGACTTCTGATTGATTAAATGAAACTCTAAAGACAGCAATGATTTCAATTATGACAACTTTATCTCATCTTTAAGAACCATCTTCTTATTCGTAAAGCTAACACAAACACAATTTGATCAATAAACCAAAACGAAAGACAATTACTGTAATTCAATCAGTCCCTTGAGCCATTCCTGCTGACTAAAAAACCCCATCTGATGAGCATTCATTTTCCAAGCTAGCACCAACATCACAACATTCTCTGGTTCGACTCCAATGTCCTCGCAGAATTTTTCCATTCCCTCAGGGCCTAATGTGTCTGGATCATCTGGAGTTGTGTATTCTCGAAACCAAGCAAGACATCTTTTTTGGCTAAAGCTTGATGTGTCCTCAGATTTGGATACTCTTCTACAAAATGAAATCAGAAAACAAACAAAAACTATCAATAATAATGATGATAACACTAAAAACACAGCCACAATGACTTTGAATGAAACATCTTGTTTACCTCTGGGATTCCCCCATGCATAAAAAACTTTTGGCACTAAAATGTCCGATAAAAAAAATAAATAGACTTCCTTCAGTGAATTCGGTTATTTGGATTTGATAGCAACTCCTTCAAATTCATAATACAGTATAACAACAATTTATAAGAACCAAATTAATTATTTTAATTAAAATGACTGATAACTATGTCATAAAACAACACCAAAAATTGGTTCACTAAATTAACAACTTCACCAATTCACTGATCTGATGTTTGTCTTAGAGCCAAACTCAAGTTATTTATAGACCACAAGCTCTTTTCAATTTTCAATTTCCCCTCCTCAGACTCTTGACAAGTTCAAAATATCTTAATAGTGATTTTTATTTCAAATATTTTCCATCTAGGATTTCATTTCATTCTGTTAAGTTGGTACAAAAGTTGTTTTTGAATAAAAAAATTAATTTTTCTACTTGTCACTTATTTTTAAATAATTTTAAACCTTGTTATCAATTTGAGTTGAAACAATGAAAACCTCAAACTACATAAAATTGGGTAAACAAAATTCTTCTGGAAAATATTTTGACAAATCACTTTTCTTCAGACCCCCCATAAACTTCAAGGACAAAGTTCAAAAGTCATTCGAGTTTTGCATACTCGAAATTTTTACAAATGCAATAATGCAACATAATAAAATAAAAATGCTAACATCAGTCATTAAAAAAAAACTTATTGAAAACTAATTGCTATTTCAGGACTATAATAAACCATAAAACTGAATGAAAGCTCAGAAATGTTTCAGAAAAATTTTTTTTATAAAAACGACTTCAAGCTCAAACAATGGTTTTCCTTTCGACTTGAAAAATTTTCAACAAACTCAAATTTCAATCTCAACTTCTTAGAATTAATAATCTATTAACATAAAAACCAAAATTTCAGGTTTAGCAGAGTAATTAAAAAATAAATTAAATGATTGATATAAAAATCATCAGTTCCTCGAAAAGCTAAACAAAAACGAGCCAGCTTACTAAGCCACAAACAAGCCCACATTTACAAATATTCAATCAATCAGTTTAAAAATAAATTTCCTCTTCCTTTTTAGTGTTAGAAGGTTAAATGACTAGTCCACCAAAAAAAGGAGCTCCTCCTAAGGTAATATAAAAGTGTTTATGACAAACAAATGGCAAAGAGCCAAATGAACACAATAACCAACCAAATAAACTAAGATGAAATCATTTCCCCAACCCAAATTAGGTCAAACCCAGAACTACCCTTAAAAGCTAGCTTATAAAAAATAATCAAGAAATTTACCTTCCACTTCTAACTCTTTTGTTTAAAATTCTATCTTCATCGTCAGGTCCCATTGTGTTAATGTGACGCCTCTTAGATCGTGGCATTGCAGTTTCACCTTTTTCAACCCCAATTTTCTTTTTTTTTCTTTATATTTTTCTTCTTCCAGTCAAAAGTTCCTGAATCAAAAAAATGAATTCCTTATTAATTATTAAAGTAATATCAAAACAGAGAAACCAATCAATCACTCGATCAATTTGATTTTTAATCAAAATTACAAAAGTGATTTGTTATTAATCTAAACAAACATCTAACACTATCTACAGCTTACTTAATTTTGAATAAATATCCTTAAAAACAAAGGAATTCATTTAAATAGGCAATCATCTGTTAAAATAAGGAAATGTTCACATCATGTGATGTTAGCCTAACCAGTTTTCAGTCATAAACCGAATTTCCCACCAGATAGATCCACAAAACTTTGGAGATGTGACCATTCACTGATATCTGATTTATGGAAACACCTCCCGGATCATTTTTAATAAAACTACTCGACTTATTTATTTAAAGGAAAATTACTGAAAATTCAAATTCCATCCACGATTATAACCGATTCCAAGAAACAACTGCCACGCACACCCTGTGCTCCCTCCAGATACGGCTACAAAAAATATTTAATATATTCCCCCGGTTTCTACGTACCAATCTAAATCGAGAAATTCAATTAATTCGAAACCTCCTTGGAAATCAATGCCAAGTTACCCAGTGATGTTCTTGTGTCACCCGCGTTCGTACCTCTAGTCACACGCCTGCGTCTCCATTATTTTGCTTATAAGAAAATAATAATAAAAAGGAAAATCTAGCAATGGCACTTATAAACGTGGATCTCGAGCCCCCGGTGTAAAAAAATTGAAACAATCGCTAAATTTGAATAAATAACGTTAATTTAATTTATATTCAATAAACCATGAATTTTTTTTGTTTTCGTATTATTACATGTTAGGCAACGCCTTGTTGATTAGCTGAAAGTCCCTAGAAATTTTTTTCCCAATGGGTGCTATTCGAAATGATTTTTTTCACCGTTAAGCTCCTCTTCCTTTCGATTTCTTGATTGTTTTGTGTTGAAAATAAATCTAGTCCGCGATTTAAAACAATATAAAACAAATCAAAACTTCCTAATCGATTTGTTTTTGATAAATTAAAAGGAAAATTTTTTAACCGTTTTAAAAATGTGCAGATGATCCCGTTTAAGTTGGCTACCCTGACTCGTCAAGCATTTTCTCAGTGGGGAAAAAAAATAAATTATCGTAGTAAATATTTATGTGTTGTCATTATGCAGAAATGATGAATGATATCGTAGTAAACTCTCGACGGGAGAAAACAATGACAGAAACGTAGTGCACATCTCTATGAATTCGTTTGGTCATTTCACACGACACATTTTCGTCCGAATCGGTTTTGATTAATTAAAAAGTGGGAGATGTCACAAAAACGGAGTAAGCACGAGATACCTGGGACTCGTCCCAATAAAGGGAACGGAGGGAAGAAAAACGTGAAAAATGTCAATTCGGAAGGTTCGAGCCATAAGGAAAAGATAATTCGGAAATTGTTCGATACTTTTCAAAATAATTTCGACCTTGCATTGATTATAAGTGTCGCTCATACGTGCCAGTGGGATAGTAAGTAATTTTCCACAGATTTGATTTTTGTTGGGTTTCGTGTAACTACAAAAAAACCACGCCCTTTAGATTCTGGCCTAAATGATAACACTCATTTAAGGTTTTTATTATATTTATTGACGTAGTTGAATGTTTACAAAAATATTTTACGACAGTTGTTAAACGTTACTTGTTGAGAGGAACTTTGTGCACTGAGGTTAATCAGTAAATCGTCATTGTTCTAAAACTGACTACTTGGAAATGATAATTTTTCAAAATATTAAATCCATATTATCATTCTGATAAAAACAAGATTAATTTCCTTGTCAGTTCGAACAAATATCAGTCAACTGATATCTCTCTATTGTATTGTTTCATTTTTTTGGTCCTCAAATGATTTTCAAAGTGTTTTCTTAAAATGGTAATCAAAGTGCAGGTCAGTGATGTTTTCACAAGTAGAAGTTTGTTATGGATGGAGTTCAGGTCAGTAAACAAAACAGGTGTCTCAAATCTTTTTACTTTATTTTTTGAAAGTGTAAACATACTCAGATGAGGACTATCGATTGCAGTTTTGAAAAATCTTCCTTTAAGTCCTGGATAAAAGCCAAGTTAAACGATTTTTATTATTTTTAAACAATGTGGTTAAAAGTTTGCTGTGGTTTTTGCCTCTTAATCAAACATAAATTTTTTTATTTTCCTTTTGACTTGATGGCATTCCTAATTGTTGAAGGAATATTCAATTGAGCTGTCACTCGAGTTCACTCCATTGTAAATATGGTTTTAATGTTTGAATCACTTCCTGTAGTCTCAAACTTGAGATCATTAAACTAAAATTTTGGTCAGTATCATTTCTTAATTCTAGACTGAGTGTCAAACTTTTGAAGGGTATTTACTTATTGTCGAAGGATTTATTTTAAGAATAGAGTGTAGAGCAAGCATTAGTCACCAAAGTCAGTCCTAAAAATCCAGTTTCTAATGATTGTTAGTGCACATATGTTGCTAGTGTTTGTTTTTATTTATAAAACAGCTGAGACCTTGATTTTTTATTTGAACTTTAGACTCAAATTAGTCTAATGGTTAATCATCACCAAGCTTTTATCATAAACGCTGGATTATTTCATTTAACGAATGAAACTTATTTTAGTTAACAGAGCGACAGAAGCACTCATGATATTAGGAGGAAGAAAGGATTTGAAGAAAAATAAAAATTCCAAAGGGAATCGAAAGGAGGGAACAAAAAACAAAGCCAAGAGTCTCCCTGGAACTTTAAAACAGGATAAATCATCCAACGGGAAAGGAATGAGTTCGAATAATCCAATTCACTATAGCACCAGTTCGCTGTCGTCTGGGCAGGTATGGCAAAGACACTACAAGAGCAAACCTCAGAGTCCGGGTTTGTTGACAATGATACCACCTAATAGTAAAGAGGTTGTGAAGCTAAAGAAATCGGATAGCAGCGGTAGGTCGACTCCAAAATCGGTGAGCCAATCAGGAGATGTTAAGAAATCAAGTGCTATAGTCGCTCGTATTCAGCAGTTAGTACAAAACGGTGTCAAGGTCATGATTCTGATGAGAGGTGCGCCGGGATCCGGGAAAACTCATTTGGCTCAGGTTATCGTTAGTTTAGTTACGCGGAACGAACTAAGTCAGCATATTCTCAGCACGGATGATTACTTCATCATGTTGGGAAGAGGTAATTATGCCTACGACTTCAATCAACTGGGACAAGCTCACAACTGGAATCAGAAGAGAGTGTCTGAAGCGCTCAAGAGGGGCATCAATCCCGTGGTCGTGGATAACACCAACATTCAAGCTTGGGAAATGCATCCTTACGTCTATCTGGCCGTCGAGTATGGATACCTAGTCGAAGTTCTTGAACCAGTCACTCCTTGGCGTACGAAAGAAGCGGAACTTGCTAGAAGAAATTTACATTCAGTACCCCGGGAGAAAATCAGACAGATGCTGGAGAGATATGAGCCTGGTTGGACCGGAGAAAAGTTAATTCAGTCGTTAGGATTAAAGTACAAACATGGAGGATCTCGTGCGACACAGGAAAAGCGTCCTCCTCCACCTGCCACCAATTCTCTCCTTGCTCAGCATAGACAGCACGCCGTGGTAGACGTGCCAGAGAAACCCAAACGGAAGAAGAATGGAACGAAGAAAAAGGATCGTCACGCTGTTGCCGGAATCGAAATCACGGAAGACAGAGAAAAGCAGCTGGAAGAATTAAACAAGTTGTTCGCGGAGTATGGGAAAACGATGGATCCGGTTTCGAGGAAGAAAGTCTTAGAGAGCGGAGTTCCCATATCGGAAGTCGTTTCTAGAATGCGAAAGCTTCAAGGAAATATTTTACCACTGCCAAGGTCAAACGTTCCAACCACTACCCCCACCACAACCGCAACTACCACCACCGCCGCCGCCACTGTTGCTGCTGCTGCTACTGTTCCTACCACTACAACAACAGCGACCATCGAACCCGAACGTAAACCCAAACCTTTGACCGAAACCAATGTGATCAAACCTGTGCCTAATTACTCCGGAGCTCGAGTGGATTCCTTTTCAGAATCTTTCGAACCGGACACTATGTCGTCCTCAAACGCTTCAGAAACGAGCGAGTGCGAAACGGACACTGACGCGGAATTGCCCAAATGGAAGGAAATGAGAAGATATTTCGAGTACGGAAGTCCGGGACACTTTGTCGACGGTGAGGATTTATTTGAAGACTATGACGAGGAGGAGGAAAGACGGCCGAGGAGCGAAGGAGCCATCGGAGGGAGGAAAATTTCCAAATCTCAGCTCACTTCCAGCCAAGAAGAACTTTCTCTGATCGATTTCGGGACTTCCGTCACTCACAGTTCCTTTAGTCAGGATGATCTAAGTCTTTTGAATTACGACGGAACCGAAAGTGCCGACGGTAAAGATTCATCATCAAGCTCGGAAGAACAAGAAACGCAAATGTTAACTTTGCAAGAATCTTTACGCGAAGCTCTCACTAAAGACACGTCGTCAAGATCAGAGGAAGTTCCTGTGAATTCGAAACAAGAAAGCGGAAAGGCTCCGGTTCAGACGGGTCGAAACCCATCGAAATCGAGCTGTCGGAGTCATTGTTAAACGCGTTCAACAAACGTTTCGAAATCACGGAGAGTGAACAACCTCAAAGTGGAGGAGTGTCCATCAACGAATCACTCTTACAAATGTTGGTGAAGAAATACAGCAACGAAGAAGATGAAGATGTGAAGGCGAGAGTGTCCGACAGCAAAAAGAGTCCTGATCTCGAAGAAGTTCCACTTCCATCCATTCCGTTCGAGAGCAAAGGAAGTCAGCAGACAAAACCGGGAGAAGGGTCCGATTGGTGCGGATCGAAACGTGACAAATTTGAGGATATCGTCAACTCGTGGGAACATCCGCCGGAAACTGTTACCAAAGGTGATTCCTCACCGAAACAAGCCAGGTTCATAACCACAAATTCAGGGGCCATCAAGAAAACGGGAATCCAAAGAGAAAAGTCTCCGGAGGAAGTACTTAAAAGCGCGGAGTTGTCTTGGTCATCGATTTCATTCACCTCGTCCTGGGATGATGTGAGTAAGAAGGCGGTGGAGGTGGTCGATTTTCACTCGGGTCCGAAGCCTCAGAGAAAGGTGACGTATAAATTGGACTCATCGACGAACACGATTCACACGGATTTCGATCTGTGGAAGAAAGACGGAGATGGGATCGTGAAACTAAACACTCGAAGCAGAAACATAAACCAGAACAACAAGGAACCTGTCATTCCGTCGAGTCACGTGACCGATAAATTGATGCTAGATAAGAGTTCGATGACTTTGGACGCGGAAGATGTGCCCGTGGTCGGGGGAGACAACGCCGTCGACACCCTCGCCGGCATGTTTCCTGGAATCTCGAGCGAATACCTGAGCGACATCCTCGAAAAGTGTCAGGGAAACATTCTCTGGGCGATCGAATTACTTTTGGAGTCGCCTCAGGGTTTCGAGAGTCTGCCAAACGCGTCGGGTGAAGACAAACCACCGTCGTATAGCGAAGCGAAAGCCGCGTGCGAATCGGAAGCAGCGTCGCTTCAGAACATAATCATCTCCGATGGAAAGAAGACAATCAAGAGAAGGAAGGATAAGAAAAACGCGACGAGCGAGTTGTCTCTCCTGCTGAAGAAACAGATCGAAGACAGCATTCACATAAACGAAGACCTGTACCAAGACAAAACTCTGTTTCTGAAAAAGCTGCGTCACGGCAAAATCGAATTCGGAGATGAGCCCATAGAACCCGCTCCCGAATATAATATTGGAAGCACGATGACAGAAGCTGAAGGTTTCGCGGCGAAAGGACCGGAAATCACAGACGAGGAAGATGAAGAAGATGAGGAGGAGGAGGAGGAAGAAGAAGAAACGATTCCGATGAAGATAGACACGGAATTTTTCAAAATCTTGGCGAAACAGTTTGGATCATCAGACGCAGCCGAAAACGAGAAACAAGCAAGTGAGTTGAATGAATTTTTTGTTGGGGCCCTTTGATTTAACGGATTTTTATTTCGGGGCCTTTTTTTAAAAAAACTTTTTAAATTTAATTTTCAGGTCTTGTTCCTGTTATCAACGTTCCAATGTCACTCGCTCAGCAGATCTATGATTGTTGGCTGGAAAACGTGAACCGGAAGTTGGAAGAAATGCAAACGGACTATGATAGGATGCTTAAGGAGGATGAACTCCTCGCAGGAGCACTACAGGAACAGGAGTTCGAGTTTAAACAACCGGATTTGAGAGAGATCATGGATATGGAATTGGCGATGTTGCTCTATAAACAAGATCAGGTACTTCGGCTAAGGTTTTGTAGCCTTTCTTCCAAATTTCTCGCTTCTTCGTTTTTCTGTCGGCATTTCTGTCTGATTACATCTCTGTTTCTCTCGTTTTCTTTTCTCCTTATCTTTCCCTCTGTCTTTTTATGTTTTCTACTCCCTGCCGTCGTTTCTGTCTGTGTCTTGCATCTCTCTCTCTTTCCTTCTCTTTCTGCGGTTTTTCTTTCTTTGCGTCTTAGTTCCTGTCTATGTTTGTTTCTCTCTATTTAAATTTCTGTCTCACTCTCTGCATCCTCGTTTTTCTGTCTGTGTTTCTCTTTTCCTCTCTTCCCTCTTTATTCCCCACTTCCTCCTTCCATCGTTTCTGTTTGTATGTATTCATGTCTCTGTTTACATCTCTCCCTCTCTCTTTCTGTCTGGGTTTCTGACTCTCTGATCACATCGGTGTTTGTCCCTTCGTCCTTTTACGTCTTCTTTTTCATCGTTTCTGTCTGTATACCTTCATGTTGTTTTGTTCACTCTTCCTTTGCTTTTTCTTTTCTCTTCTTTATGTCTTAGCTTCTTGATATTGCTTTCTCTCTTTATCTATCTTTCTCTCTGTCTATGTCTGTCTTTTTCTGTCTTTCTTATTCTTTCTTCCTTCTGACTTATCCTCTTCTCTCTCTCCTCTCCACTATCACTATCTCTATTATCTTTCTGTCTATGTCCAGTTCTTCGTCTCTCTGTTTACGTCTTTGTCTCTCCTTTTCCTCTCTCCCTCCCTTCTCGTCTTCCTACCCACATACCCCTCTCTCCTCTTTCTGTCTCTTTCATTGCCTCTCCTCGCTTTTTAATTTTCGAAATTAAAATTTGTCTGGGTGTGTGTGCTTTTGGATTATTTATTGCAGTCCCCTTTTAGGAAGAAAAGCTTTTCTTTCTTTTTTCAAATGTCAAGTCATAATTTTTAATTAAGGGATGATTTATAAGGGTTCTTCTCTATAAACTACAGCACAATAGAGCCTTTGAATCAAGTTAATTGTGGGTGTTACGTCACCAGAGTTTCCCTCACTGAGCTTTTGTAATGATTTTCGAAAAGCTCGACCTTGTTTTCTTTAAATCATCGGAAAATTTCTGTTCTCGCTGTTGTTTCTGTTGGATTTGTTTTTTTGATTTTATTTCCTTGTTTACTTTTTTCCCGGGGGTTTCCTTTCTAATGACGTCACAAGCTTTCTTTTGAGTGGTTTGCGGCGCTCAAAAAAGGAAAAATTTTTATCGGTTTTGGTGATAACCTTTAAAGGTTGTCTCGTCGGGGAGTTTTTGGTTTTGTTTTTGTGCTTTTTTGTTTGGTTTTTTGGTTTTTGGTTTTATTTATTTTCTTTTTTTGGTTTTTTCTTTGTGTATATAGGCACAATCAAGTGGAGCTAGTAGGGAAACACTCGCAACAAAGCTCTCTAAGCAACTCTTGTTCGAAACTTATCCGAATTTGGACAAGAAAATGATTTTAGACTTGTTCGAGAGCGAGGGGAACTCGTTTCGGAAAACCGTCGAGATTCTAAGTGCCCGTGAAAACGAGTCGCCCGCCACTGTTATCGCCCCCGAATTTTTAGCCGCACATGGAAATAAATTGTTCGAACAGGTCAAATCGGAAAGCCTGAAGGTATTTTTTTGGTTTTGAAGTGGGGGGGAGGGGATGATTTGTATGTTTTCTGAGTTTGTAAGGGGATTTCTGTTGCCTTTTTAGAAAAACCTGGAGAACACGAAGACACCCATCATGATCGTGAAACAAACTTCGACGAAGAAGGAAAGCTCGGAGCCGAAGAATATATTGGTAGTGAATCCGGCGGAATACAGACAGAAAGCCGTACTGTTGCATCAGCAAAGGAACGAATGCTGTCGACTGGCTCAGGAAGCCTTCAGGAAGAAGAGTTATTCGGTCGCTTCGTATTTCTCACATATTGTAAGTGAATAATGTCGAATCGGAATGTTTTGACGAATTCCCTGTTTGGTGGTTATGAAGCGCCCGATAAGCTGTTTCCTTTCCAAACAGTCACCGGTTTCCCAAAGGAAGAAGTTGACTTAAAGAGGTTTTGAGTCACGATGTGTGTTCGTATTGTTAGGCAAGTCTTTACAAGGAACGGATCAAGGAACTGAAGAAGGAACCGTTTTCGTCGACGTTGTTCGAGGATAAAGCGAACAGAATGCACACTCAAGTTGATCTTCATTTCCTGTACGTTTCGGAAGCTCTTCAAATGGTCGATCTGTTCTTGGATCACCACATCAAAGAGTTGAGGAAGAAAACGTCCGCGGAACCGATAAATCTGAACCTGGTCACGGGGAGAGGTCAGCATAGTGCTCAAGGGAAATCCAAAATCAAACCGGCGGTCAAAAAGAGACTTCAACAGAGACTGTTAAGGTAACGTCCCAAAATTATTTTTGTTTGACCTTGAAATAACCTTTCCTCCTAGACATCTGATTTTCGAAAGAGGTTGGGTTTGTCATTATACTGTCGGGGTCTCGTTTTACGCGGCGGATCACTTCCGTTTTCGACGTTGGAAAAAAGTATTTTTAAGATTTTATCATAAAAGTGTGCAATATTTATGAAACGAGGACTACCCGTATGTGTGCAATACTTTTGAAATGAAACACTTCCAGTATCTGTGTCGTATTTAAGAAACTGAATCTTTCAAAATGTGTATAGTATTTATGGAAAATTTTTCAATAGATGTGTGCATTATTTATGAAAAACCAAATACTACTAAAATGTGTGCATTACTTTTGAAATGAATCCACATGGAAAGAGTTTTCGAAATGAATTCCTTACGAAAGGGTGCATCAATTTTGAGAGTATTTCTTCTATCCATGTTTCTATCTTCCATCGATTGCTTGTTCTGTTTATGAGACTGTAAGAAACAAATATATATACAGAATAATATAATATATAATGATAATAATAATAATAATGTGAATTACGATGATAGGAATAGCACACATCGCCCGGAAGGTTCTGTAACTAATGCACTGGATACGTTCCTGAGGATGTTGGTTGCATCCTGGGCGTACGGGTTACCACAACACCGACAAACAACAAATAATGAAATAATATATATAAATATAACGGTCATTAGTATAATATATAAATTGTAATTCATGAAACGAGGTCTTAATAAAATTGTGCATTATTTATGAAAGAAGTAAGAGAGAAGTAGGGTGTTGAGTCGATTAAGGACGACAATATCTTCTTAGATTTTATTTTACGCGGTCATCAAACCGCACAACTTGAAAACCCACAATTTTAATATCTTTAATATGTTCTGGTTGTTACAGTTTTGTCGAAATGAATCCAGGAATGTTGAAAGTGACGGTGAGGAAAAACGATCTGCTGTCCGACGAACAATGAGGATTGAGACTCCTTAAAACTTCTGGTGCCTTTCAAATGGGAAACAAGGTAATTGAAGATGTACAAATAGGACTTTGTGCAGTATTTATGAAAGAAGTAGGAAGGCGATGGTGTGTTGAGTGAGTCAACCTCAACGACAACCAGTCGCGGTATTGTAAAAAGCGAAACGGATGCCACGCGTAAAATGAAATCTACTTAAAAGTGTGCATTACTTTTGAAAAACAGGCTTCGCGAGTGTGCAGTATTTATGAAATGGGATTCGATCGTTGTTGTAGAGTTGTGAACGCTTTCGATGGTTTTTGAAATGAATCCGCGTCGATAGCGCTCGATATTTATGAGAGAAATTCTTCATAGACAGTGTGCAGTATTTTTGAAATCAGGGGTAAATAATACTGTGCATTAATTATGAAAGTAAGTCATAATTTTATACTTTGCATTTCAAAAATAACGATTATTTGGTGGTCAGTCTGTTGGATATTTAACGAATTAAACCAATTCACCACGAGAGTGTGCAATATTTATGAAATGACTGTGTTTTTAAGAATGGAGGGGAAAGGTTTTGGAATGAAAGACAAAAATTTCTTTTTTTGACGTCCAGAAGATTCATATACAGTTATATTATTGTTAAGTAGTTTATATTTTAGTATAATTACTCCTATTTTCCCGTTAAATACTAAATAATAGCTTTTATGTCGGTAGCCATTTTGTTTTTGTTTTTGGTTTGAAATCACTTCACGATAAATTTTCTATTTTGGGGAGTTGCGTTCGGGGGTGAGAAAGAGCACACTGTCTAAAGTCCTCCTCTCGGTCTCTTGATGACTCCTTCGGTGCTGCTTGAATCGGTCGGGGATTCGCCTCGAATGCCGTGAGCTTTGCTCCTTTCGGGAATCGTCGACAGCGTCGTCACTTTGCTCGGACTATACGCGGACGTGAAGTTCATCTGGTGGAGTCTCTTTTGAACGATGTGCTCGGAACGTCTCATGTCGATGTTGGGCAACGTCACGCTTGGGAAAACGGAAATTGGTTAGGTTAATGTAATGACCACGTGACCGATTTGATTTTATTTTTGTAGGTCTCACCTTCCAAAATCGAAGACTTCTCTCGGCTGCGAATCGTAGGACGGGAAGTAAGACATATTGACGGACGACTGCTGAGGATGAACTTTCATCATTTTGGGGAAACGCGGCGAGGTTTTTCTCTTCATGGGCCTCGATTCGCTCTGAAAAGACAGTCATTGGAAGGAGGTAGATTAATAATTATGTAAAAACGTAGGCGCCATATTTAAAACAGTCTCGTCAGGAGTTTCGTTACCTTGATTTCGGGGGGATTTGTTTTATTATGAGGAGAAGGATTAGCGGGCCACGTTCTCATCATAGTTTGCTCGTCCGAAGAAGACATGATGGTCTTATCAAGTTTCCTAGTCTGGACGGTATCCAATTTGCTCAACATCGGAACGGGGCCCTTATTATCCTGAGAACTTCCGCCACACAAAACCGGAAGGGTTTTCGAGCCGCCAGATCCGGTCAAATAATTTCCGGTCGTTGTGGTAGTCGTCGTGAACGACTGCGTCGAGGTGGACACGCTTTGTTTTATGTTCTTCTGAGCCGAACACCTTTTCTTCAACAGTTTCGTTTTCTTTTTCTTCTCGCCAGACGTGATGAGGCTGAGAAGAAGAGGATTTCGCCACTCTTTGGTGAAACTCTGCGAAACTGAAACTGGTTTCTTGATAGGAACCTCTTGATCTCTGGAATGATACAACAGATGTTTTTAAAATTAATTTTAGCTACTACCTCTTGTTTGTTTGTTTTCTTTTCTACATCCCCGTCCTCTTTTTACCTTAACTCGTTGAAATAGCGATGCTCGAGGAGTCTTCTCACGTTCGTTCTGTGTTCCGGATCGTATGTGAGCATCTGCTTGAGAACGTCACGACCGTATTCGGTCAAGTTGGGCAACAGACAAGCCAATCCAGATCCGGTTTTGTTTTGGAAAAAATATTCACAATTCCGCGACTTGCTAAGTAAGGAAACAAAAAAACATGGAGGAAGTTAAATAAAATTTGTCAAAAAAAATTTTTTTAATTATGTCATCGATTGGGGTTGATTTGTTTTGATTTGATTTTCTTTTTTGTCTTATATCTAAGTCTTGTTATTATTTTTTATTATCACCACGTTGAAGAAAAATGTCGAATTAGTTTATAATTAAAAAGAAATAACGTTTTGGGTTGAAAATTTAGTTTTTAAGATAAATTTTTAATGAGAATTGTTCTCGACTTGGCGTCCATTTTGAGGGAAGAGCAATTTTATTTTTATTTTTCTTTTTAATTTTCGCGTTGTTATAAATGAATTTGTTTTATTTTAGTTTTAAGTTTTTTGAGTTTTAGTTATTTTATTTTTTAAATAAATCACAAACGAGTCGTGAAAACAAATAAAAATGAAACTAAAATCAGTCGCTGACGAATGTAAAAAGGTGTAACGGTTTTTGTCGGAGAACGATTCGAACGTGGAACTAGACGCGCTCTGATTGGTGGATTTTTTGAAAGTCCCCCTCAGTCATGGAATGAAGTCGTTGCTTCTCCTCGTTTTGTTGAAGTCGTTTTTTCATTTTTTTCTTTTTTGTTAGGATTTGGGGTTGATTTTGTTTTCTGTTTGTGTGAAATGTGTTTTTTGAAAGTTTAATTTTCAATTTTAGGTAGTGTAATCCTGCTCAATTGAAATTTTGTTGTAATAATTATGATTTCGAGTTTTTTTTCCTCAACGGAAGGGAAAGACCGTTAGAATCGGATTTGAGAAGTTTTGTTAGATTCAATTATAAATTTTGGTGAAATGTATTGTAATGATTTCGATTAGTTATATGTAGTTGTGTTTGTTGTAGTTGAGTAGTTATGCTTTTGATTTTTTGTAAGAAAACGTTTTTAATGTGATTTTGTTAAGCGGCCGCCATATTGGTTTTGAAAGGAGTTTGATGAGGTTGTGTGTTATCATACACACCTCTACAGGTGAGTTTGATCTAATTTAGATATTACTTCATTATAATATTATAAATACTTGGGCGGTAGTTGTAGAAGGTTTATACATTTGAAACTGTCTAAATCTCCAAATAATTTATGATTTAATTGTGGTTTCAAGTTTCTCTGTATCAGGAGGGGAATCATTCACTGAAATTATTTAGAGAGGCATGTTTAGACTTGTATGGAGAGGAAGTTTGAACATTTGTCTTCATTTTTTTGATGTGTATATATAAATATTGATTTTGGTGTCTTGGTAAAGGGTTTCTGATCCTTTTTTGAGGCTTTGAGTACTTGGTTAAGGTTTTTGTGTCACAAATTCTGTTCAAGGATGGGAGGAGGAGGGGGTTTGAGTGGGTACTTACTGGCGATAAAACTTAGCCAAGAGTCTGGTACTGGGAGTTCCCAAGACATCATGGATTTTGGTTATCTGATCAACTTCATTCGTACCAGGGAATAACGGCTTCGTTCTGAAAAAATTAAAAATGTCATGAAAGACTGGATGTAGTAAAAGATGATTTCCATTCCCACCGGAAATGGTTCAGGAAAAAGGTTTTGTGTGCCGTTTTGAAACTTGATTCGTTCGATCAGCGATTGGTTTTGTTTATAAGTGATAATGAAATAAATAAATAAATAATGATCTCAGGGATATTTTAGATTTTAGAACTTTCAACTTGACAACAAAATGAAAACAAGTTTTAAAAATGTTTGTCTTTGTTCCTAGTGATACTCTAGACTTGTGGAGTTTAATGACCAAACTTGAGGGAAAGAAAAATTTTGGAGGAATGGCGATTGGGGGGTTAGGTTCGTTGATTTATGGATGTGGTCGGTTAAAATTTCAAATTTTTGTTTTTCTTTGTTTTTTTTTCAAGAATTTTATTAATTACTTTATTAAAATATCTCAATCCGATTTCATTTGCTTACTTTATGTTTGCCTTGGGAATGTGCACGATTTCCCAATTTTCCATTTTCCCTCTCCTCCTTTATGGCTTTCCAGTGTATCTGATGTTCAAGGGTGGTTGACCTCGAACGATGGAGATGTTACTTTGAGACCGATTTGTTCGTTTTGACTTTTTATTTGTTTAAGTAATTTAATTCGCTTCCGGTTGTTCGAGTATAAAATTATAATTAACTTACAGTCCTTGTTTACATTGTTCTCGAATAAGTATATCATATAAATAGTTCAAACCTCGTATAAAGTCTAATTTATAAAGTCTAAACTTTTTTTGGCGGGAAAATTTTTTTAAAAAGGTTTTATAACCCATATCTACCTTGAAAATGGGTTAGTATGAGTCTAAGGATTATCCTAAACACTAAAGCAGTGATGGGAAAAGTACGGCCCGCGGGCCAACTCCACTCCGGGAAAATATTTAATCCGGTCCGCCGAGGGTTTATGGGACATGGCCCGCTGCAGTTATTTTTTGCCGGTCGAGAAGTTTAAAGTGTTTAAAGTTTTACTCAGTAGAATGATGGATGCATAGCCTACAGAAGAAGGTAAACTAGCTGCGTGGTTCAGGTATTGCAAATTGCGGCCCTCCTACTTTAGTTCCCATTTTATTTGCGGCCCGCCAAAAAACCTTTAAAATTTAAACGGGCCCGTTGATTAAATAAATTGCCCACCCCTGCTCTAAAGTATAATATATATTCACTCTTGCAATGGTCAAAAAAATTTTTTTATCATAGGCCTTGATTTGTTGAAAATTTGATTTGGTAATGGACGCGAGTAACTTCCGGTTTTTCGAAAATAATTTATAATTCACTTAACCATGCTATCGATTATATTGTCCGTGATCGTTATGATCTTTTCTAAATCTTGTTTCACTTTTCGACTAATACTTATTGTAATAATTTAATTAGACTTATACTAACCCATTTTCAAGGTAGATATGGGTTATAAAACCTTTTTTAAAAACTTTTCCCGCCAAAGAAATAATTTTTATTGATTGAACCATTAAATTATACTTTACGAGGTTTGAACTATTATATATAATTTATTCGAGAACAATGTAAACAAGGATAAAATTATAATTTTATACTTATTGTAATAATTTAATTAGAAACAAAAGAATTTTTTTGGCGGGAAAATTTTTATAAAAGTTTTTAGAACCCATGTCTACCTTGAAAGTGGGTTAGTATCACCTGAGGATTTTCCTCAACTCTATAAAGTATTCACTCTTTAATAGTCGAAAAATTTTTGTCACAGGCCTCGATTTGTTGAAAAATTTTATTCATTTCCGGTTTTCCGAGCACCAGATTATCATTTATTTTCTCTTCGTATAAATTTTTCTCGAATAATTTTTATAGAATGAAAGATAATTCAATATGTCGGAGCCTGTCTGTAATACTTTTCAGTCAGTAGCAAAGTTTTTGGCGGAAATTTTTTTTTTGTTTGGTAATGAACGCGAGTTACTTCAACGCATTTCCGGTTTTTCGAGAATAAATTGTATTTCACTCATCCACATTGTCGTTTATATTGTTCTTGGTTTTTAAGAATTTTCACAAACTTCGTTTCAACTTCCGACTATGGTTTATTGTAGTAAGGAGCGTAGCAATTTTTTGGCGGGAAAATTTTAAAATAAGTTCCACCTACGTCTGTCTCACTGAAAGGAGGGGAGGGAGAAGGACATAGATAATATTTATCTAATGCGATCCTAATTGAATAAAGACTTACGTTAGTAGCTCGAAGAAAACACAACCACAAGCCCAAACGTCCATTTTGGGACCGTAGTACCCGGTTGTTAGGAGACACTCAGGCGATCTGTACCACCTCGTCGAAATGTATTCCGTGTATGGAGGACGACTGTAAGCTCCCCTGATCGAGCCCAGATCAGCTAATTTAATCACCTCGTTCTGGGGAAATAGATAAATAAATAAATTTTATAATTGGAAGGGAGGAAGAGGAATCGATCGTTGTTTCCGGTTTATTTAATGACTTCCTCTTTCAACTGTCAATTAATCAGGTTTCCATCCTCCCTCTGTGTGCCAGTTCTAACAAGTCTTAGAAATTTCGTTCGTCTTTAGAATTTCGCACTCAAATAAACGGGAATAGAGGTATTTTGCACTTTTCGAACTTATATTAATATATACGAGTAGATAATTAATTATATGGTATATATATTGGAGTATAAATGTCACCGGTAACAGTTACCTTGATTAGTATATTCTCCGGCTTTATGTCTCTGTGGAAGATGCCATGATGGTGAAGGTGATCCAATCCTTTTAATAATTGATATAAATACCGTTTTACTCTAATTTCTGGCAAAGGCCTGGATAAAAGATAAACAAAAAGATAATTCATTCCTGTATACATTAGATTTTAATTATACGAGCAAAAGCTGTAGATAAATATAAAAGTCATTTCCCCGTTTGATTATAGCTGTATTACTGTCGAATCTGGATGAGAGCTTTTGTTGGTTGGGAATTCATTTTTGGAATGATGACTTGAAGAAAGGACTTCTCTGGAAAGATTATGTTTAACTGGATCGTTTATTTTGAATGTGGCACAAGTGTGGAAATGATTTTTGTGTTGTTGATGAGGATATTAGCGAAATTATTTGAAGAGGTGGTAGTTTCTGTTGACATTTTTAAGTTCTTTTTAATTCTTTTGCTTATTTTGAAAGTGGTACAAGTCCATTTCCTTTTTCATTTAGCATAATAACGCGCGTATGGAATTTTCTTTTTGAGGAAGATGGGTCTATTGGCCTCCTTAAAGATTTTCTGAAGTCGCTAATTTTTTAAAGTGGTATAACTCCATTATTTTGGTAAACATTAGAGAAACAATTCTATACAATAAGACAGATACAATAGATTTGTAATATGTTGTGAGTGCACAAATGTGGTAAATAACAAAGAAATGAACATGTACCACTTTCAATATAAATAGTCCTACTAAGGAATCATGCTTTTCTTAAGAAAAGAAGTGGTGTAAGTCCACTGGTTAGGTAAATAGCAAAGAAATGGTCTTGTGACACTTTTAAAACGTCTTGTTTGAAGACAGTGTATAGGGATCGTCGTTTTCATAAAGAAAGTGGTGTAAGTCCACTAATCAGTGAATTATATATATATATTCTAAATCAGTGGAATCATTATATATATACCAAGCGAAAGATATTAGAAGGATGTCAAGAATCTCATTGTTTTGTGTAATATGTTAAGCAAAAACAAGAGAAATGGTCTTGAATCACTTTCAAAATAAAAGAGCCGATCAAAATATAAAAGGCATCTCTCCTTCAAAAGAAAGTATATAAATCAAGTATAAATTTTGTAATATAGCGAATTAACCACAACAAAAGACCTGTACCACTTTCAAAATAAACAGTGTAAACAAGGTGGTTGTTACGTTTGAATCTCACCCTCCGATAACAAAAAATTTTGATAATGGTTCTCATCCATAACACATTGACTGCCAACTAATAGATAGCTCGTACTTGTCTAGAACGTCATCTACGAGTTAACTCGTAGCTTCTCAGACCAGAATCCTTAAAAGAAGTGTCCACGGCAGTCAACGTGATAACTTCCATAACCTATCGAACTATCAACATCTTCCATTGCGATTAGAATTGGAGTCTGGAAATGACGTCACCGATACATAAGTCCTTTCCAATTCTCAGTTAGAGAATTTTAGCTAGTAGATAACCCTTTTTCACTTTGTGTTTTGCTTGATTGATTATACTGATCGATATTGATTGAGTCCTAACATTTACAAAAATTTTACCAAAATCGTTCGTTCTTATGCAACCGATACTTCAAGACTTTGTTTGTTCTCCTCCATTTTGTTTGTTTGTTTGTTTATATAGTCGAATATGAAATATTATTATATTATTATTAATATTATTAAAGAAGTGTTGACGGTTTTGTCTGGACTTTTTGTCTTTTTCCTGTCATCCTGTTTTCCAAGAGTCTTTCGTAGCGTTAGGGGTGTCAAACTTATGATACACGGGCCCTGCCCGCTTCCATCCCAACCCCACCCTATTCTGAAATGTTCGGTTGATTCATTAATAACTTCCGATGGAATTCCATTATGTAATGTACACTTTCCCCGGGGAATTCATTTCGTAAGTAATGCACACACTCACAGAGATTTTGTTTCATAAATTTTGCACACTTCTACTGATAATTATTTTGTTTTTGTTTCAAAAATATTGCACACTCAGAGGAAATCAAATTTTAAACATAAACGGAGAAGTCATTTTATGAGATTTCATTCTCAGGTATTCATTTTAAAAAGAAAGAAGGGGACTTTAGCAGTGATTCGTTTCAAAATTAATGCACACTTCTCTGAGTAGATCTCTTACCCATAATTCCTTTCGGAAATAAATTTTTTTGTTTTACTTAACGGTCCGTGTTCTTAATTATGTTTGACACCCTCTTACAGTAGATATAGATAGAGATCAATTAAACTGATAGATAATTTAGGATTCGAGGGCATTGCGCGAAGATTCCACGTGTCTGACACGTTTTACATAAATTTCTAGTTTAACTAGTATCGGTCTACTTGGTCCACACGCCTTTAATCGTTTCTGATTTGTCTATTTTTCTACTTCCTCAATGCCCTCAAATTCTTTGTGAGGCGTGTCTGTGGCTGTTGAATAATTTGAAACTGGTCTTAAGACATTTCATTTCTACTACCCCCTCTTCGTCCCACCCCCTCAGAAATCATTTTTTAATAAATTGATGAGTTGTAGTTACCGTTTTCTATTTTTCATCATGTCATATAGACTCATGTCCATTAATTCGAAAATAAACGTGACTTTCCCTGGAATGGGATCTCTGTAAACAAATAAATTTAACAAATTAATTTTGTGACTAACTTCCGTTTCCGTTTTTCCGGTAGGTGAACCGGAACTATTTGTAAAAGTGACAAATCAGGCGAATATATATACAATCCCCACCGATTACTAAAAATGACCAAACTAGCTTGGTAAATGAGAGAGAGAGTCTCACTGAGTATTTATCACTTTTACCGTAATATATATCTATCAAATTGATCACATTTACCGGCTAGTTTGTAAAATCTCAAAGTTCTGGCTGAGAAATTAATCAAAAATTTGTTTGGACTTAGTGTTAGATATTTGATGAACTAACCGGTAAATGTGATAAATATTCAGTTATTGATCACATTCATCAAGATTAGTTGGTGATTATGAATAATCGCCGGGGATTATATATACAGTATATGAGCCTAACTAATCACTTTTACCGTGGCATTTATTATCACATTTACCGGCTAGCTTATAAAATTTCCAACTCATAACGGGGAAGGATTGCTCAGATTAGGCGTGAGAAAGTGTGCAATATTTATGAAATAGTCTTGGGAAGTGTGTGCATTATTTTTGAAATGAATCCTTCCTAAGAGCGACCAATATTACTAGGAGCGCAGAGCTGCTTATTGCTTGTCTTTTGTCAGGTAAGTGACAGAAGCCAAGATTCTTATTATTGATTATTTATCACTTTTACCGGTTAGTTTATAAAATTTTCAAAACGTACTGGGGAGATTAGTAGAATTTTCCTCAGACTATTGGCTTCTGTCTCTCATGTATTCTTCTTCTTGTTGTTGGAAGTTGGTTCACTATTACCGGAAATCTTTACAAAAAAGTGTGCACGACTTGTGAAATGAGAGATTGATGAAAGTGTGCAATATTTATGAAATAGTCTTGGGAAGTGTGTGCATTATTTTTGAAATGAATCCTTAAGAGCGTACACCATCACCGGGAACGCAGGGCTCCTTAGATTGCTTGTCAGAAAAGTAACAGAAGCCAAGAATCTGAACAAATTGAATCCTTAATGAGTTGGAGATTTTATAAACTAGCCGGTAAATGTGATAAATACTAAATAATATGTCACATTTACCGGGATTAGTTAGTGATTATGACTAATCGCCAGAAATTGAATTCACTTTCGCTTGAATTATCACTTTTACCGTGACGTATACGATATTACTTTCCGGTTCTCATAATATATATAGTAAATATACTAATCACTCACACATGAAATTCTATTATGTGTAAAATGTTTGGGTGATGGCTCAGTTTCCGCATCGCGATCACCTCTGGACTTTCCGTGACTTCTGCCAAACTGAAAACAAACAAAATGAAATTAATATCGGTAACGGTATCAAGTCCACAGTATAATAATATAAGTTCTTCGGGGAAAAGTTTTTGAGTTTCATTCCTCACTCCCACACAGGTCGGTCATGGTTTGGATATAACATCCGGAAAGGGTTCGAGTTTCAAGCTTATCGACAAACAAAACCGGAAATGGATTTCGCGAGCTTTCGAAAAATTTTTGTTCTTATAACATGGCGGACGAGCTTTTGTTCTTCACCTTTGAACCAAACAAATCCGTTTCCATTGTATATATATATTTATACTATTATATATAACCTTGGTACTCAAGCTTTTTCCTTCCCGGGCCAAATTTCCATTGTGACCATTGCGACTGGGCCACACGACTTTCGGCACATACAGTCCACCCTCAGGGCATCGTCTGTATGTACATCTGTCAGTCTGTTTCTGTATTTTCTGTATATTGCCTGACAAAAATATGTTGAGGCAGACAATGTTAGCAGTTTCTGAGCACAGGTCCGAACTTTTTCGTACTGGTCAGGCACTACAGTTCAGACTTAACAATGAGCCATCGACCTTTCACAAATTTTCACTGAATCGGTTTCCACTGGGCCATTTAGTAGAGCTTGGTGGGCCGCAGGCTGCAGTTTAAGTACCAAGGATGTATATGAATAATATAAATAAATAAATAAATAAAAATGATATCAACAGAACAAGCTATTAAAAGTTTAGCGAGTACGCTTTGAAAGATTTTGATGAATAATTTTAGTTAGAAATTCAAACGGTAGATGTCGCCACTTTACAGACGCTCGACCCGTAACGGTTTTTTTCTTTCCCCGGAAACTTGTTTTGTGTTTTAATTGTTTTCTGAACTTAATTTACTGTCTGGGAGTGTTAAAAACGGATAAAAAAAAATTTTTGTTGAAGAGAACAAGTGTACAAAGTCTTAGTTCTTTCATTAATTACATAATTTGATGTTGAAACCAACTGGACCGTCTGTCGAGTGGCGATTGATTATGGGATTGGTGTAAGTGCAATTTCCATGAACCTGTGTGATAGGGTCACGTCAAAAATTATTTCTTCAAAACACCATATCGTCATTATAATATTGCAAAGTATCCGATTGAGGTACTTTTAATTAATACTACTCACTAACTATGAAAGTGGTCTAAGTTCGTTTTGAATTCCAAAAATGTTATGTGGACCCGAAAGTAATGTCGTATATATGTGTCGGTGAAAGTGATAAAATGCTTACGATTCCCGGAGATTATTTATTATCACCAACTAAGCCTGGTTAATATGAATATTGCTGAGTATTTATCACATTTACCGGCTAGTTTATAAAATCTCCAACTCATTAAGGGAAATTTGTTCAGATTCTTGGCTTCTGTTACTTTTCTGACAAGCAATCTAAGGAGCCCTGCGTTCCCGGTGATGGTGTACGCTCTTAAGAAGGATTCATTTCAAAAATAATGCACACACTTCCCAAGACTATTTCATAAATATTGCACACTTTCATCAATCTCTCATTTCACAAGTCGTGCACACTTTTTTTGTAAAGATTTCATTCACCGGCCTTAGTGAACCAACTTCCCAACAACAAGAAGAAGAATACATGAGAGACAGAAGCCAATAGTCTGAGGAAAATTCTACTAATTTCCCCGGTACGCGTTGAAAATTTTATAAACCAACCGGTAAATGTGATAAATAATCAAGAATAAGTCACATTTACCAGATTTAGGTGGTGATTATGAATGATCGTCGGAAATTATGTATATTTGCTTCATTCATCACTTTTACCGGAGCGTATGTTAGTTCCAACGCACAGAAACATTTTATTTCTCAGTCCAAATAAATATAACCCCCGGCGATTATTCAAAATCACCAACCAAGGTCGGTAAATGTGACAAATTAATGAATATTTATCAGATTTACCGGCTAATTTATTCAATTTCCAATTTATAATGGAGAATTTAATCAAAGTTTGCTTAGACTATGTGTTACATATTTTATAAACTAACCGGTAAATGTGATAAATACTCAACAATATGTCACTTTAGCCAGGATTAGTTGGTGATTACAAATAAATGCCAGAAATGATACATATTCGCCTGATTTATCGCTTTTACCGTGATATATGTGTCTGGTGTGACGCACAAAATGGAAATATTGCTGGAAACCAAAAAGAGAACTTAGACCAGTTTCAAAATAAACAATCCGATTGGTGAAGTCGACAGTTATCACGACCTCTCACATTTCAAGTTCAATTAATCGTTGTCAGTGTTTTGAGCAAACAAACGCCAGATTTGTGTCATTTACGACTTGACAAACACAATTAAGAGAGAGTGACACAGTGCACGAGATGAGGAAACACGGGGGTAGGAATTGGTTAACTACTCACGAATGATAATCTTTCTTCAACCGTTTGGCCGCGAACAAATTCCCGGTTTCCCGTTCCTGACATTTTAACACCTCCGAAAAAGAACCTTCTCCAATATGACATAACACTTTGTACTCTGTAAAGAGACAAAAATTTTAATTTTGAGACTGGGACATGTCCGAAAAAATGGTAAACAAACACGAGACACCTTCTCCCCCGCGCCCTCCGCCACACTTAAATGTAAACAAGTGTGTGTCACTAACTTTTCAAAAAAGTTGTAGACATCATAAAAATAAGGGACACATGTAACATGGAACCTTTTTTGATAACATTTTAATCAAAAAAGGGCGGGATTTTGATTTTTGACCATCACAACACGACAAAACACTTGATCAGGCGTAAACAACTATTTTCAAATTATGGACTTCGAATTGTTTTTTGTTTTCCAAAATTTATTTTTCTCACTTTACCCCCTTCAATTGTTTTTCCCCCAAAGCCTCCCGGAAAATCATTTCCCCCCACTTCCGGTCGAAACCAGGATTTATCACCGCTATGCGTTTCCCCGAGATAGTGGTCGCTCTTAGGAAGGATTCATTTCAGAAATAATGCACACGGTTCCCAAGACTATTTCATAAATATTGCACACCTTCTTCCATCATCTCATTTCATAAGTCGTGCACGGTTTTTTTGCCGAATAAAACCCCTCTCGTTTCAAAAGTACTGCACACTTTTATCTCAGAATAGAACGTAGGAAGTCATTTCATAATTAATGCACACAGCTCTGATGATTCCGTTTGACAAATACGGAACAGATCTGTGAGGAAGTTATTTCAAAAGTAATGCACACGTTCGACAATATTTCATTTCATTATTAGTGCACACTTTCTCGAGGATATCTTTTCATAAGTATTGCACACTTTAATCCAAATCTCAGAACAGAACTTCTGTTCTCATTTTATAAATGGAGAACAGACTTGTAAGAAGGTTATTTCAAAAGTAATGCACACATTTGATAATATTTCATTTCATTATTAGTGCACATTTTCACGAGGATGTCATTTCATAAGTAATGCACACTTACTGCCTAAATATTTCTTGAGGATAATAATGACGTGGAAGATGTCATTTCATAAGTAATGCACACCTTTTGTTAAGACTTCATTATTCTCAATAAAATTCTAGAGTCGCGAGAATCTCGTTTCAAAAGTATTGCACACAAATCTCAGAACAGAAGTTCCTTCCATAATTAATGCACACACTTCTGACGATCTCATTTTATAAATGGGGAACTGATCTCTATTTCAGAAGTAATGCACATATTCGATAATATTTCATTTCATTATTAGTGCACACTTTCACGAGGATGTCATTTCATAAGTAATGCACACATTCACGAGTCACGAGATCTTGATGAAAGCGTGCAGTAGTTTTGAGATGAAACCTTTGGACTGGCTCAATGACTCTTTTCCATATGTGTTCACTATTTGCGAAGGGTGTTCTCAGCTATGGTGAATTGTATTACCGGAAATGGTCGAACCGGAAGCTCTAAATCAAAAGGAATTAAATTTGAAACACCTCAACACCAGGCTTAGCGAGTCTTATTTCCAATTGGTTATGCAAATGATTCCGTGACTTATTGACTTTGCTATGTGCAATGATGACGTCAAAGGATCTTCAAACAGAATCGACTTGAGAAATTCCGTCTTCCGTGGCGAAAGGTGCTGATTTGGGAACCGGGGAAGGGAGGTGATGGGGAATCAGGATCGATGTTAATTGCTGAAATGTTTCTTCGTACAAATCTGCAGCTTTCTTGTTGACTTAATCCCACACACGAGCGCGTTTCACTTCGTTTGAAAGGAACCGATTATCTTTATGGTTGTGACGAACCTTAAAAAAAATTTTTTTTATGGTTCAGGTGCACGAAATCACTTCTCTCTCTCTCTCTCTTTTCTTCTTTTGTAAAAGCTGCCGTCTCCAAAATTTTGTCCTGTTGGTGTTGTAAAGGAAGCACTTCCTCCTCTTCTTCTTACTCTTCAAATCTGAGCGATTCCCGATTTGGCTGTAAACCAAAAAAAAATTTTTTCCTTTCAAATTTAGATTTTAGTTTAGTGTAGTCCCCCACTCCATTGGCTTTTTAAACTCCTTTCGGGTTTCTTATCCTAATTAATTATGCAATGAAACCTCTCCAAGTGTGCAATATTTATGAAACAAGACCTTGCTATACTTTTGGAAAGAATCATTCACAAACATGCATCATTTATGGAGTAAAATGCTTACCAAAAGTGTGTGCATTACTTATGAAACAAGGCTTTTCGACACATGCGCATTATTTGTGAAAGCTCCTCTCGGGTGCGATGAATTTGATTTATGATAACCGGAAGTTGCTTAACTGGACGAAGCTAGATTCCATCGGTTTGAAATGAGAGATTTAAATTTTGGCGCCAAGAGTGCGAATCCAGGATTCGTTTTGTGGTAGCCGAGAGCTTCTCATCCTCCTCTCTGGTTTCCTCTCTCTAATTATAAATTAAATTAAATTTAAATTTAAATTAAAATCTGGGTCGCCTGAAAATTTAAATTCCCTTCTGCTCTCAGTATACAGCCTAACTTTCCTCATTTTGGTTGGGAATTCGGCACTGATCTCAAAATCAAGGTTGGGCATAGTCAGCGCCGACTGCAAACGTTGATGGAAGAAGGTTTTGCCCTCCAAAACTGGTAAACAGCGAAAATCCAAAGCTCAATGTTCTAGCTAAGAGATGGAAGATGGTGATGGGTTGCAGAATCTTGGCGCTCATCTTAAATTACCAGAAGGAAGAAGGAAAACACTCCCCGGAAGAACGGTAAATCCAAGTCCGTTTGAACCTGACTTCGGTCTGGGTCGTAAAAATGGCGAGCATAATTGATAATACTGATAAAGATGGCAATAAAATGGTGGAGAAAAAAGGAAACTGGCCACGTGGATAAGTCTCTGTTAAAATATGAAGGACATGATTGCGCGTAATAAATCAAGGTACGGTGACGTCATTTTAGAAGAAAGAAAAAATTTTTTTCGTACGGTACACAAGAGTTGCTGCCCTTGAAAAGCGAGCTACGTTCGGGTCCTAAAGCCATTCAATCCGTGCTCGAATCCTGAATCGGATCGGTGGTATTCGGTGTAGGAAACCAGTTCGGAGTGGGTAGGACCGGGGAAAAGTACTCGCGCGCATTCGAGAATTTCCAATTCGTCTGTTCGGTTCGTGGCAGAGGGAAAATATTTCGGAAGTTGACAGGCAACAAAAATGAAACTGTTCGGTCATTCTGTGCGGTTTCTCTCGAACGCGTTCAGGCGAAATGTCACGTTCAAGAATCCACTGCCTTCCGTCCGCGATCTCTCGTCCGGTTCCCGCGCTTCCGACACGGATTCGCCGAGGATATTGATAACCGGAAGTTTGGGTCAACTCGGTCTGGAACTGGCCAAATATTTAAGGAAAATTTACGGCGTTGACAACGTCATCATGTCGGATATAATAAAACCGTCGAAACAAGTGGCTGCAAGTGGGCCTTACATATTCGCTGACATTTTGGATTTCAAGGGCCTTCAAGACATCGTCGTCTCACATCGAATCGACTGGCTCATTCACTTCAGTGCTTTGCTCAGTGCCGTAGGAGAGCAAAACGTTCCACTAGCTGTGAGAGTGAACATCGAAGGACTTCACAACGTCATCGAACTAGCCAAACAGTATAAACTGAAGATCTTCGTACCGAGCACGATTGGAGCTTTCGGACCTGACTCACCTAGAAACCCAACCCCGAACGTGACCATCCAACGTCCGAAGACTATATACGGAGTGTCTAAGGTTCACGCAGAACTCCTCGGAGAGTATTACCACCACAAATTCGATTTGGATTTCCGCTGTTTGAGATTCCCCGGTGTCATCTCACCCGATCCACCCGGCGGTGGTACGACAGACTACGCGATCGCCATCTTCCATGAGGTACTACGAACCGGACGGTATGAATGCTATTTAAAATCAAACACGAGACTTCCGATGATGTACATCGAGGATTGTCTTCGATCCATCACGGAATTCATGGTGGCTCCTAGCGAGAACCTACGTCATAGGGTGTATAACGTAACGGCGATGAGTTTCACGCCGGAGGAACTCTACCAAGAAATCAAGAAACACGAGCCGAGGGCTGAGATAACGTACAACCCCGACGGAAGGCAACTTATAGCGGATTCGTGGCCGGAGGTGTTCGACGATAGCGAAGCCAGGAAGGATTGGGGATGGGAGAACAAATACGGTTTGGAAAAACTAGTCGAAATGATGCTTCGAGACGTTAGGAATTACATAAAAACTTGATCAGTAACATTTCGGATAGTGAACTATTACAACGTGTCCGTTACATAACTCTCGCGTTATGTGCCAGTGAAAGAGCGACGGATAATTACGAAGCAAAAAAATAGTAATCAAGGCCTAATCGAAAGCCTCCAAGGTTTTTCAATCCAGGTCCTGGGAGAAGAATTTTTATTCAGGTTTGTTTGGAAGTCGTTCAGGTTCTTTAATGTGACTACTCCTCAAAATCAATTTTCCTTTGGGATACTCAACCGAGACGGAATCGCGGAATTTGAAGGAAATGACGTCATACCTCCAATCAACAAGACGACGGTGTGGAGTACATCACCACATCCGACAGAGCTGGAATGTTCAAACCCAATCAAAACCTGACTCAACCTAACCCGGCCTTCCTCAAAAACCACTCAAAAACTAATAAATAAATAAATTGATTTATTTTTCGATAATAACTCAGACTTTTCGATTATTAAAAATAACATTTCCGGCGATTATGAGGCACAAAAACCATTTCCGGTGTGGAGAGTTCGGTCACAATCATGTCAAGTCCGTACTCGTGTAGAGCATTTGGATTTGCTTGGCTGTGGTGGGTCCTATGGATCTGTTAAAACCTCCGAAAGTGAGTTCGGCTATGGCTCTCTCTCCTTCTCCTCTCTTCAGAGCTTCCATCAGAGCTTTCGGTGTCGGGTAGAGTTGAACGATGGCTCTCGCTTTTTCCACCGAGATCCCGCTCAGTTGGAGTAGATGTTTTATGAGCATGCTTCGTATCGTGAATTTCTAAAATGCCAAAAAAAACACAAAAACATGTTTGCTAAAATTAGGTGAGTTCATTTTGGACGACCTTGATGCAAGCTCCCCCTCTCGAATGTGGTTAACCTTAAAATACCTGACGTGTTTAATGAGCTTTCGAGTTTACTTTCCTTGGTTTTCCAACTTTTGACTTGTCTACGTCTCCTCTTCTCTTCCTCCCAGGCGTTTTTGTGTGTCTCTCTTCCTCAACTTAAGTCAAAGAGGTTCAAAAACCAACAAACAAATTCCTTACAACCAGAAACCTCAACCCCAAGTATCAAATTCTTCGACTCAGATTTCGAGTAATAATCGTCACAACGAATGACGACACAGGTATGATCGATAACCATAATCAAGAAACGAAATATTCGAAATAAACACGTGTAAGACGGTTTAGGCTCGCAATCAACGTGAATTGCCACGGTGAGCACGTTTCCGTGATCGATTCCATTTGAGTTATCACAGGTACATAACGCTCAGGTGCGGAGGATTACGTCCTCAAGATTCGCCTCCTTGACTTTGGATTTTGCCTCGCGCTAAAGACTCTCTTCGAGTATTGTTACCTTATGCGTTTACTATGTTTTCTTAGGAACTCTCCGTTTGTGTCTCAATCTAGGATTAGATCGGATGGTTTGATCGCTAACTTACCTTACTCTTTTCAGAACCTTTATTAAAATCCTTAAAACTCATCAGAGAGATCAGATCATCCGACAAATTGACCGGAGATAAATTATCCTTCTTACAACTCATTAGTGTCTTGTCCTGAAATGAAAACCAAAAAATTTTTGTCAGTTTGCTTAAAACAAAATGGCGGTTTGGAAAGATTAGACCCTGAACCTAAGTACACCTGTACTTAGACGTAAATGAGTCGCTCATCCATCTGAATTGTTAATCCTAACACACTCTCTCTCCGACAAAGCAAATACTAGGCCTCTCTCAAAACCCATAAATGGCCCCAACTAGCATCACTGAGGAGTATTGTTACATTCTTACATCCGTTATCCCATCGGTTGTGTTTTAAACTTACTGGTTTCCCCGCCAATTTTCCTACTTCCGGAAATTTTTGTGTTTTCCGCTCTTATACTTGGCCCTTTAGGCTGACAAATTTTTTTTTTTTCATCGGGAGAGAGAGAGATTAGGAAGAACACTCGATGTCTTCTTGAGTATTAAAACAATAAATTTGAACCTTGAATCTAAGGAATTTGGCCCTGAGCTAATTTGACTCATTACAAAAACCAAGCCCCCCTCCTCCCCTCAAATAGTAAAATCGATCGAATTCAAGCTAACTTACTAAGTTGGGTCATTTTGACTCATACAATAAAACCTTGTTGGTGACTTGACCCATACGATACATAAAACTTGAGCCGATTTGGCTAATATAGCTAATCTTGGCGTCAATTTAACTCACATAGGATGAGCCGATTTGATTCATCATAAATAAATCTAGAAGAACGAATTTGACTCATACAATAAATCTGGGTGAGTCCATTCAACTGATTTACAAATTTTTAATGAGTCAATTTGAATTATATATGCAATTTCTGGTGAGCCAATTTTACTCACACCTCACCCCCAACGAGTCAATACTTATTAAATTGCCTGATGACCAAACCCAATTTCTAGTGACAGGTGGTAACTTGTTCGAAAAAAGCAGAAGACAAAGCCTGAACAAAGCAACAATAGGGAGAAGGTAAGTTACAGACTCTGAGGAAATCACTTCTTCGACTAATTTCCACCCTCAACAATAATCTTGGGTCAGCCATCTTGAAACCATTTTGAATTTGTTGATTCTTCTAAAAACAAAACTTCAAAGATATTTACTTTAAATAAGTTGTTCGAGTAGTCATGCAATCAAGGTATCTCATCGAATGATCATGATTGTAGGTCACTTTCACTGTGAATCCATTCAGGATTTGAGTATTGGACATGGCTTGATGAAGAGTTGGCAACGGTAAGCCAAGTCTCTGGTTGTCATTACCAAATTTCTCCACCAGGTAAATCAAGTTTTCAATTCCGGACAGCTTTAACCTAAACTGAAATCAAAATCCACATGAGTGTTTAGTTTCAACGCCTTCATGTGCCTTCACATAATTTCACACTAAAACCAACCTTCTGTTCATGAAACCGTCCATCTTTAATACTACTGGCTAAGTCATCCATCCTCTTCCTTTCGACAATGTAAGGCAACACAAGTTCATGCCCACTATACAACTCCTTTGCTATCCATATAAAGTCACCACTTTCAAATGTCTGATCTCGAAATTCACTCCCCTAGACTTTAACTGTCTCATAGTCATACTATCAGCCTGTTGGGATTTTCTACAACAGACAACAAAAATGAAATGACCAAGTCATAACCATCCAACCTCACCCACTTGGGATACTCACTCATCTCTTTCATGCATATCTACGATGAGTATAACTTGAAAACTTCCTGGTAACAAGAAAATAGTTTCATCAGGTTCCGAAACTCCTTCAGGTTCTTGACTACTTGACTGAACTGAGTTTGAATCTCCTGCATTATTCTCTGGTAGACATAAACTTCTCGGCTTATCTTTAGCTCTGGGAGATTTCAAAGTCTTGGACGGTTTGGTAACTTTCATTGATTGTGATCCTCGTAGGGGAGATACATAAACATTGGTTTGTGTTTCTGGGTTGGCTCACTGTACCCCTATCAGAGTCTCTCGAAGCTAAATTGATTGCTAAGTCAGTCCCTTTTTCAGTTAAACTAAATCTGTACACAACAAACAATCATAAATTCAATATTTAAATTAAAGTTAGTATACACAAACTCATTTACAAGTTAACATACTTGGCAGGATTTCCTTCTTTCCGAACTAGGTCCTTTTTTATTAAAACGCCCATCGATGACCAAGCTGTGTAATGAGAACCATTTGAAGACTTAGTGAAAGACGAATCACATAATTCTTGAGCTAAGTTTTGAATTTCGGTCTTAGTCATGAAACCTAATAAATAAATAAAACTTCATAAACACTAAACAAAGCAACTTCAAATTTAATTTAAGTATTAACCATACCTTTAAAATTATCTTTTTGTAAATTTTCAAACAAAGTGATTAGTATTGCATAAGCTCCTGATCTATAGGTAGGAACATAATCAAAAGCTTTACCGCTACCAAAATTCAATTTTGGCACATCAAACTCTCCTCCCACATCAACCCTTTTATTCTTCCGGGGTGTGGTTTCACTAGTTTTCCTCTTTCTCGTCAACCCATTTGACAACCTACCATTTTGAGATTTCTGTGATTTAAAATCGATATTAAGAGCATCTATGATTGAATTTGATTTAACAACCTCAGTTTCCAGAACTGGATCTGTTTAAAAAAACCAAAATTTAAATTTTTGAATATCAAACACACAATTACAATTGAAGGGTTAGTAAATACCTTGTGGATTTGATGCCTTATACTTTTCCAGCTTATCATCTAGCATTTTACAGATTTTCGCACCGAAATTTTCTAACATGATACATTCTTTACCGCTATCCAACCTGACGGGGAATTTCCGTAATGATTTAAGAGCTTTCTTGAAGCAGTATTGCATATCCGAGCCATTTTTAACAGCTTCATCCTGCCATTCTTTTAGCCATTTTTCAAACAACGGATTCGGACATTTTTCTATTTTACGTTTGACTCGTTTTAACGGTTGCGAAAGACTTGTCATCGTCTAAAATCTAACTTAAATCTAAAAATAAATATAAATTCGACTATTGTGTTGACGATAATATCAAATTTAAATGAGAGAACAAGGAGACGGTTACATCGTGTCAGCAGAATTCCACTTCCCAGTTCTGTTGACTTAGGGAGAAAGATTTTTAAGTTGGTAGTTCCGACTGGAATCATGGGGAAGGTCAAACTTGATTATTTTTTTATTTTTAATTCCTTCCAATTTTTATTTTATACAGGGAATAGACGATATGTTTTTATTTGAAAATAAATCCGTTTCAACATTTTTTTGGGAACGATGTCGAGGTCCAGTAAAAAGGCAGGGCGAAGGGTGAATCGCCAGAGATTTTCAAAAGCTGATCTTTGTGGTTCGTATCATATGTGTTACTTAAATCGTAGTTTAACATGTCATCATTAATGGGCTAACAGGTTTTTGGATTACTGTGCTCTGTTTGAAAC
Source organism: Columbicola columbae (assembly GCA_016920875.1). NCBI lineage: Eukaryota > Metazoa > Arthropoda > Insecta > Psocodea > Philopteridae > Columbicola > Columbicola columbae. Next base: position 4,074,495 of record JADMLL010000010.1, read on the forward strand.
CCTTATTAACAAGGTTTAGTTTGGTATGATTCAAAGTGAGGGATCAGATTAAGGTTCCTGCCAATTTGGGGCTTTTTTGTTTAACAAATGGGGGTGGGGTTTTGGTGTTGCAAAAAAAAAATTTTTTTCTTGTATTACAATATTTGATGTAACTTTTTTGAGAGCTCACCCCTTCCCAAATTTAAACATGACATGATAGATTTCTAATTGTGTGCCCTCAACATCCCCTTGTTTAAAAAATTTTTTAAAAACAGAATTATACTACAACCCTTTGTGTTATTTGTGTTATAATTTGATTAATAAACATACACCAATGAGTAGATAAATAAAACTATCCTGCCATCTATGTAACATAATTAATTATTATCTGACTAATGAGGTGAATTAATGGATAAACTAATCAGTAAATATTTTTATTTATTTTTTATTTATATTTAATAATTTTCCCTTATTTCATCAAGGGTCATTAAGAGTAAAATTAGCTATTTTACATTATGGATGAGTCTTATCTTCTTATTTTGACCTCACTCACTAATTTATCTACCTATTGTGGGAGGAGTAGTGTTGTGGTTAAGTTCCTGACTTGGATGCAAATGGTTGTGAGTTCAAATCCTCCTCCCACATCCTGTCATACCCAAAAATTAAGGGTGAAAAACCGGATTAAAACCACGACCAATTTATCTACCTTTTCTATATTCTTATACTATGTATAATGTATCTGTAGGTAAAATATGTAAAACATATCTGTATCCTTAATGCCCCTTGGGCTAAATAAGGAAATTTATTATTATTATTAGCATTTCTTCTTTTTAACGTATTATTATAGTACTATGTTCAAGTGTTTACAATTCGGGAAGAAAGGAAAAATTGTTATCAATACAAAGTTTATAAATACAATAAGTTTAAATCAGAATGATTATCCACAGAATTTTAAGAATAGAAATAAGATGTGTAAGTGATTGGTGTGCAGTGACAGTTAGTGTTAAAAGAGAAATGAAAAGAAAAAGGACAGCACACAGGGTTGGGAGAATAAGCGGATATGAAAAAGTGGTGAGGAATTTAAAATGAATGTCTACTGGAGGATTATAAATATATGCAGCATATAAGTGTTAAGATAAAATGAAATTGACAAGTCTCTAAAGCAACAGTTCCCAAACTTTTTGTGTTGTAGACCCCTTGCCATGTTTTTGGGTTTGGGTAGACCCCCTACCTACCTGTTATTGATTTTTGTAAGTTTCTCACTGTAGTGAAGTAAATTTTTACTCCATACTTTCATAAATAATGTTTATGTCTTTATATTATAAGATAGTATAATGTAAGTAAATAGGTACTATCAGTGTATGTTGAGATTCATTATCGTGGACCCCTAAATTTTTTTTGGCTGATGTACACCCCTGGGAGTCGATATAGACCACTTTGGGAATCACTGCTCTAAATACTTAAAATTGATCCGAGTCAGGGATTAAAAGCTATACAAGAGGTTAATACATAATTCGGTAAAGTCCAATAAGAAAGTAAATAAAATAAAATAAACAAATCAAATAAGTAGACTGATTAAAACAGTCCAATAAAATACATAAATGAAATACATAATTAAAATAGCTAAATGAAAAAGTAAGACTAGACAGATAAAATAGTTATTTTAATAAATGAATTAAATAGGTAAACAAATAAGTAAATAAAACAAAATGGACCAATAAATAAATAAAATAGCGAAATAATTAAATGGAAAGCAAAATAGGTCAAAGAAAAGGAAATAAAGCAATACAGAAAAATGGAAAAATAAATAAATAAATAAAATAGACCAGTAATTATTTATGTTCAATAAAATAATCGAATTAAATAAGTAAATGTCAGAGCCTTACTCAGTGAACCACCTGACCACCGCCGTCTCAAGAGGTACCAGTCACCACTTCAGCCACTTGTTTGTTTGTTTTTGTCTTGCGCACTATCACACCCTTCCATGCGGCGGCGTTGGTCGTGGCTCGGGTTGACTCCCTTTCACGTTTGATTCTTAATCAAAAATTTAGTTTAATGTCACTTGTTCGAGACAACATAACAAATGTATTTGGAGTTTGAGAAATAAATAAATAAGTAGATAAAATATAACAGATAAATAAATAAGTAAAATAGGTAGACGAATAAATGATAATGGTGATGGATAAGATGGATAAAATGAAAGAGGTAAATAAATAATAAGGAAATAAAATAATATAGAGCTATAAACGATGAAATAAACAAATTCAATAAGTAGATAAAATGTCATAGATAGTTAAATAAGTATGTAAAACAAATGACACCAATAAATGTGTACATAAAATAAATAAATAAAATAAGAGCTAACATAAGCTAAATAACAAAGTAAAACGAAAGTAGAGAAATAAAATGGTGTAGACAAAGAAAAGATGAATAAGTGAATAAAATACATAAATAATTATTTAGATACAAACAATCAAATTAAGTAAGTAGATAAAATATAACAAATGGTTAAATAAGTGAGTGAAACAAATGAGACCAATAAATGTGTGAATGCAATAAATAAAGAAATAAAATGGTGGAGATAAAGAAAAGATTAATAAGTAAGTGGATAAGATACAATAAAATAATTAAATTAAATAAGTAGATAAAGTATAAGAGACTAATAGATAAGGAATATACAATCCCTGACTGGTCATGAGCCTTTATTCTATTTTTACACCTGTGGGTTGATCGATTTGAGTTACAATTGGTTTATGTAATGTTTATCTGTATCTCTAATGCCCTTTGGATAAAATAAGAGAAATTATATTAATAAGTAAAATAGCTAAATAAATAACTAAAAAGTAAAATATGTAGATAAATAAGTGGATAAAGTGAAATAGGTAAATAAATAATATGGAAATTTAGTTTAATGTCACTTGTTCGAGACAGCTGTACTTGGGGTTTAATAAATAAATAAGTAGATAAAATATAAGACATATAAATAAGTAAAGTAGGTAGATGAATAAATGATAATGGTGATAGATAAGATGGATAAAATGAAATAGGTAAATAAATAAAATGGAAATAAAATAATTTAGAGCTATAAATATGTAGAAACAATAAAATAAGACAGTTAAATAAGTAGATAAATATAAAATAGAGCAATAGATATGTAGATAAAATTTAAGACCTAAATAAACTAGTCGAGAAAGACACTTGAACAAGTACATTAGGAAGTGATCAGTAAATAATTCAAATCGGTGCTTTTGTGTTATGTTACATATCTGGCAGGAGCATGGGTGTTCTTGGGGCCCTCTTTCTTCTAATTTTTGCTTTATCCAGAATCCCTTCCCCCATCTTATGAACCTTCTAATAAATATTTTTTACTATTTACAGATGTTACACTTAACGATTTTGCAAATTCTTCTGTAGTGAGTGGATCTGGACGTATGAAGAAAAACAATCTGCAAGTTAGTCAGGTGGTCAAAGAAGGTATGTCACCCCTTCCAAGCCATTTTCAACCCCAATTTGCCTGGGTGATATTGATTTATTCAAAACAACATCTCTCACATGTTTCAGTTAAACAACTTAATTTGGATGAAAGCGATCAGACATGGGAAGAAAAACTAAACAATTTGGAAAGCATAGATAAAGGTGACGATGACGTCGACGAGGGTGTTGGAAATATGAAAAAGTCGAATTCACGCAGGAGGAAGAGAACAGTCACGTCAGAAACTGTTGATGATGATACAGGAATTGATTATCCGATTGATATCTGGTTTTTGATATCCGAGTATATCCTACCAGAGGATGTTGGAAAGTTTGCTGCCATCTGCAAAACGTCCTCAGCTGTTGTCTCGACAGCAAAATTCTGGTTCAACTTGTATAAAAGGTAATTTTCAATGAAATGGTCACTCAGGTTTTGTTGATGGGTGAGTCAGTGTCAGTGTTTGTGATTGTAGGTACTATAGAAGTGTTGCAAACTTACCTGAACAACTTCAGCCTGAGTGTATGGTCCGAAGATATGGATTGAGAGCTAATGTCATTCGAGCACTCCACTTCATGTATCCTCCATTTGTTACTAAGCTAAGGCCTGAGCAGTTATTCGATGGAGATCCTCATCTCCTTACAAAGCGAGTTTGCGTTATAGCTTGGTCTCAGGTATGTTGGTAGTCAGTTTGGGATTGAATCAAAGGAACCTGAAAGGGAGGAAGTTTGTTTAGTATATAATGATACTATATACTATTTGTGATTGTGTACCCTTTATGGGTGTTACAATATCCTCTTTTATACAAACTAAAGTAATTATACAACGGTGGATAAATAATTTACGATAAAGGTAAACCAATAAACCAAATAAATAAATAGTTAACCACGAAATGGCTAATGATAAAAATAATAATACCAGCGGGGAAGTAACCAACAAATAAATACATAGGTCGATAAATAAATACCAGATAAACAAAAAATTCAACATCAATAGATAATATGTAAATAAAGATAAACCACAAATTCATAAAATATATAAATAACCATACAAACGGGGTAATAACTGAAGAAATACATAGGTCAATAAATAAATAAATAATTGCTAATAAATACAAGGCAAACAAATGTGCAAATAAATACAAATATCAGTTAATAAGTAACATGTAAATAAATAGACAAAATAACACATGTTTATCTATTTACGAATGCACCACCGGTGACGTCTAAATTATTGCGCATAATCTTATTCTTATTTACACATGTGATTACCTCTAAAGTTTATATGTTTTGAATTTAAAATAACATGAGTCAGTTCTGACATAAAAATTTACAGACCACCGGACGTCTTAGTATAAATAACCGTACAAGAGGGGTAATAACTGAGGAATAAATACACAAGCAGATTAATAAATAATGTATGTAAATACTCAATAAACCACAATCTCACAATATAAATAAATGAATAAACAGCAAAAGCAACAAATTACAAATTCACCAATAAAGAAGTAGACAATGAACCACAAAAAGTTTACAGATAAATAAAGAAATAATAAGTAAATAAATAAACCGCAAATGTAGACATAACCATACGAGAGGAGTAATAACTGAGAAATAAATATATATACCCAGATAAATAGATAAATAATGTCTGAATACATACTCAATAAACAAAAAGGTCATCAAATATACATAAATAGACAAATAAACCACAAATTTACCAATAAATAAATAAATGGATAAACAAATATCCAGGAAATGGCTAATGTAAAATTACACGAACCAGCGGGTAAACGACCGACAAATAAATAAACAGCAAATCATAAATTCACTAATAAACATTTATATACAACTAAATAGATAACAATCCACAAGTTCACCGATAAATATAATTAATAAATAAATAAACAATAAACCTCACATTTATCAAATATTAAAATAACCACAGAAACATACGACAAAAAAATACATTGGCAGATAAATAAATAAATAAATAAATGTTTATAAGTACTCGATAAACAATAAAGTCACCATATATACATAGATCAATAGACAACAAACCACAAGTTTACCAATAAATAAATAATATGTGAATGAGTTCTTTACAAACAAGGTCACCATATAAATAATATATAACAATAAACCAATAACTAAGTGATGTGTAAATAAATAAACATAAACCATAAGTTTATCAATATTTTATTTATTTATTTGTGATTTATCTGTTTTCAGAAAATAAAAAATCACTGGCTCTTCTACTTCAAACTTAAGCAAATAGGACCGTTAAAACGTGGAAGAGAAGAAGGGAGGAGAAGACGGAAACCTGATTTGTTGGAAATGCTTGAAGACATAACAGCCAATGTCGACGATAAATGCAAAGTCCTACAGGTAATCCCTAGATAAAGATAAAAATGAGCTTTGGGGAGGGGAGGGGGTTATCTCGGCTTTAAACTCGTGTCACACTCACCGAAATTTTGTCAGGTGACCTGCTTACACTACATCATACTTCCGATGCTTTCGGGTCAGGTCCTGAGCGGCGTTTCACTAAACGTGTCGCAGGGGATGCGTCATCACAGACTTCAGCTCACTTTCAGCAGCGGTCCCTTTCTCAGTTCGAGCAGCAGCCCGGTCATACTGGACCCAGTCGTCAAAATCCGGGTATTGGATTGGTGGCATCCGTCGTTCCCTCGTTCAGATAATTTGAACACCAGTTTGTTTTCATCGAGAGAAACTGCCCATCAGCGGTTTGAAGACCTTGAGTTTTGATGTTTTTATTAAATTTCTGTATTAAAAGAGAGAAAATGAAATTTTTTTGCTGGTTGTTTATGTTTATATATCACAAAGATTTTCGATGGCTACTCTTAGTGTTGTTATTCTCTCTTTGGCTCCCTCTCAGGTCAGTGGAAATAGTGCGCCACACCCCAAACACTCCTACCTACCCCACTTCATCTTCCTCCAAATCCAAGTCAATTGTAAGTAGACAATCAAAAACAGTATCACACTCTTCTATTCCCTCCCCAAAGTTATTGTATAGTATTTAGTATATTCATATACTCTCAAGGTTATAAACCTTTTCACCTCTTTGGAGGAGGATGAGAGGGTCTGTAAGACTCCTTTCAATCCTCTCAACTCTTTGGTTGGGAACAATTTGAGGAATGAAGCCGAAGAAGTAACAATACTAAGAGTGTTCGATCCATTTATTTGATTCCTCAATGGTTCGGGTTTATTTAAAGCAAATAAATTTTTTTTTGTTTCATTTTTTGTTTGCCTCTCTCTCTAATCATCGTTCAGGGTAACCTTCTCCTTAAATTCCTTTTAAAGGTTTCAGAAATCAGGTCTAAATGACTAGATTTTGGATTTTGGCTAATCTCGAGGAGTTATATTCTGGTTTCTTGGGCCCTGATCCATTAATTCAGATTTGACCAACCTAGTCAATCTGCAGAACAACGAAAACTACCATTTTCACGTGGTTGGCAATGTCTTGTCACTTTGTTGCAGTTTTGTCGGTTGGAATAACCACTCTGACTTGACTGTACACCGAACATGTCCTCCCTCTCTAGTTTATTAATTATTTGTCTCAATTATGTCCCAAAGAAAATAAAGTGAATAGAAATACCTTCTTTTTGTTATCGACTGTCTTATCACGTCTTCACACACAAATCGTCTTATCACAATTATCTTCAAATCCCAGGCTTCTGAAATCTACGAATTTTATCTGTTTCCAAATTCACTGGTCTGATTTATTGGTCTACATCTCCTAGAATCAGAAACTATTTTATTCCATAACTAGCAAGGTATAAGAATGAAAATGGTTTAGAGTTCAGGTACTAGTCACCAGACTTACTGTTTATAAAATTGGTTGCCAACAGTTTTTGTCGGTCCTGAAAGAATTTGATCTCCTTCACAGAATCCTTGATGGCTTTTGGCACAAGTCTGGCTTAGTTGAATAGCCAAGGCCCCTGAGTAGAGAAGCAATGGCTTCAGAGAGTTCATCTCCCCTCCTACATCCTCTTCCCAAATAGGCATCTTCATTGATACATTTTTGAAAAGTATTTCAACTTCAATTTGTGCATTATTTATGAAATATATCACTCAAAGTCTAAACTACTTATGAAACAAAACCATTGTAAAGATGCAATTAGTTAGAGAACGAATCTTTAGGAAACGTGTGCATTATTTATGAAATAAATCCCAGATAAGTGTATTTTCAATCTACATACATACCCTACGCTATGGATGAGCTATACACACAGCCCAATGAGCGGCCATGAAAGTCTACATAACATTACTAAAATGAATTCGTAGGAATTGCTTTTATGACTCGACCTGATATTAACAATGAAACTAAGTCTTACCTTACGCACAACCTAATAATTATCATGAAAAATAATAATCGATAAATCTTATATTTAATTAACGGTTATATTCGAAATTTATAAATATTTACATGCGTATAAAAATATTTATCGTTGGAATTTTATTTTTAAAAAAATCTTCGACTAAAAGGTTTTGGTCATTCATAAAAATTAAATCGAACCGTCAAGTGGAGTTAAGCTCATCATTCCCACCGGTTTTAATAAAACCCTACGACGATACTCGAAGACATGGAACGGTTTTGTTTGCTCTTAAAAACTATAATTCGTTATGTGAAAAATTTTAGTTTGGTTATAATTTTGAAATTTTCTTTTTTTTTAACGATTCGTCATGTCTACTGATAAAAGCAATTAAAAAAGAAACCTGTCTTTGATCGATGAGTGACAATAAAACGTGACATCTTGTGGAATTCTATATTCCACCTTCCATTTCGAATAATTTTCAATTCCATTCGATTTCTTAACGGTTTTTTCTCCTGGTCACGTCAAAATGGATGTTCGCCTTCGACTCTCGCGCTGCCATCTGGTGACCAAATTAAACACTAATTAAACATTTGAAAAGGGGAAAAAAAATCACCGCCTTCCTCAATCCGATTTCCGGTTAGAACGAAAAATTTCATAACGAACTTGACGGAAACCACTTCACTCCATGTCTTGAAAGGCTTTCGCTGCTTTCTCGTATTCCTCCGCACTCAAAGTCGTTCGTAATCTGGATAAAACTTGAGAAATGGAAAATAGAGGACGATTTCGAAAAGCTAAAAGCTCTTCGATCGAAGCTCTTTTCTTCGTATCGTGAACGAGACATCGTTTACAGGATTCGATGAGTATGTCCGGAACTCCGGCGATCTTCGGAAAAGGCACCGCGTAATTAGGATCGGTTATGGCTTTCATCTTTTGAAGAGGTTTCACCAAATCTTGATAAGGAGTTTTCTTGTATAAGAAATAATATAAAATGCAACCTAAAGACCAGACGTCAGTTTTACGGCCGATCTAAACAAAAGAAACGAATAAGTGAGTCACCATCTTGTTTTCTTGATAAAAGTTTTATAAAAAAAAACGAAAATTACCTTGAGCACCATTTTGTTTTCAAAACCCAAATCTTGTAATGCTTCCGGACTCATGTAGTTAAAAGTTCCGGATTGTGACTCCATTAAAATACTAGTTTGTTCTGTTTGAATGGAGGATGCGATTCCGAAATCGATTAACTTAAGACGACCGGAGACTAGAAGGAAATTCGCTGGTTTCAAATCCCTGTGAATTATATCTGGAAAAAATTTTAATGAGATCATCCACCTAAAAATAACTCTCAGAGAAAGAAAATTTAGTAAATTCACTCACTGTTATCATGAATGCTTTTAACAGCTAACAACATTTCAGTCCAGTAATACATGATTAGCTCTGGAGAAATCCCTTCATCACTGGATGCTTTATCTTTAAGGAATCGAGACAGATCTGTGTCCCCCTTTTCCATGACGGCAAACAACAGCTTTTGAGAACTGACATATTGACTGAAAACAATGACATGAATTCCATTACAAGGTGATAGATTACTATAACGAGTAGTTTCAAATTTTGGTATGCCACCTGTCTCTAGGGGAAGAGATCAGGAAACAGACTAAAGTCAAAAAGAGGAGTACAAGAAGTCTCGACATAGAAAAACAACTTCATACTCACTGATCATAGAGTTTGATCACATGCTTGCTGTGTTGCATTTTCATCAAGTGCTGTATCTCATTTAAATAATCATTTTTAGTGCTTTCACACACATCGGAGAGGTTGACATACTTCACAGCTAATAATTCATTATCTGCATTCAGCACCTAGTCACAAACGAAACATGAATAATGAATCAGTCTTGCATAAAACTGTTTCAAAAGTAACAACCAACAACTTGTGCTAAGTACATTTGATTACATACCAGGTATACTTTACTCGAACCACCCTTTCCTAAAGGTGCTAAAACCTGGTACGGCTTTTTATTTATTATTAAAACTTTAGATGATTCCTTTGTTTTTGCAGGGATTGCTGGAACTGCAAACCTAAAAAGTTTTTAAAATCAATATGAATTGAGCAAGATAATTTAAACTAGAAAAATAAAACAAAAATTTCATTCTTACTTCTCTGAAGGTGCTAACTGTGAAATATGACCTGGTTTAGACTGCACTGAATTCGATACTTTTAAATTACCATTTTTCCTATGATCACCAGATCCAATTTTCTCCTTTTCTGTTGATACCTCTGAAGTAAATTTCTTTCTACCTATTTCTTCAGTTAGGATTCTATCCCTAAAAATGCAAAGCAATGTTGGTAATGGTATTCTCTGGGTCAAATGAGTGATGAACCTAAGTGAGTACTTACTTTTCTATCACCTTACTGGCTACCGGTTTCTTCTCACTTGAAAACAATAAATTTTGAAGATTTTGCTTTGCACTAAAATTAACTTCGTTTCTATGATTGTTCTTGCTCTTGTCAACATCTGTATGCCTTTCGATCTTCTCATGATGATTAATTTTATTGTTGCAAGGTGTGAAAAACACATGTTTGACATTGTTGTGATTGAGAAAGTTTTCTTTATTTTCAATATTTGGTTCAACCATTTTCGGCTTATCTCGTTCGATTTTACCGTTAACACCATTCGAGGACGAAACTTGATTAAATGGAAAATTTGGAACTGTACAAGAGTTCTGTCTGAACGATTCACCAGGTGTGCCATTGATTTTAGACTCTGCCACGGTTTTCCCAGACGACAAATCTAAAATCGCACACGAATTCTGGACTTGATTTCCTAAGCTCGGCACCGTATGAGACTTCTGACAAAGGTTTAAGGGCCTTTCTCCGCTATTCTCACTACCGTTTGATTTATCATCGATCCCACCTTCTCCATCACCTTCGCACAACTCATCATCATAATAAGCATCGTTATCTTTGAATTCCTTCTCTAATTCGAAATCCTTTTCCGTGGCTTCTGCTAACAATTTATTCCATTCTAATTTCATAACTGGACGCCCTTTTGGAGTAGATCCCAATCGAGGTTTCCTAAGAAGAGCGTTGACGTCTGACAAAGAAGCCATTGCCACACACACTGTGTTCAATGAATTTGTTTACAAATGTGAACGCATCGAATTCAGCTAGTCTCCGATGAGATTAGCTGAGTGGACTTTATAAAATATCACGCACGAATGAACTTCTTTTAACATTCCACTTTTAATGCCTGCCTAACTGTTAATATCACATATAATTAAAAATTCAGTTTAAATTAACAAATGATGCTTTCGTTTAAAAAAAATAACCGACATTCGGCCACAGAGCTCGACAACAACGATCGGAAGTCGAAAACGGTTTGTTACTCTATGAATCGGCACTTGCGTCGAACACGAACGAGTCTTTCTAATGACACTGCAAACCGTTAACCAAAATTTCGAATTTGTTCCATAAACACCAAACTCGTTTATTTAATTGATGTAAACATTAAAAAGGCGTGAAACTTTAATTAAAGTAAACTTACTAGCAAAAAAATCGTTTATTTATATATAATAATTCATTTTTCTTTGTCTTTGTTCTTGCTTGGAGTTTCGGTCTGTCCTTTTCCGGATCGAAGTCTTTTCGACTTCTTCCCAGTGTTAGTCTTCCGCTTTTTCTTCTTCTTTACAACAGATTTTTCGATGATTTCACCATCAGAGTCAGAATCTACGGTGTCATAGCGATACCTCGAAACGGCCGTCACTATAAATCCACTTTTCGTAATTTTGCCCTGGCGCTCTTACTGCAATCACATTAAACATTATTAATTCCGTAGACTTATTATTATTGAAACGACAAAATGGCGTCCATCGTACCTGGATTTGGTTGGAACCTTTTCGTCGGCGTTTAAGTTATCTTTGGATGATTTCTGTGATTTTGAATCAGTTAATTTGAGCAAGGCCACTTGAGTTGTTGGGTCATTATATGAAGCGAATTCCTTTTCTTTTCGAAATCTGAGTGGAGAAATTTAAAAATCTTAATTTAAGCATCACATTAAAATTAAAGATGGCGGACTAAAGAAAAACTTACTTCGTCGATTTCTTTTTCGATGATTTTTTTGAGTATTCACCGAAATCGCTATCCACATCGCGTTGACTTAGGGATTTATTAGTTTCGGGATTGCTTTTCTTCGACCACGATTTCTTTTTCTTCTGGGTTGACGTTCCTGCATCATCGGATGTAGGAATATGTTGCTGTTGTTGCTGCATTGTCAGTCTTTGCGAGGAAGATCTAAAAGAATTTTTGTGAATCAAAGCAGGTGAAACATTCTCTCGAGATTGTAGTAGAAGGAAAATCGAAATCTTACTTGTTTCCACTGTTGTCACCACCACCACCACCCTGAGTGAAGATGTTGGAAGTCCAAGTAAGTGGTCCTTTGCTCCAGTGCGTAAAGTTGAGAGAAGCTCCTTTGAAAGAGGAGCGTCGGTATAAATGGAGGTGCAAGGACATCCGGTCCAGATTTTTTGCCTCAGGGTTGTTCCTAATTTAAGCTGAACTTCCGTTGTCAAATCGCTAATGGATTTCCCGCTTTTGTGACTGATAAACAAAATTTTTTTTAATTTTTACTTTTGAGGAAATGAAACTGGTTTTTCAAATTTCGTTAATTCATTAAATAAATAAGTGTGCAATATTTATGAAATGATTAGTCACAAATGTGCAGTACTTTTGAAACGAACTCAACCTGATAGTGTGCAGTATTTATGAAAATAATTAGTCACAAATGTGCAATACTTTTGAAATGAATTCAACCTGAAAGTGTGCAATACTTTTGAAATGAACTCAACCTGATAGTGTGCAGTATTTATGAAAATAATTAGTCACAAGTGTGCAATACTTTTGAAATGAACTCAACCTGAAAGTGTGCAATACTTTTGAAATGAGCTCAGCATGAAAGTGTGCAATATTTATGAAATGAATTCTCTCTACAAATATTTATTATTCATAAAATGAAGGGGGGACACTAAGAATGGTAAGATTAATTAGGGTAAAGCTGTTGACAGAAATCACTCTAGACTCACACAGACAGACAGACAGACTGACTGATTTAGTTATAGTTTTCTACAACGTGTTCAAAATCGGTTTCACTGTTTGACTGTCAAGATTTTCTGATACTATCAAAACAAGAGCGAAATAGGTTTGAAATATTTTTTCTAGAATTTTTTGAATCACTATAGTTGGATTTGGTAGATTTCAAACCACTCTCCTCCAACTTATTTCATAAATACTGCACACTTTCACAAAACATTCGTTCCAAAAAATAACGAAACAGTAAAGAAGGTTTAGAACCTTTGAGTCTGTAAGCATTTGGCATGATGCCACAACCGGAATTTCTCTCCAGCGAGCTCTGCATTTATACTCTTCCTCTTGAACTCTGGAGAACTTTCTAGAAGATAAAGTAACAGAATCAACTTATCAATGTCTATTTAATATCAACTCAAAATCAAATTCTAAAACCACGACTCACTCTTAACTCCTTTAACCGTTTCCTTTTCGCTTAACTCAGCTGTTTCATAGACCTGAGCTGGCGTGACTATCAACTCAGGTGGCATGTGTCTCTTCTTAACTTTCTTTCCTCTGCCATCAGATTTGAACTTTCTGCTTCCCTTTTGCCACGAAGAACTTTCCTCTCCCGATTCGATCTCCGTCGTTAAATCCAATCCCTCACTGGCCTGATCCAAACATGGCGGATCCAACGTCGTTCTGTGAACCTGAAGTGGTTTCCGTGGCATCGGAGGTGTCTTCTCCGTTAAGGCCTTCTTCGGAGCTTTAGCAGAACTTCCCCTCGTCTTGTACTAAACATATATTATTAATTATATTACGATATACTGAAAATTTTAAATTCAAAATCCAAATCCAAACCTTGATTTGAGAATCCTTTTTGGGAGGTGTTGATGAAGGTGGTCTAACCGGAACTGGATGTGTCAGAGGATATCTCTCGGACGTCCAAACACCTTTCCTGTCTTTGTGAGTTCCACTCTCAGAACTGGAACTTGTGTCTCCTTCGTCACTAGAAAAGCAGACAATCGTGCTGTTAACTGTGATCGTAATCACGATTCAAACTTTGTGAGTGATCACTGACCTTGAGTAGTCTGATAAATTGATGTTGGTTGGTTCGTCAGCACTCGAACCTTCTTTCACTAGTCTCTCAATTATTTTCAAGCGCAGTCTTTCCTAATAATCTAAAACCAATAAATAAAACTTGTAGCGACCCAAAATTTAAATGAATCTCAAACCACAAAATACAATACACGATCACTTACTCGCATAAAAAAAGCCCAAACAAGGAAGCAATAATAAAACGATTCTTTATTATTTACAAATAAATAAGTCAAAAATTATTTCAGGGATTCATTCAAAAGAAAAAATGGCGAACCTTGCTCGGGTCCTCATCGCAAAAGTCCAATAAAGTTTCGCAAAAAGCTCTGCCCATACTCTCAAAATCTTGAACGTTGAAATGAGTGTCCACTCGGCTGCCCATTGTTGAACCCGCGAATGAGGCTTCCATCGTGTAGCTGTTGGCTACTCCCATCATCCAAACGACAACCCTTCCGGTTCCTTCTTTGGATCTTTGTATCCTGAATTTACAATTTTCGAACGAGAACTACAACAAATAAATGACGTCACTCAACTGAGTCTTCTTGCGACTAATTATTAGTTCGTGATTCATAAGTAACTACCGATTTAACTACATAAACAATACACACTTTTGGATTAGGCTTAAAATACCCCGTCTGTCTTGGTGTGGAGTGTTTGTTCCTCACAAATTATTTTGTTGCCAACTCTATAACCTTCCAAATCGTTTCTATTTCATAAATAATGCACACTTAGTTTTATTATAAAAAAGCAGAACAAAAAATCAAATTTTCAAGTAACCTAAATAAATTTGAGGCAACACCCAAAAATCGATTACTAAATAGTGGCACAAAAACTTTATTTCAGTGTGCATTACTTATGAAACCGATTCTCCAATTAATTGTGCAATATTTATGAAATGGAATGCTATCAAGTGTGCAAAAATTCAGGCAGCCGTTTGAAATCAACCCGAGTAATTGACAGGGTTATTGGGTTAACAACCTTAATGATGATTAGTGAGTGACCCTCAGTCTCAAACACATAGACAGTATACAGTATATTTGTATTAACCCATGTATGAATATTATACTATTCATGTAGACTAATCGATGCATTTATTTTGAAACACTAGGTTTGTTAATTGAATGGTAGTTTTTAATGAGCCAATTTGACTCACAAATGGAGTAAATGTACGTTGCGTTGATCTAATTAATAAACCTCCAATTTTGATTTTAATTACATTGAAATGCAGCGTGCAACATTAATGAAACGGAAGTGATTTACAATAATACCAGAAGAGAGGGATATTATTTCACCTTATCAGCTGCGTTCTTGTGTAGCATCAACGGAAACACTTGCTCTTGAAGCCGTTTCTCAACGTAACGTTTATTTTCACAGCCATATATGAACACATTGTGCTTTCGAGAGTGAGCGTGGAGGTCGCAGTACATGACGATTCCGCATTCTTCCATCAGTCTATAATCAGTTAAAAGACTCAGAAAAATAATGCGAGATCTGCTTAGAGCCTCAAAAATAAATTATAGTCCACTATACCTTCTGATCATGAGTTTGGTGTGCCACACAGACGGATATGTTTCCCTAATCACGGTTCTGTATTGTCTGTTAAGATCACGTCCCGTTAAAGAGCACCGATTGTTACCGACGATGACACCATCCGGATTCAACATTGGCACTAATTTGAATATGAATTTCTCACGTAATTCCTGCACCAAACAATAACAACATTCACACGCTCATCAGCTCCTAATAAAGGAAACAACTCAGATAAATGAATCCTCACCTTCGCTTGACTGCTATCACCTGTTAAAAAATCCATGAAACCCTTCATCATCCAAGAAGAAGGAGTTTCGCCAGGATGAACCCTTGCCGTCACGACAACAGCTTTCTTCTTCTAAAACCCCAAAAAATCTCTAATTAACTCAAACTCCCAAATCACAGCTCAACAATTTTTGGGTGTCAAAACCTACCTTAGGCTCATCACCGACAGAAGGCTCCGTTATGGTGAGATAGTAAACGTTGTTCCCGGCTAGCGTTCTACAGAGTAATCGGAGTTTTGTGAAATTCGACTTGATGGGATGATTCTGTAATTTATTTAGATAATCCTGCAAATCTGTATAAGTGTATGGATAGCAATGGGCTAGATAAACCTCATCTTGATCATGTGGGAACTCTATGTTAAAAGATAGAGTATAATTTGCTACTTCATCTTCTTCTCCATTCCTGCAAATTTATTCAAAATCATAACCAACTCAATCTTTTGAGAAGATAATTAACTAAAACATATCACACATCTTGTCAACTCACACAGGATCATTTTTAAAATAAGTTATATTATCTCCACATCTCCTCCATCCGACTGCATTTAATTGAGCATCCTTTGTGGAATATAAAAGAGGTTTCATTCCAACACTGTACAAGCTATCTCCTTTTGATAGGTTTACTAAAGAAAATCTACCAAAGAAAAACTCGACTGAATCAAGCAAGTATACACAATAGAAAGATTATCTGAAATTGTCCTTCTTACCTGTAGATAATATGTTTCTTAGTGTTCTGAACTCTAAAATAAAACCATTGCATATGTCTATTGGTGTATAGATCAGTGCGAAGATATAATTCATAATAAGTTTCTGTTATTTTCACTACTTTAGCCAGATTTCCTGATTCAAAACGTGACTCAAACTTCAAATCATGTTCATTTTCACTATCAGCTGGACAGGCTGGCATGAAATAACGACTTCCTCCAACACTGGATCGACTGAACTGTCAATTTCAAATATTTCAAAACTTAACAAAAATTCAAAAACACACTTATGAATATAAAAAATTCCTTTTTCCCTCACATAATTCACGGCACTCATGGGATAATACTGAAAGATCACGGTCCCTGCTTCTTCTCCCACTGGCTTTGGTTGAATTTCTTTTCCTGTTGGCTGATAATAAAGCTCCGGTGATGGCGGCGTGTATTCTATGTGTTGAACCCTTTCCTCTAAAACCTATCCGCAGAATGGTAATTAAAAACTTATTTCCAATTGTAACTTTATATTTGTAAAATTATTTCAAAATTTTACCTGACATTCTGTTGGCCATCTTGCTGCTTGTTGAGAACAGTCTAATTCTTTAGGTAAGGCGAATAGGTCTCTGGGCTCTTTTAACTTAGCAATCGGTTTTAACGTTCTTGTGTCGGTGTTTATCTCAACTTGATTTGTTTTTAACGTATTCTGAAGGAAACTACTTAGATAAGTCCCTGAAATCATAAAATAAGAGAGAATTTTCAAGTTAAATTAATTTCGGTTTGTTTATTCTAAGAACGAAAAAACCGTTACAGAAGAACGCTCTTGTAAAATTCAAATCGAACGAATATGTTCAAATTACCTCCGATATTTATTAATTGTATTTTAATAACTTTTCTTGAAGTAATTTAAATGTTAATCACTTTATTACAATTCATGTTTAATATTTTATTATCGGTTAAAATACTTTAAAAGAATTTGTGTGATCCCAAATTAAATTTTCCCACTCAAATCAACAAGTGTCGGTTTCCTGCTGCCACGACATTTTAGTCAAGGTTTATGTGTATGTGCTTGATTTTATCGAAGCACTTTTTAAGTGATTCATTTCAAATGAGTAATTATTTCGTCTGATTGTTACCAGTGACAGAATCTACAGAAACCGGGTTGTGCTCTTGATCGTGGCAATTTATTCTCTTGGTAAATGTTTATATCATTTTATTTGACATAATTTTATTTCATTTTCTGCCCTCCCTAAAAGTTTGAAGAAGCACTACAACTTAAAATTGCAACTAAATAATTTCATTTAAGTAGTCTTGTAAGGACGTTAATTATTATTTCACAGAACCGCTTGCAGCTTAAGGACAATATCAATTTGTGAGTTATTATTAAGTTCGAATTAAGTTGTATGAGAGGTTAGGTTTCACTTATCAATTCATAACAAGGGAAGTTTTCATTATTAAACCAATTACTTGATTGTTAAATCATATCAGTACCATGTGCTTCAGCAGTTTCTAAATTATGTAATGACTGCTATCAGTTTCGAATAGTTCTCAAACACTAAAATCATTTATCATCTCATTGAGGTGTTGAATATTCGAACTGATAAGGCTCCTGAAATGCATAGCTTAACCTTGTTGCTTGTATCAAAAATGATCTCGCTGAGTTATAGTATCATGGATCAGGCACCAGAATAGTTTTTAAAAAATATTGAACAAACTTAGTTCTTTAATTAAGGAACATGAATGTCATTAATATTTCCTTTACTCTTGACTCAAAATAATTTTTTTATTTTGTAACCATTAATTTGTCTTCTCTTAGTTCGAATCATGGGTTTAATGAGCTAATTGCATGTCTACTTGAACAGAAACCAGAATTTTGTAAATTAATTTAAATATTAGTTTGCAAACGAATCAGACTTTGCTTTTTGCTGTCGAAAGAAAAGAAACTGTGACAAATACTTTATAAATGTTTTACCAAAACAATTTCTCAACTTCTATTTCCCTTCTTCAGCTCTCAAATGATTTTAGTCATGCAAACTGTTAAAAATAAAGTTTTAAAACTAATCAACTTCTGAGCTTTTCATTATTCTCGACAAAAACTTAAAAATTGTGTATTAAAAAACAAACTTCAGACACCTTGGAAATTATTCATTAAATACCTTCTCTAGTTGATAAATCACGGAAACTTTTCTCTTTCATAACGAAAACGGAAAGAAGTTTACAACAAATCGTCTGCAGACTAAGTAAGAAAAATTCAGTCGAAAGTTTGAAACTCTCATAATGAACTTTCATTTTTGGATTCGAGGGGCTTCCATAAAAATTTATCCTGCGACTTTTTATTCGATGTCGTGTTACTTGGTAATAACATCAAAAATTTTCCACACACACATCCACCCTTCTTTCCCCCCTCCTCAATTATCTATTCATTAAAATGAAAATAAAAAAAACATTTCCAGATAATTGTTTTTGTAAATTGCTTCCTTTGTTCTTGAAATTTTTTTTCTTCTCCCACCTCCTCCTCCGCCTCCTACTAGTAATCTTTCCTTTTTGACTTAAGCCAATTATTCTTATCTCTTCTTTTTGTTTTTTCATGCTCCCAAAATTTTTTGTTTACTTCCAAGTTTTTTGGCATTCGATGAAATGTTCCTTTGTTGACTTATCATTACGACAATTTTAGAAGCCCTTCATGTGTCTTTGGGTCTAGTAGGTGTTGATTTTCATTGAATTTCATTTCATAATCCCACTTCTTTGATTAGTCTTTCACCACATTTCCTGGTGTTACTTTCCAAAAGTCAGAAATTTTGATTTCTGTCAATGTCTGACATTTTCTTTCTTTCAGTTCCCTTTGATTTAAGTTATAAATTTTTAGTTTTACTATGCCTAATCTCTTTTAACAACTAAACTAGACACTCAATTTAGATCAACTGAGGACAAAAGTCAATTTTTTAAAACATTAATTGACAGAAGTCAGTTACAAACCATCACAAAAATCCAAAGATACTGTTTATGATTGGTTTCAATCTCTAGACAAACTGCTCAGCTGGCAAAACTTAATTTTTTTAAAAATACCACAAAGCAAAAGTTAGGCGCCATCTTGTAACATCTACAAGCTACTTATAAAGAGCCTCAAGTAAGCTGAGAGAAAACTTACCCGCAGTCCTATATGGCTGAAACAGCGAAGCTTGTAAATCTCTGACATTGTAAATAGAATTCGAATCCATCATTTTAGGGTTTAAAAATTTATCTTGACATAATTCTAATTAGATTTGATCATTTTTTTTATTTTTAAAACTTCGCGTGTCGCTTTTTTTTGCTTGTTGGTGATTGTAACGAGCAAAATAATAATAATAAAAAGTTTTTTAATGCTTTTTTTTTCTCGCGGGTTTTTAATTAATTCATTAAATGGTATTGTAACCCTGAAAACGCATCCCTTTTTTAAATTTGTAATTTTTCCGTGTAAAAAATGAAATTCCGTGTTTTTACTTTAATTGAAGTCTGAAAAGCGAGGTAATAAAGTTTGGAAATTGTCGTGGAAATTCGCTTTTTTTATTTAAATACTTTGCCTTTCGGATGTTTTTGTTTTGTTTTTGTCGTTGACTTACCTCGCTTTTCACTGTTTTCGCATTTCGCGTTATAAAATAAAGTCTAAAAACTAATAAAATCAACTCAAAAGAGATGAAGTAGTTTTCAAACGATGGGGGTAATATTCCTAACTGAAAAACAATCGACAACCTCAGATCGTGGAACGGATTTCATCCTAGAAGGCGGTGAGATTCTCGACCGTTAATTTAAAACGTCGACTTAGGTGGCGCGCTTAAGAGGTTTTCTTTTTCTTTTCTTTTTAAAATATTCTTTGCGATATTTTCGTTTCTTTTTTTTAGTTTTTTCCTTCCGAGCCTTTTATAATTCGAAAAGTGGTGCGTGTCACGTCGTGCCAGGGGTTGGTAAAATATGACCCGCGGTTCGTTAGCGACTGTATTTTTGTTCCCTTGATTTTTTTTTCTTTAACCTCCCTCTCACTCCCAACATACAATCAGGCCTTCACGCAATGCGTGATTTCTCATGCTTGTTTTCTGTTATGGCTTTTACCGCCCTTGAAAAATTTTAATTGGTTGACTTTCATGTTTTTCCCTTTTGTATCCCCCCTTCTATGAAAATGTTTCAACCCTTAGAGAAAATTTTGTTGAACTTTTTCTTCAAAGTTGAATTATTTATTTGATTGCTTGTGTGACATCTGTCTGAACAAATGCTTAATCAGGACAGATTATTTGAAAATAATTTTTTGAATTACAAACGTCTGTTATAGTTTAATTTGGGGTCTAATGCATGGTCAGTAACCCACAGCCCTCCAAATTGTACTTTCCTTGCACAATTGTACTAATTGCAAAACCTTTTATAGGATATAAGCATGTTTTGGTATTGTTACTGTATCTGGTATGTAACTGAAACTGCTAGTATGCTACACATAACACTACAAAACTTATTACTGGGCAATCTCCTTAAAAAATATTTTTCTTTGTAAAATGGCCCACCCCCCAAATTTTCAAGTCCCTGGCCTAAACTAAAAGTTACACTAATTGGAAAAACTGTAAAACAATCATTTCCATCTCAATATCACAATTCCTGTAATTAACTAAGTTTTAATTGGATCTCTGATATGTTATTAAATACTTTGAAACGCCATTTTGTTTTCTTTTCCATCAATTTCTACTCCTAATTAAGCAAAATGGGTTTGTAAAAAAATCTCAACCCAAAACCAAAAAATCTCTCACTGAAATCAAATTACAATAAATTATTGATGGTTTGTTTTATTAATAAATAATAAATAAAATTATTTTTAATCAAACCAATAATTATTAATCATTATTAGTCGTGAAATTATGAATAACCGGAATTTAAAATTTCCTTTCGTGTGTACGTTATCTATTTCAAATCTAAAATTTCTTACCTTCGTAATCGTTTGCTTTCGTCATCACGAATTTCGATTTTCCCTTTCGCGAAACACTTTTCCGACTGTTGTAACAATAAAAACGTAAATTTGAATTATTGTGTGTATATAACCTTCCGACTTTATTAAAAAGACAAAAGAACTTTTGGAAAACTCAAACGATATAACCATTAATAAATAAATAAATGAATATTTTATGCTCCCGCGGACGAATACAATAAATAAAATAAAAATTTACGAACCGAATGAAAACGTTTCTTGGTTTCAAGTTTATTTGGACAGCTCCGACGGTGCTGGCATGAAAACTTTTTCTTTCGAATTTCTCCTTTGATATGTTTGGGGTGAGGTGGGGGAAAGAAAAACCAAAAGACGGGGAAAATGCGACGCGGTTGGAGTTTTCGGGAAATTCCAACGAGAGTTGACATTTTCTTACGTTACACGTCCTTTTCGTGTCTTTCCTGTTTTTCTTTTCTTGTCAAACCTTTTATTTTCGATTGTTTTTTCCTTTTTAGGCGCTCATTTTTTTACTTTTATTTGTTGCTGTCTTGCTCTCTTTTTTTCTGGGTTGGGGATGAAAATTTTTAGATTCTATAGAATCTTGATTTCGGTCTTTGAGGTGATCTTTCTTGAAAGTTTTTATTTTAATTATTTATTTGGTTTGATTTTGTTTATTTTACTACTAGGAAATGTAAATAGGTTTGTATTCGGAGGCGTAGCTATCGCATAGGAAGTGTGAGCAACGCGCAAGGGCCCACGGGTTTGGGGGCCTTTTCATATCCTTTTCTGACACATTTTAATTATAATTTTGTTAATAAAACGCCTATTCACATTTCCAGCTTTCAAATCCATCCAAATTTCAAAACAAAAGTCTAATTTGTTAGCTTATAAAAGATAAATAGTAAAAAAAAAGGCCTCCGATTATGTTTCATCACGAGCCCAAAATTCTAGCTACGCCACTGTTTCTATTGTAAGCAAACTTAACCCAAAAACCTACCTAAAATACAAAAAGTCCCGATATAACAACCCTCGGGATTCTTCCTTATAAACAACGTTAACAAAGTCATTAGGATGAAATTTGAATTTTGGCGCAAAAAGTGGCATCAGAATGACCTCTTCAACGGACGCTAAAGTCCAGGGGGATAATCCGTTGGACTGTTTATCACATTCCAATCAATTTCTCATTTCGGAGAAGTGGCGAATCAAATTTTAATCACCCAAAAATTGCAATATTCGATTTATAATATAAACTAATCAAATTATTTTTGAATTTAATAAAACCTTAAAAGGTTCGCAAGTAATTCGTACATCGGAACGAGTTATAACCGGTCAATTAAACCTTCATTTTGAAGGCGCCATTTTGATTTTCGTTTGAGAGTTTTTAAGAATAGTATTTATCTGTCTGCGTTTACTGTAGTGCTTGAGTTTATAATTAAACAATTTTTTGGGGGGGAATTTACGTTTAAACGTGTTATCTGGTGTCTGATACTAATTTAAATTTGTGGGCTGAGAAAAAAAAAATTTCTGTTGGGGTAGGTGATAGGGTAGATTTGTTAGTCACTCACCGATATTTTTGAAATACTTTTTCTGGTGATCCATACAGTCGTGATAACCATTCCGTTTGAAACCGACTCGAGCTGAACAATCTCAGGTTGGCACTCTATAAATAAATAAATTTTTATTTATTTCAGGTTCCTGTGAATCATTATGCGACGAGGTGTTCTTCTCACGTTTTGATTTTAGAATAGTTTCCGGTAAAAGTTCTCTCAATTAGGAATTTCTTTCATGAGCTTTCTCTCACATCTCCATTTCTCCCTATTCCAGGTAAGATCAATTTATCTGTCACTTGTCATCAACTTAACCGACTGCCAAAAAGGAAAAACCAAAAACCCACAAAATCCTTTTGGTGATCGTCCCGTGCCACGCATGCGGTTCCCTTATATTTGATTGAAACATGTGACACACAACGAATCGATGCCCCGGTTATGTCGATTTGTCTCTTTCCTCAAGATAGGATGGTACGGAGAATTGCCGGTAAGGTGGGGGAGGAGAGGAGGAGGTTGACAGAAATAGATAAAACGCTTGAAACTTGAAAGGAACGATCTTGATATCGAACGAGAAGAAATTAAAACAAAAAGTTTTTCTCTCATGACGAAAAGTTATTAATTGAGAAAATGATTTTCCTGAGCGAGACTAAATAAAATCGATATAAATGGCGAATTTACCCCCCGGGGGTGGGGGTGGAATCACAAAAGTTCAGAATGCTCATGCTTTCGTGGTTAATGATGGCTTCTAATGTTAATAGGGGGTTAAGAAAGGATGGATCGGATTTTTGTTTTCCCACGGATTTCGTGCGAAAGTCATACACCAGTCAAAGCTGTGATTCTTTTTGGTAAATTTGTCCTCGCGGATTGTCTTGGAAAAGAGCTTTTGGGACGTTCATCCGAAATTTTGTTTATTCCTTCCCCCCCACCCCCATCCTTGGACGATAAACTTCATATCGATCAAACTATCTCGGGTGTTCTTCTCCACCTTCCGAACCGAAGTTTGACCTAACTTCACCTACTTCATATATCTATTCAAAAGCTCCCGTGTTTGTTTGTGTGTATGTGCCAGAATAACTCCAAAATTCTAAAACCGATTTCTACCAAACTTAGCACATCTATTAGTCTACAATCGAGAAAGAAACACTGTCCATGTGTCAACTGTCTTCCATCAATACGTATTTGATCAGTAAATAATTTTATTACAGTAATAAATTCCTTTTCACTATTTTTAAAAGTATTTAAAACTCTTTCACCTAAGATGATAGTTTTACCCATGTATTTCAGACGTGACATCATGTCTTTTTACATTCCACAAAAGAATGCAGTTAAATAAAAAAATTCTAAGATGACATATTTTATAAAATGATTTTAATGAAGTAAGAATGTCTTCTTGTGAATCGAAGTAACCAAGTTCCTAATTAATTTGAATAATTAAAAGGATAACACCGTAAAATCTGTAGATAAATATAATTATCATAGATAGATAACTAAATAAGTGTGCAATATTTGTGAAATAGAAACTTCGTTGAGTGTGCAATACTTTTGAAATGACAGGAAAAAGCAACGACGAGTAAACAACCCGTAGACAGAAAGGCAGACATACAGACAGTGTTTCTGGTTTGAGTCCCATTATATTTGGTATATGTGAGAAGTTTGGTTCAGTGGTTATCCATCCATCCCTCCACTCAAAAGTTTAAAAGCATAAAACGCTTACTCCTCACCCCCAGAAAATTCTCTCAACCCCCCACCCCGAACTCCTCCAAACTTGCTTTCAAGCGTGACTTATAAAATGGTCGTCCAAAGTGATTTGACCTCTCCGTAACCTTTTGCAGATATTATCGATTTATTAAAATTATTTTATTAACAAATAATAATAATAATAATGAATTGGTTGGAAATTAATCTTCCTCCCCCAACCTCCCCTTCCCGGGGGCGTTCAATAAACAAAATTGAAAGGAAGAGGAAGCGATACAGATTTCCAACATGAGGTCATTCATTCCCTCGTGACTCGTATTAAATGGCACGGGATGGTACGCTGTTGGGGAAAACCGGAGGGCGGGGGAGAAAAGAAAAAGTAGTCAGAAAGGAATTTTGAGTTTTGTACGTGTTCGCTGTCGTCTCTCTTCCAGTTTTTTTGGCCCCATCGGGTAAGTCATTGTTTTGTCGATAAAAATTTTTGGGGCGTTTTTATTTTGCCCCCGCCTCTCTGGGAACAAAGAGAGAGTGTGTACGTTGTAATGCACCTTCCACACACTCACAGACACTACAAACAGCCATCCCATCCGTTCTGTATAAAAGATTTGACACACACACTCACATAAACACTATAATTTACCTCTGTCGATCCGTTCAGATATGAATACCGATATTGGCACGTTCGGATTTATATATGAAAGCGTTCGGATAATAAACCCACAGACTGAGAAATGACTGTTTGGCGAACGGATTTCCAAGTCGCGTAGCAACTAATTCGGTTCTTTCATTTCTCTTAATTTGATTTGATGAAATGTTTAAGGTGGCCTCGGTCTCTCTTTTGTCTGGGAGGAAGGAGAGGGTGGGGGTAGTGCCAAAGGGAGGAATAACCTTCAAATGTCTTCTCTACTTCGAATAGCTTTTTTCACCACCACCACCCCTTCCCCCGGGGGGCGAGGGGGCTGATGAATTGATTTTGACTTTTCGTTTTGCTTGCAGTTTTGAGTCCGCACTAAAATGGGAAGGAAAGTGACGGTGGCCGTATGCACTCTCAATCAGTGGGCTTTGGATTTCAAAGGGAATCTCGAAAGGATTCTTCAGAGCGTGGAAGAAGCGAAGGAAGCGAGGGCGTCGTATAGAGCCGGCCCTGAATTAGAAATTTGGTGAGAAAAATTTTTAACTGTGCTTAGTTTAGCCGGAAGCCATTTTTAATTTGTAATGTGGTGAAGGTAGACAGTTCGAATGGATAAATTGGTTTATTTTACAAACAGAATCCTTATACAGAATACAGTATTGGTGTTGAATGTTCATTGGTAGCTTTCATAATTAATGCACACTTTTTGAAAGAATTCATATCAAAAGTAACACAGATTCTCATAGATTAATTTCATTAGCAAAGTAGAGATGAATTTTTCATAAATAATGCACACCTTTAGCAAGGTTTCATTTCAAAAGTATTGCACACATTTACCTAGGTTTCATTTCAAAGTATGCATTTAGCACATTTCAGTAACAAAGTATTGCACACCTTTAGCAAGGTTTCATTTCATAAAGCATAATGCACACATTTAGCAAGGTTTCATTTCAAAAGTATTGCACACATTTAGCAAGGTTTCATTTCAAAAGTATTGCACACCTTTAGCAAGGTTTCATTTCAAAAGTAATGCACACTTTCATAAAGAATTGTACGTTTAATGTGATTAATTAGCTTCTTAAGTTTTGGTTCACCTTCACGAGGGGTTAATTTCATAACTATTGCACACTCAAGATGACGTAAAAAAGTCGTACATCGTTGTCGTGAAAGAAGTTTGTTGACCAACATGATAAAAATAATTCGGTTTAGTCGTTAAGTATCACTTAAATAATTATTATAATTAGTTTTGTTTTTGTTTTTGTTTCAGTGGTTATAGTTGCCAAGATCATTTTTACGAGTCAGACACGTTTCTTCACAGTTGGCAGGTCTTGGCCGAACTTTTGAAAAGTCCAACATGCAAAGACATTTTGGTAGATGTCGGCATGCCCGTCATGCACAAGAACGTCGCCTACAATTGCCGAGTCATTTTTCTAAACAGGTTCGACACCCATCCTGTTGGATATCTCAAATTTTTTTTGTTTGTTTCGTTTCCAATAATAAAAATTTCTTCTTCCAGTAAAATCCTTCTCATTCGTCCAAAGATGTTGCTCTGCAACGATGGTAATTACCGGGAAACCCGATGGTTCACCGCGTGGCAGAAACCTCGCCAAATCGAGGATTTCTACTTACCGAGAATGATTTCCGTGATCACGGATCAGACCACCGTTCCCTTTGGTGATGCCGTCGTCTCCACCAGAGACACTTGCATCGGGTTCGAGATATGCGAAGAGCTTTGGAATCCTCAGAGTGCTCACATTCCCATGTCTTTCGACGGTGTTGAGATCATCTCGAACGGATCCGGATCCTACGCTGAACTACGTAAAACCTACGTGACCGTGGATTTGGTGAAATCAGCTACCTTTAAGGTGAAACCCGTTCTTAGAGTTTCTTCAAGTTATGAAGATTACCTCACGTTGAACTTGGTGTTGGGTTTGTGTTGCAGTGTGGCGGCTGCTACATGTTCAGCAATCTGAGAGGTTGCGACGGGGAAAGAGTTTACTTCAACGGTTGCTCCTGCATTTCGATAAATGGCGAAATCATAAATCGAAGCAAACAGTTCTCGTTACAAGAAGTCGAAGTTGTCACTGCCACGATTGATCTAGAAGACATCAGACAATACAGGAACTCGATCAGGTCGAGGAGTCACGTTGCTGCCGGAAGTCCTTCCTATCCCAGGATTAACGTTGAATTCTCTCTCTCCTCCGATTCTGATAATTCCTTACCGACTTACGAACCCATCGAATGGTTGTATCACACACCGGAAGAGGAAATTGCTTTGGGTCCTGCTTGCTGGCTCTGGGATTATTTAAGACGGTCCAAACAAGGAGGATTCTTCTTGCCTTTGAGTGGGGGTGTCGATTCTACTAGCACAGCCTGTATAGTTTTCTCAATGTGTCGCCTTATAGTCCAAGCCATTCAGTCTGGAGGTATGTGTCTCAATTTACCTGTCTTAATCTCTTTCGGTGACCTCGATTAATTTCATTTGTCATTCATCACAGATGAGACGGTTCTTTGCGACGTTCGGAAGATAGTTTGTGATGCTAACTACACCCCGACCAACCCTAAAGAATTGTGTGGTAGGATATTTCACACGTGTTATATGGGAACTGAAAACTCTTCAACAGGAACTCTAGAACGGGCGGAAAGATTGGCTGCAGAAATCGGAAGGTTATTGCTTATTACTTAGTTTACTCTGATGTTGCGAACGGTTTTGACGACTTCAATTCTTTCTTCCAGTTACCATTTGACTATAAACATCGACTCAGCCATCAGTGCCGTTCTTCGAATATTTACCAGCGTCACGTCTAGAGTTCCAAAATTCGGTTCGAGAGGTGGTAGCCCGAGAGAGAGTTTAGCTCTCCAGAATATTCAAGCCCGTTTGAGAATGGTCCTGTCTTACCTCTTCGCCCAGCTCATGTTGTGGGTTAGAAATCGTTCGGGTGGACTTTTGGTGTTGGGCTCGGCCAACGTGGACGAAGCTTTGAGGGGATATATGACCAAGTACGACTGTTCGAGTGCCGATATCAATCCCATCGGGGGGATTTCAAAGACTGATTTGAAGAAGTTTTTGATTTATGCTAAGAGGAAGTAGGTAGCGTTTAGGAAGCAAACATTTTTGTTTTGTGGTGTCTTGCTTTACATAAATCCTGATTTTAGGTTTTCGTTAAACATTCTCAACGAGATAATAAATGCGCCACCAACTGCCGAACTCGAACCTTTGCAAGATGGTAAACTGGCACAAACTGATGAAGAGGATATGGGAATGACCTATGCTGAATTAAGCGAATTCGGTAAACTTAGGAAACAAAGTTTCTGCGGACCGTATTCCATGTTTTGTAAATTAATCCATTCGTGGAAGGACACGTGTACTCCTGAGGAGGTAAATTCGAACAAAAGCGAAAAATAAAAATCTGTTGAAACGTTTCACAACACTCACCATTTTCCTTACAGGTGGCATTAAAGGTGAAACATTTTTTCCGTTGTTATTCCATTAACCGACACAAGATGACAGTTCTCACGCCCAGTTACCATGCCGAGTCTTATAGTCCTGATGATAATAGATTCGATCACAGGCCGTTTTTGTACAACGCCATGTGGACTTGGCAATTCCGTAGTATTGATGAAGAAGTAAGCATCCTGGAACAAAACCAAAACGTATTTTCACTTTCCTTTCTTCTTTCCTTCATAATTAAAAACTTACAACTTTCATTACAGGTCTGTAATGCGAATTCAAGATTGAATTCTAAGTTTTCTGGACCTTGGGGCCCCATTTGGAAGCAGGAGAGCAATGTACCCAGAATGGTCTGATAAAAAGTTAACGAGAAAACTTAATACTAGTCGAAATCAATCGCAGATTTTCAGTGTTTTTGTTGAATCACGCCTATTAGTATTTAATGGGACTTTAGTTTTTTTAAAAAGCTTAGTAATGATTCAGATTATTTTATTTTTGTATTAGAATTTACATTAAACTGACAATTGGGTAGAATATTTGTTTTATTCTTTGATCCCTTACTTTATTTATTCCACTAAAAATTTTGATTTTTGGTGTTATAAATCAAAACCAGACAGTCTGAATAATTCTGTCTAACAAAGAGGTAGTCTAAAATTTTTTTTTATCTTTTGAAAAAGCTCTGAATCAATTTTTTAAAAACATTTTCACACGATTTTACATAAAATCATACCAAGATTTTGGCCATTCCGTAAAAGAAACAAAGCTAAGACATTGCTAATTATTAATTAATAAGTTAAAATCATTAATTTCCAATTTTTAGTTTGGAAAATGCGAACTTCCTCAAGAATCTTTCTAAAAGTACGCGTCGGTTGAAAAAGTAACCGCCATTTTTAATTCTGACATTTTGTTTTCAAAGTTGGCAAAACTGTTCGAACGACTCCATTTTATTTTCTGTGTTTATTTGTGTTGTTTGATGTATAAATCAAGAGTGATGCAGTGAAGTTTGGAAAATAAATGAATTTAAAAACGTTTATAAAAAATCCATCGCTCATTTCAATGCCTAATCGTAGTTTGATAATAATTCGAGAGAACAAAAGCGTAGAATAATTTTTAGGCACATCAATCGCTTACATTGTTGCTGTACCACTGCTGACACCCATAGTGCTAGTCATTTAGTTCCAATTAGTTTTTGTAAACGTGTTCACTCGTTTCGTTTCCATTAACATCCAACCGTCGTATTATGTCGAATACAATGTCTCAGTCAGGAGTCAAAATAGGACAGGATAAACCGGGTGAAAGGAATATTCACGAGATTTTGAATGACTCATCGCCTGGAGAGAAAAATAACGTCGACAGAAGTAATCTTTCGTCTCCGCCTTACATATCCCATCCAACGTCTCTGCCCCTGGCGTCGAACACTTCGTCCAGTTTATCGCTGACTCCCGTGAGTCCATCTCAAAATGGTGATTCTTGTGGCAAGACTCCGCCCTCGAAAATAGACACAATCAAGAGCTGGAGCATTTCTACGTACAAATGCACAAAACAGTTAATGTATGAGAAATTGGGAAAATCCTCGAGGACGGTCGATGCGGAGCTTGAAAGTCGAATCGAGACACTAAGGGACACTCAAAGGAAATATTTAAATATTCTAAGATTATCAAGGGCCTTAACTAGTCATTTTTATCATGTAGTCCAGACTCAGGTAAGCTTTCAAAAATTATCGAGAAAATTAATATCTAAGCACATATTAAATCCATTCATTAATAACTTCGAAAGACTAATTCAACCTTTAAGAAAAGTTATTTTATAAGTAATGCACACTATCATAAAGAATTTATATGGAATTTGTCTTTAACTGTCTAGAACCACTCATAAAAGTGCAGTCATTTTTACAAAATAACAAGACAAAAATTTTTAGACTTCAACTTTGGAATCATTGCTGATTTCTCATCAGTGCTGAAAATTCTTTTGTGCTTAAGCTGAGTCTTAATTAAATGAATGACCAACGATGTGGAAAAACCATTTCACACCTCATTAAACTTTTCGTTATATAATTGTCAATACAATCCTTCATTGTATATCAAATATTACTTCATACTTTGCATATTAAATTGAATTAGTTTTAGTTTAGTTTTAATCCTGTTTTTATACCATTGGGCATAACAGAATACAGAAGAAGGGTTTGAATTCACAACCATAACTCTATGTTATGTAACTCAATCATAACCACTACACCAGCCCTCCCAAATATTAAATTGTATTGTATATGTTGTATTTTGCTTAATGTACTAACATAAAGAATTTTTTTTCATTAATAATGCACAACTTTTTCTTTTTTTAAATACTTATCTGTGAAAATACAGATGGCATGTAAAATGATATTGTCAGATTACTATAATCCCTTTAAAAAAATACTTTTGAAATAAACTCAACAAAAGTGTGCAATACTTTTGAAATGAGCTCAGCATGAAAGTGTGCAATACTTTTGAAATGAGCTCAGCTTGAAAGTGTGCAGTACTTTTGAAATAAACTCAACTTGAAAGTGTGCAATACTTTTGAAATAAACTAAACGCGAAAGTGTGCAATACTTTTGAAATAAGTTAGTCACAAGTGTGCAGTACTTTTGAAATGAGCCCAGCTAGAAAGTGTGCAGTATTTGAAACAAGTTAGTCACAAGTGTGCAGTACTTTTGAAATAAACTAAACACAAAAGAGTGCAATATTTATGAAATAAATTAGTCACAGGTGTGCAATACAGTATTACACATTGTAATCAGTAATACATTGTGTGCAGTCAGTATTACATTACAAAAGTATTGCACATACTTTTGAAATGAAATCAACCTGAAAGTGTGCATTACTTATAAAATGAAATCTCTGTTGAAATGGAAACATTATTCTTAAAAAAAAATCATCAGGAGTAACAAATCCAATGTATCAAAACAACAAGTAGTATATATATCTAAACTGTTCACTAGCTAACAGTAATGTCCTTTGTCATTATCATTCATTTTTCATTTATAATTTTAATTTATCAACTTTGCCATGCATAAAATCATTATCAATAAAAATTTTATCCATTACAGCATGCATTAGGAGAAGCCTTCTCAGACTTGGCTCACAAATCACCAGAACTTCAAGAAGAATTCCTTTACAACTCTGAAACTCAGAGAAGTCTCACCAAAAATGGTGAAACATTGCTTAATGCCCTAAATTTCTTCGTGTCATCTGTTAATACACTGTGTAATAAAACAATCGAAGACACATTACTCACAGTAAGGCAATATGAATCTGCAAGGTGGGTGTTATTCAACATTCAACTCTTCCCTCCTTCCAATTATCGTTGTCAGAGTTGATAATTTAATGCTGTACAATTTTCAGAATTGAATATGATGCCTACAGGACAGATGTCGAGCTTTTATCACAAGCTCCTCGCACAGAAGCAAACGCGGCTCGAATCGAAGAAGCTGAGTTAACATTTCAACAACAGAAGGAAAATTTTGAAAAATTAAAAGCAGATGTTTCTGTTAAGCTAAGATTTTTAGATGAAAATAGGGTGAGTGTGGCTTAGCTAGCTTATAACGAATCAAATTAACCTCAACTGGTTGGAATCACACTCAGCTAGAAATTATCCTTGTTGCAGATCAAAGTTATGCATAAACAGTTACTACTATTCCATAATGCAATATCAGCTTATTTTTCTGGGAATCAACATGCATTGGAGGCTGCATTGAAACAATTCAGCATCAAAGTGAAATCCCCCAACTCAACCATTCCATCTTGGCTTGAACAATAGTACCAAACATTAATAATCTGTGTTTGATTTAAACGAATACTCTGACATGGAAACAGTGTCATGATCTCTGTTAGTACTTTTCGTTAACTAACAATAGAATTTCCTTTTCTTGTAAGACAGTAACTATGTCCTGTTAGTAAAGATAGTTTGTCATTTCATAATAAACTACTCAGCCTGTTGGAATAATCATTCGAAGGTCGGTTTAATTGACAGATTTTTCTAAATCCCAACACAACCGAGCTTAGTGTAAATGTTTTAAGGTTTCAGTAAAGAAATCGTTACCCCGGTGGCTGTTTAAAAGGAGGCAAAGAATAGCTAAAGACAATTCCCGACAAAAATGTCGGGAGGAAACGAAATGAATGATTAAATAAAATTGTGATGGAGTCGTACGATTAGTTTTATTTTTTATGTTAATTATTATTAATTTTTAATTAGTAGAGTGCTTATTGTCGAGATAAATTAAAACAAATTAATGTAAGATAATTAAATGGAAAGAATTTTTCTTTTTCCTTTTCATCATTCCGACTAAATTTTCTCTCAAGAGGTGTAATTAAAGTTGAAAATGGTATTATTTTTACTCACTCAGAAAGATTTCAAGTGAATTCCGTTTTTTTTCGCACCAAAACCCGACGCCATTTTCTTTGAGTATGACACAGCCTTCTAGTCTTATTCGCCGGAAGTCGGGATCGTCACAACGGATTTTAAATTTCCGTTAATGAGTGAAGCCGTCTTCGAGGTGATTACGTGACAATATTTAACTTAAGTCACCGAAATCTTTTTCTTTTTTTTTTAATGGCTGTCTGAATAAAAATAAATTTGAAATATTTCTAACGACAATAAATAAATTTTGTTGTCTCAAGCCAAAGAAAATATTTTTTAATTTTTAGTATTACTTTTGTTTTGTTTTCATTATTATTTCTGTGTTCATTAAATTATTTTTTATTAATTTCCTTTTGTATTCGTATAGTATTGTTAGAATATAATAAAAGAGTTTGGAATTAATGATTTTATACTCATGACACCCTTTAAGAACTTTGAAATTCGTTATTTTGGGACATGTAGTAAGGTGACACACCACCTCAACATGCAGTGACTAAGTTTAGTTTTGAGTCAGATCTAACTGGTATGATTTTGTTAATTTCATTTTTAAATTTGAGACATGAGAGATTAGAACAGTCAGAATTTTTAATTAGGGTTATATGCTATTTAAGAACGCTTCAAGAAAGGAATTTGTGAGTGATTACATAAAATGGCTTGACTTACCCAAATTACCTTCACTAAACGCCTATATTATTAAATATAATCCCGAGTATAATTAATAATTATTAAGATAAGTTATTTATATTTTTTAAATTGAAATTTTATCAAAAAAGCTAGAAGCAATGGAGGTTTATGTTTAGCCATGACTTTCCATCTTTGTTTTACTGCACCATAGCGATGAATCTTTTAATGTCCCCACCGACGTAAAATTAATTTAATAATTATCACAAATACATAAATAAATGTTTATTATTTACAAATGAAAAATATATATATTAAAATATTTAACATAGTTTTGTATCAAGATTTTGATCTCATTCGATAAACTGTCCATCATCTAAGTTGTCATCTTCGTCATCAAAATAACTCTCCCCGTTATCGAAGTAATTGTTTACATAATCAGTGCCATCATCCATTTCTTCATCCTCATCTTCCTCCTCTAACTCTTCCTTTTCCTCTTCATCTGGATCCTTTTCTTCGGGATCTTTGACTTCATCTGATTCTTCTTCCTCTTTCACTTCTAATTGTGCTAATTCATCCAGTCTAAAAATTAATTTTATTCTTATTGAGGAGCTGTTTAAAGCAGTGATTCCCAAAGTGGTCAATATTGACCCCCAGGGCTCAATGACAATCTGCTAGGGGTTTATGGAAGTAAAAAAAATTTAGGGGACCATGAAATGAAAATGGGGTTCACTGTAGTGGATTTCAACATCTGTAGTGGGTCTATGACCCAAAAAAGTTTGGGAATCGCTGGTTTAGAGTAAAAGATGTCATTTGAGTTTACTTACTTTTTAGTCACATCAATAGCTGGCTTTTTAGAACTAGTGTCAGCATTTCCTTTATCTGATTTTCTCTTTGTAGTCCTTTTCCTATTTGGATTTAATTCTGATGGAGTGCATCCCAATAAATTTGAGAATCCCAAGTTTCTGTCGCTTCAGAACTCATAACCTGATATTTATCAGAAAACCTTTCGATCATTGATGACGAATCATTTTTTTGCCTGAGACTTTGTAAGAACTCTACGAAATCTCTTTTTAATGCAACCATATATTCAGCTGTAACAAATAAATACTATTAAACAATTTATTACCACCAGAAATAATTAAATTGTTGGTGAATAAAAGTTTGCACTTACTCTCTGGCCCAGATTTCAAAGGAAGAGGTTTATATTCCAGAGGAGGGAATGTTGGAGGAGGCTGTAACACTGGAGCAGGGACAGCTTCACCACCAGTGAATCCCAACTGGCTGTAGTCAAATGACATTTGACTCCCTCGACCCCTACCTCTTCCTCTTCCCCTTCCAGCCATTTTATATATGCTTAATTAACTTCCAATTTTTTAACTGCATTAACTAACTCTTCTTCCTCTTCCTCAGCTGCTTTGGAGTCCTCTTGAAAGTCCTCCTGTAAGAGTTTAACATAATGTTGTAAAGACAATCGAGGATGAATTAACTTTGCTTTATTTAACTCTATAGCTTGAAGACAATCAAAAGTCACTACCTTATCATAAATAACTTTTATAATCAAGGAACAACTGGGGCACGTAGCTACTTCTTCGCCGGCTTTTAGTTCTTCCTGCAACAATCATACAATAAAAAATTATTAATAATAATCAAATTATTTTTTTTTAACGTGCATTTATAGATGAGTCAACAGGTGACAACATCAAATAACAACTTCATTCAAAATTGAATAAATAAAATATAAATCTAACCACATAACCTACCTTGGTTATTTGAAATCGATCACCGCATGGACAAGGATAATAATAAGTTTCCTCTTCTGGATCGTATTCAAAGTCTTCTATCTCGATTTCATCATAATAACTCGCCATTTTTATACGTCACCGATCTATAAAACATTTTGCCAAAGAATCCCTGTGATTTAACCGACACATTTGGAGATTAATAATAACTTGCACAGGAATTTTAAATGTGAGTCATAGAGTGGATTCAAGGCAGCCAACTTAATTTCTTCCTACGTTTTCTTACTCTATGGATTTTGAATTACCTAAACAAATTTATTACCGTTCGTATGTTACCTGAAATATTTTTTTTTCCAAAAAATATTTTAGTTATAAATTTATTAGGTTATGTCTTCAAAGCAAGAAGATGAAAATTACTGGAATCGTAGCGATTTTAAGCCATTCTCATTCGATGACGAAGAGGTAGTAGTAATACATATTTATAAATTTTTCAATTAACTGTTAACACTTGACAAAATTTTTAAATTTCAGTTGACAAGTAAAAGTCGACTCTTCGGAAGTCCGATAAACTCATCGTTCGTAACTGATATTATTTTCGAGAATATTCCTACAGTACAGAAGCCTGAGACAGTTAAAAGACCGTTAGAATCTCTCATTTCTAAACAATCATTAAGTAGAAGTAAGTTTGATGTTTTAAAACCCCCAAAAAAAATTCATTGAACCTAGTTTTGTAAAAATATTTTTCTCTTTTGTACCTTAGTTTTTGAAGAACCTGTTTTTCCCTCAAGATCTAAATTAAGTCCTGAGGAGGAATTAAAAATATTGAGGAGACAGGTTGAGAATCAATGGGTTCCACCAAGTGTTCAGAGAACTGTCACACTGATTGTCACCGGACAAAAATATTCCCTTCACCTCTATCGGTCATTAGCTTTGAAGAAAGAATTGCTTGATGAAGCAATTAAAAGTGGAGATGGTAATGCCATTCTTACTGTAAGTATCTGTATGACAAAATTAGTTGTGGTGTTGTTTTCAGTATGTAGTGAAGTTTGTAATTCAATTGTTATTATTCTAGGTTGTGCTCTTTTTATCGAATACATTGAAAAAAACTCTTTTCTATCAGATCCTTCAAACGAGGCCTGTTGCAGTGTCACAATATGTGCAGTATTTGACTACAAGGTTAATGGTTTCTGAGTTAATTGACCTATTAGGGTTAGTATTGGGTTTCAAAGAGTTGGCTTTGATTCAATGAGAAAAATAATCTTTCGTCTTGTGATGGGTGGAAAGTAGAACTGATGTTAAGTGGTGTTTAAAACCTTTTGGTATGACATCATGTTAGAGACCTTAAACTCTTGATTGGTTTGACCTCTCATGTGACACCTCCAATTGAATTGTTTGGCGATTTGAAAACTTCCAAAATTGACTTTTGAATATTATTTATTCATCTTATCATATTTCTTTGTTCACAGAATGTTAGGTCAGACTAGAAGTGCAGCTATGAAACAATTCTTGTTCATCGTTCAAGGGATCCAAAACAAAGAAACCAAACTACAGAGACTGAATACCTGTTACAACAATCATTTTACATTGCCTGACTCGAAAGACAAGCAATTTGTAGAAGACTATATACAATACCTTCGTGAGTTTATTAGATAATAATATAGATATATATTACATTCCGATTGCTTATTTATAATAAACTAAATATATTTGCAGAGTGGATGCTTTCGTTAGACATATCTGACAAAGGGGTTTTGGGGAACTCAGTCCTGTCATCGTTATCATATCTTTGTAAAAACCATTGGACAGAACCAAAAACGAGTAAATATTCGCCTTGGTATCTCTCTTCGAAACTAAACATAAACGATCGTCAATTACAGTGGACAATTTTGACTTCTAGAGCGTCCATGCAAGCTTGGGAGGATATTGAAACTCACTTTCTCACCAAGGTGATGACAAGTTGTTTTCAAAATGAGATGGTTTCGAATTGAAATGAAATTCCGTTGACGGATTTTTTTGTTTTCCAGGGTTGGGTAGGTGGGAAAAAGTTAAAATGTATCATACCTGCTGAGAAAATCATTTTCCAATTGAACCGCGACGGTGCGCCTTATAAAATTTTGAACCAGTACCTAGAAGTCGTTGGTAGCTTGGAAAAGAGGTTGGAGTTGGCTAAGCAGTTACCTTGTCACCGTGCTGCAATCGATGTAAGGCCCAAATTGTGGTGAAAATATCAAGTTGAGGCATAAAATTACTTCAATGAAAATTTCATTCATAAATAATGCACACTTTCTTGAATTATCTATTCCAAAAATATTGCACACTTGAGTAATTTATTTCAAAAATAGTGTCACTTTCTTAAATTATCTTTTTCAAAAATGATGCACACTTTCACGAAGATTTCAATTCATAAGTATTGCACACTCAAGGAAAATTCATTTCAATGGTAACGGACAATTTCTCAGAGTATTT
This sequence comes from Columbicola columbae, assembly GCA_016920875.1. NCBI lineage: Eukaryota > Metazoa > Arthropoda > Insecta > Psocodea > Philopteridae > Columbicola > Columbicola columbae. Next base: position 4,112,431 of record JADMLL010000010.1, read on the forward strand.
GTTTCATAAATAGTGCACACTTTCTTGAATGATTTATTCCAAAAATATTGCAGAGTTTCTTGAATTACCTATTTCAAAAATGTTGCACACATGCAATGCAATTTCTATCCCAAAAATATTGCACACTTTCTCGAATGATCTATTTCAAAAATATTGCACACTCAAGGAAAATTCATTTCAATGGTAAAGGACAATTTCTCAGGGTATCTTTTTCATAAATAGTGCACACTTTCTTAAATGATCCATTTCAAAAATACTGCACAGTTAAGTGATTTAATCCGAAAATACAAAAATACTGCACACTTTCTTAAATTATCTTTTTCAAAAATAATGCACACTTTCTTGAATGGTCTATTCCACAAATATTGCACACTTTATAGAATGATCTATTTCAAAAATATTGCACAGTTAAGTTATTTATTTAAAAAATAGTGCACACTTTCTTAAATTTTTTTTCAAAAATATTGCACACGAGAATGATCTATTCCATGAGTACTGCAGACTTTCTTGAATAATCCGTTTCAAAAATAATGCACACTTATGAGAAATTCATATCAAAAGTACTACACCAGTTTCATTTTAAGATTTACTACATGTAACCGTGCGTTATTAATGAAAGAGGTTGTTCATACTAGTGTGCAGTATTTTTGAAATGAATTCTTACATATAGTCTGCAGTGTTTATGAAATACAATCCCCACAAAAGTGTGTGTTACTCACTAAATGAGTTCTGATGTTAAATGTGGAGCATAGTGACACAAAATAACACCTCATAACAGTGTGCATCACTTTTGAAATAGATTCTTCATAAAAGCAGTCATTAATTGTCAATTTGTTCATTCCTGAAACTTTTTTCTCAGGTGTACGTTCTAATGAAAGACAGACAAGGAATCGTCGAATACAAAGTTAATCTAAAACCACAGTCAGAAGACTATCTTCATGCTGAAAACGCCTTAAGGTTGCCTGTAAAATGGAAGAATTAATTGTTGGCTCTATTTGATAAGTGAAAATGACATGACCTACACTTGTATAACTCTTAATTTATAATGTTATAAATTTTATCTATTTGTTTTTGTATATTTTATATAAATTTATTATTTTCTAAGTTTTCTTAGTGACGTCTTAATTTTTTTCCTGTCATTCATTTCGTTATTCCTTCTCAATTAGACTGTCCTTCATTATGACACTATGGGTTACGTGGGGCCTATTTTGTTTGATTGTTTTTAAATATCTTAAACGAACTTTTAGTTATCTCAAAAATAATGCACACTTTCAACCAAAACTCATTTCCTTCACGAAAGTGTGCATTACTTATGAAATGGATTCTGTCTAAAATTGTCCATTATTTATGGAATGAGTTCTGTGTAAAGGTGTGCATTATTTATGAAATGGATTCTACCTGAAAGTGTGCATTATTTATGAAATGGATTCCACCTAAAAGTGTGCATTATTTATGAAATGGATTCCACCTAAAAGTGTGCATTATTTATGAAATGGATCCACCTAAAAGTGTGCATTACTTTTGAAATGGATTCCACCTAAAAGTGTGCATTATTTATGAAATGGATTCCACCTAAAAGTGTGCATTATTTATGAAATGGATTCCACCTAAAAGTGTGCATTATTTATGAAATGGAATCTGTCTAAGTGTCCATTATTTATGGAATGAATTCTGTGTAAAAGTGTGCATTATTTATGAAACGAACACCTTTATGCTAACCAACATGCCTTACGTACAAAATAAGATCGGAACCCAAAAGTCTTTTTGTCTCTATTTCTGTCCTTCAGGAGTTTAATTTTTCAGGACGTATTTGAATATCCGGTTTTACAGTCTGTTGGGTCTACTTGAACCATACAAAAGACTATAGCTTCAGACTACATCCACTATTTAATGTTAATTAGATAAAAAAATATTTTTTCATGTTTAAGATGAGATTTAGATTCAATTCGAAGACACCGTCCATTTGAACTTGTTTTAAAATAGTGCGGCGAGGCGATAGCTGTCGTCACTTCCGGTTTTTCGATATCACCTCCCCGTATCAAAGAATAACAAACGTTGGGCTTGTTTAAGATGTCAAAATAGATTTAAGAGAACCGTTTTCCGTTGATGATATCACACAAAATGTCTGGAAATTATTATTTTGTGATTGTAGGTCATAATGATAATCCAGTTTATGAAATTGAATTCGCTCCTTCCAATAAGGAACCAAAGGTTTGTAAGGTTTTGTCACTTTGAACTCAACTTTTGGAGAGGGAGAAGTCAATTTAGTCTAATTTTTGTTTTTATCTCGTTTTAGAAAGAAGATCACAGACATTTAAATGAATTCATAGCACACGCAGCGTTGGATTTAGTGGATGAACACATGTGGAAGACAAATAATATGTATCTCAAGTCAGTAGATAAGTTCAATCAGTGGTTTGTCTCAGCATTTGTGACAGCTAGCCAGATGAGATTCATCATGGTTCATGATAATAAGAACGATGATGGAATTAAAAATTTTTTCATGGAAATGTATGAGACTTACATAAAGGTTTGTGTTTAAGGTTTGATCGATGATGGCAAATTCAAGTATCGTCTTTTGGACTATGACAATTTCTTTTTATTTCAGTATTCGATGAATCCATTTTATAAGATAGGAACACCCATCAGATCAACTGCTTTTCGATAGAAAAGCTCAATTGTATGGAAAGAAATTTCTTACCAGCTGATTTTTGTAAGATACTGTACACTGTACAGTGCAATTTCAAAGTGAAGGTGAATGTTTATTTAATGTACATAGGTTTATATCGAACAAATAAATGCATTTATGGTATTAATGGTGATTTTTAGTAACTGTGCCTATCAGGACTTTCGTTCTTGAAATCATTTTTTAGTTTTGAAACTGATTTATTGTTTGTTTAGTGTTTTAGTCATTAAAACAAGAGGTATGTGTAGAATTATGAGATGTTGCAGGGTCTCAGGTCATTTTCGAATGGTTATTTTCAAAATAATACCAGACATTTGTACCTGTTACCTTTTGTTAGATTTGCTGAAAAGTTGATGGCTTATCAACTTAAAGTCCACTTGTGTGTATAGAGGAACTGAGAATTCATCATTCGCTCATTAAATGAAACAGTGAAATACTCATGAAATGAATATTTGATATTAAAACTGACAATTATTTTGAGACTAGTTCCTCGTTTGAGTGTGCATTACTTTTTGAATGTTCTCTTTGTTTAAGTGTGCAATACTTATGAAAAGAATTGTTCATAAAAGTGTGCAATACTTTTGAAATGAGATGTTCATAAAAGTGTGCAATACTTTTGAATTGAATTATTCATGTAGGTGCAATACTTTTGAAATGAGTTGCTCACATAAGTGTGCATTACTTTTGAAATGAGATGTTCATAAAAGTGTGCAGTGCTTTTAAAATAAGTTGTTTAAATAATTATTACTTGACTTAATTATACTGTAAATTCTGTATAAGTTCATTTATGAAACGAAATCATTTCAATATTTGTGCACTAATTATGAAATGACTTTTTGCTAAAAAGTGCGTAGTGCTCATGAAATTAATTCTTAATGATGGTGTTCAGCACCGCTTTATCCAAAAGAGTAACATAGATACATTTTAATAATAATTCCATAATATTTATTTATTATACAAATCTTATAATATACAATATAAAGTGGCGCTTTTATCCACGACACACATGCCACAAGTTATAAAAGGAGAACAATAAAAAAATTTCAACACAAAAGATCCACTGAGCTGAACAAACCTTTCGGTTCAATATTTCTCAAAAATAAAAATTTTCCAGGAAAGCTAAGAAAAAATTCGTACTCGGGGGATTCTCACGCATAGCTCTGTTTCACATCAAAAAAATAAATAAAACGAAATAAATAAATAAATAAATAACTTTTACGGGTGACACAAAATGGAAAATGGGGGATTCAAAAGTCGTTTCAAATTAAAATCCTCGGATTTTGAAATCGTTTAAATCTTCTATCACGTTTCTTAAATCTTCTTTTTAATAAATAATTTTCTTTTTCAAAGTCAAAAATTTTGAATTCTGAGGAGGGGGGAAGGGGAAGACAGATGGTGGATTTGAAATCCGATGGGAAAAGAGATTTTGAGAAAAATAATTTCATGAAGGAAATAGAGCATCTCAAATGATTCTTAACAGAACGAGTTTAATCGATTTTGGTGACTAAGTTCTTGATCTGGCTGTGTATGATATCCTGGCTGGTCTTTGGTCATTAAGTAGTGATTCCCAAAGTGGTCTATATCGACCCCAGGGGTCTATGACAACATGCAAGGAGTCTACGTCAGCAAAAAAAATTTAGGGGTCCATGAAATGAAAATGGGAATCTCAACAGTACACTGATAGTACCTATTTATTTACATTATACTATCTTTAATATAAAGACATATACATTCTTTATAAAAGTACCTATGAAGCAGAATATTTACTTCACTACAGTGAGAAATTTATAAAAATCAATATCAGGTAAGTAGGGGGTCTACCCAAAACCGAAAAACATGGCAAGGGACCTACACAAAAATTTGGAAACCTCTGAAGTAGTGGGTCTGGCTTTAAAGGGCTTTATGGCTAGGGAACAGACCAGTGTCTTAGCTTCAGGACTTGGATTATAGGATAAAGTATAGTATAAGAGTCATAATAATAATAATCAGAAAGATTTTTGAATATCTTAAGTGGTTTGGATTCAAGTGAAAAGGAAACGACACTAAGAGTGTGCATTACTAAACGAATTCTTGCATTGTTTCTGAATTAGTTCTTCATGAACTGTGCATTACTTTTGAAATGAGTTCAAAATTGAAATGGGGTGCAAAATTTGAACTACTTAAAGAATGAATTCTTCATGATAGTGAGCACTACTTGTGATATGAATTTTGGGTAACAATTTTAACTGATTGATTAAATGTTGAAAATTGTGCAGTACTTTTGAAACGAATCAGTAATAGACTATTGTGGGATTTCACTGCTTTCTACTTCTTTTGCTCTATTTCTAAATCTTTTCCCTCTTCCTCTTGCTCTCTTTCTTTCCTAAAAACTTATTCTTCTACTCTTCCTCTCTACTTTGTCTCCTTTCCTTCTGAATCCACAGCATCTGTTACTCTCTTTTGGGGTTAGGGTACTAATCTGTTCTCCAAACTCTTAAGTACTGGACCAACAAACTAAACTCACTGTTTTTTACTTGGAAGCAAAATACAGTTACTAAGACCCAAAAACCTTGACAATAAGTTAGTCATGCAGTGAATGAAGCTTATAAGCATGGAAGGTGAACAGAAAACTTCAGCCAAGGTGAAGAAATTTCAACGCGCCTAAAAATCAGACATTTTATGAGGAGGGGAAAGCAGTTTTGTGAAAAATATGGATCAAGTATTAAAAACCGAAATAGAATTTCTCAAATTCTATTTTATTCTCCCACTCTTCACCCCCTAATCTCCTTTCTTCTTCTCCTGCTCCTCCCACTAGTAACTGTTGTAGGTGTCGCTGCTTTTTAAGCAAAAAGAAGAAGAAAAAAGAAATAAACCAAATAAAAACCTCTTGCACACATCTTCTTTGGAAAGTGTCCAAGGTAGACTGTTTTTTGAATCAACAGGATTTTTGCAAAAGTTTTTGTTTTCATTTAGTTGAAACCAAATCAAAAGTTTGAAAAACCAATTTTTCTGATTTTAAGTTTTTATTTTTTTGTTCCAAACTCTTTTCAGAAAGAAAATGGTAACTGATTTTAAAAAAATTGTGTTCTTGGTTCTTGCAACATCACTTCTTCTTGCTCTGACAGGTTTGGTAGTTTTTTTTATGTATTCTTGAAATCATTTTGTGTGAATCAATATCAATTTGGTTTCTTTTTGAGTAAGATTTTTGAGACTCTTACCTTTGTTAATTTAACAGCTGCTGAAAATGACGAAGTTGACGACCCCGGAATGAAGATGACAATGGATTTTAATACACAAAAAAAATCGGTGAGTGTTTTCCAGTTCAATTTAAAAAATTTTGTTTAAGAAAACTTTTCAAAATATTATTAGACTCAACCATAAAAACTTTAGATGAAGTTACACAAATAATGACCAGTTTGATAAGAACTCATCCCATACTATTTAGAATAGAATTTGTAGTCAGATAAATTCTTAGTGAAATTCTTGCTTTGATTTTAATAGTATATGTGTTCACTATAATGTGCAATAATTTTGAAATGAAGTCTACATTAAACTGTTCATTATTCATCAAAATGTTAAGTGTTCATTTAGGTGTCTCAGATAAAACACTATCTTACTTAAAAGCGGAAGTTATTTATGAGTCATTCTAATAAAAATATATGTATAATTTTTTTGGATACCAACAAAAGTATAACAGTTCGAAAAATCGTAAAAATATATCGTTCGAAGCACAAAATCTTGTAATTTGTCGGTTTAAAATTTTAACGGAAAATTGAATTTCATCTTTTTTGGGGCCCAGATAAACGTTGTCGTTAATCCATCTCCATTAGGTTTCCTAAGTGTTTTTCACTCCAAATCTTAATTCTTCCTTTTTTAATCTCAGCCTCATTGAAATTTTCAAATCATAATAACAGATACAATTTATTTTTTAATGCAGGCGAATTTGGGAAGTAGGGTAAGTGGCTTTAAATTTCTAAATATCTAAAATCTGCATTTTTAAATTTCCCTCCCCAACAGAAATTTTTTCTTTTTATTTCTTTGACCCTGCAACCTTTTACTATTATTCAGATATTTAAAAGTAGGAGTGTATTTTATTAAAAAACCTCACTGATATTTATTATTTATTTTATTGCTTCGAATTGAATGATATCAGGCGGTGAGTATGTTTTTTATGACTCCTTTATTATTTTTTTTGGAGGACGAATGAAATATTAATATTTCCGTTTCCTTTCCTTTATTGCTGAAATAGATGTGCCGGGTGAGTAACAAATAAATTTGATTCTATCATTTTCTTGAGTTTCTTTTTCATTATAAGGAATTTGATGTTATATTCTTCTCAATTTTGGTAACAAGTATTTGATCTAATTTCCCTTTTATTAATGTTTATTTTGTTTTATCTGGACATCACCACCAAAAGTGGGACTCAAGGGTAAGTATCAAGCTTGAAAATGTTCCTCAGGTATTTTGATAAATAATTTCATTAAAATCGATTTTCTCTTTCCCTCCATCGCTTCCAACAGAATTGTGGAACTGTAAGTATCATCTCAAAGTATAAAAATATAAATTCAAAAGCAAAACACATAAGTAACATAAATCTCGTTTCATACAGTACAACAAAATGAGGAAAAAATTCGACAACGGTAATCAGTCACTGGACGAGCAACGACAGAGGAAATTCGATTACTATTTGGCGAACGCACTCAAAAGGAAAGGACTCCTCGATTAGTAAGTTTCATCTCACTTCAATTAACAAAGTCCCAAACAATCCTCATCGACAGTTTTAACATTTTTTCTTTCGTTTACAGTTACTTTGGAAGTGCTGACGTAGAGTACAAATGAAAAATCTCCAGTGAATAAAAACGGAATCGGAATTAATATAACTTCAAATTCTTGTCACTTAGTTCCGTAATAAATAAATTTTAGTCTCAAACATCATCAACTGATTTATTTATTTAAAAACTCTTCAATGATCATCCTTAAAATATTAACAATTTTAAAACAGATTGATGGGCGGATCGGAAACAGACGGCCCAAAAACCATTCGATAAAAATGATCAAACATCTAACACATCTTCAACCAAAATATCTTCATACTACCCAAAGCGATTTACCAAACTCCGATTCAAACCTTACAAATCCTAATCCTTTTATTGGTGAGAGAGAACTCCATCTAACTTTATCTACAGGATGCTCTAATTTGTAAAACTTCTACTGTTTTCAAATCACCGAATATTTTACAAAAAATAGAATGAAAGGAATGAAACAAAAATGACAAAATTATTCTCAAAGAAAACGCTTCTTGCAACGATTTCGCAAATTTCTTACATTTTAATAGCATTCGTCTAAACTTAAAAAGAAACTATTTAACTATCCAACTCTGAGTATCTCGCCATCATCGAACGTTTGACGTTATCTTTATACGAACTTCCCATTCCTGCGGTGCCTAGTGTGCTTCCGGCTGAACCCAATCCCGCTGTAGACACTCGTTGATTCGGCTAAAAACAAATCCGCCATTAAAAATCATCATTCCGACAGAATGATACTCGATCGAACAAGGTAAGATATTAGACTCACTTGAATGATTTCAGTTCGACCTTGATTTGACCTTCCCAGTCCCATTCCCTCAGTCCAACCCATTTTCTGTAGCATTTTACTCCCGACGTTCTCAGCTGGGATTGCGGCACCAGGACCACCACTACTCCGACTAGGCTCTTCCTGAGCTTCCTTCTCTTTTAGATACTTCTCCTGAAAGTAGGCAAAAACTTAAATCGTCGTCCTCAAAAACTACTTCAAACTGTTCCACCGCGATTCGACTCCACTTACCTTGAGGCGATTAGGTCGAGGCTCATCTGGAATACCGAATTTCTCTCTTCGTTCTTTCGCTCTATCCCTATACATCCTCTGAGAAGGATTTTCCAGTCCTCTACTCGAATACCACGCTTCGAGGTTTTGTTTGTGCAGATCTGAGAGTTGTTGATGCCTGCACAACGCCTCCTTCGTGGGAAACTGTCTTTTGCATAACAAACACGCCAACTTGACCCAGTCCGTGTGAAATTTGTCTTCTGATTGATTGTCATCGGCTCCTTCATCGCTATCGCTCCCGCCTCCATACGAAGCCACTAAATTCGACTAAAAAGAAATATTCGTTCGAACCAAACTCGACTCCACTCATCCATCTTGAATTTAGAAATACACAAGACAAAAAACTTGCCTGAGAGTGTTCTATTTGAGGTGCGGGTTCAGGGCAAGGCAAAGTAACCGACTGTTCCTTTCGTTCTAACACGGCGAAAGCTATATCAGCGGTGCTAGCGGATTTAGCTGCGGCTGCTGCCTGTTGAATGGCCACTGCATTCATTTTGGCGATTTCCTTTTTCTGGTTTAATGTTTTCGCCCACCTTTCCATGTCCTGATCAAGAGAACAAACCCTTTTTTACACACTTCTTATCCGAGAGTAAAGTCAGCATGAAAACTATTAAAACCTAAACAAACCTTAGCTATTCTCTTAGCAACTTTCACTTTGTCCTGACCCTTGTCCTTATCTTTGTCTTTTTTCTTATCGTCTTTATTCCCGTCATCTCCTTTCGATTGATTCCCTGATTTGTCATCGGTCGGCGCCGGCATGTACGCCCTCTTCTCCGAATCCCAGTACAAAAATATTTGATCTTGACTATGATAGTAGTACTGTGAGCCCGCATCATAATATAAACCGGTGTTCTGATCGAAGAAGTAACCGGAAGTTTCGTCATACGTGTAAGAAGTTACATCCGGTTCTCCTGTTGAAACGAAAATCGTTAAGTCACAAAACCCCGCAGAAAACACAGAAATGAACCGTAAAACACCCACCTATGCTAGTATTTCCTATCAACTGTCTTGAAGACAGATAAGTAGACGGAGCCGGTGTGGCAGCCGCCGATATCACCGCCTTTTTAGACTGAGCTTGTTTTATGGCTGATTGAGCGACAGCCGCTGCCGCATTGGTCCCGGTTCCTTGCTGGACGGGATTACCACCCTTTAAATTCTAAACACGGATAATTTATGGATTACTCAAAGAATCTAAGTTAGCATAGACACAACAAAACGTTTACCTACCTGAGAAATTTGTGACGTGTAATACTGGGTGTAATATTGGACGTAGGCAGCATGTTCCTGCGGATTCGTCGCGTACATTTGGGCGCTGTATTCCGCCAAACGAGGAACGTCTTCTAATTTATAATCAGTCTCTGATAATCCGCACGCTGCCCATTGATTCTGAGTTAGAGTAGATGGTTGTGATTGTGGTTTATCCAAATGCAGTTTACAATAAGACACGTTGACTACAAAATAAAACAAAAATCCTGTCGTTAATCCCTCGCAGAATCTTTTTCAAAAAAACCAAAAAGTTTTTAAAATATCTCTTCATCCTCCACCTCCCCACCAACCTTTTCTTCCTTCGATGGTCAAAACGGTCGCCGTCAAAGCATTATACAATTTAATTGCTTCTAAAACGTTCTTCATTTCTAGGTAACAGACCCCTCTTGACAAATCCGTGAGAGAATCCCTTGCGATTTGACAAGACTGAATGGGAATGTTGGAAACGTTGCTGATTTCCTTAAGCAATGTTTCCTCATTGGTTAAAACGTCCAAATTCCGAAGGATGAGCTCTGAAGCAAAGAAGAAAACACAAAATCAAATCATCGACTTAAATCCACTACAAATTCTCACCCCCAAACCTCAAACACACAACTTACTCGTCGTGGGATGCGGACTGATCTCATTACTACAATCCAAACCATCGTTAACCTCGGGTCTGGGCGCGTGACATTTAAAACAAGAAACTCTCTTCTTGAAATTGTGAGCGAAGCACTAAACAAACAACAAACAATCCAAATCAATAAACCAATCATTCCTCCTACAAACAAAATCCCAAATCCCCAAAACCCACCTTAGGACAATCCCAATCCGTTGGCGGCATCCATACCGAGGAGGGCAAGTTGTCGTTGCTTATTATACTGAACTGCATGATAGCGCGGTACTGATCTTGAAACATGAGAACACCCTGAAACGAACAAAAAACGAAAACTATTAGACTTCAAAAAACTTGGAGGATATTAAACAACACCGAGATAATTCCCACTTCTTAGGGAGTTCTTAAGAACCTCTCGAAAGAACTCATCGCTTTTCTTTTTATTTATTATTTTAATTATTTCTTTTTATGTAACAGAAAAAAAGATCCCGCTTCAAACGTCAAACAAATCCAAATCCAAAATTTATTACTTTTTCAAGTTTTATGAGAATAATAGTGACAAACTGAAGAGTTTCAAAAACCAAAAAAAGAAATAAAAATAAAAATTTCTTTTCTAAGTTAAACACAAAAAGTTTTTATCTAAAAAGAAAGCACCACCCAAGCGCAAACTTTCAACCGAACCACACTTTCCATGAAAAATATTTGAAAACCACTTTTCTCTCACTAACATAAATAAAATAATCATTTATAAATCTGTCCGTGAGTCAAACTTCTTTTCAGGGCCCCTCTCTTACTTTCTCCATATAAATATATCCGAGGGTAACAAAAATGGCGGCTCGAATGACCACCCCGACACTTCCATTTCCGTTTGAAGAAGTATCACTCGACGAAGCTACAAAAAAGTCTCTTCTCTAGGTTGGTGGCTCGGATTATAGTTTCTTGCAAGTCGAAAACGGACACGCGATTGTATCTGTTACAACCAAACACCTTCCTTATATATATATAAAAAAACAAGATGGACGCTGTCACACATTCCCCCAAAATCCTTTTTTTGTATAAAGTGCTTGAATCCATTTTGATTTTGATTCATCCCTCAACTCAATACAAAAATATATATATAAAATAAATAAGATAGGCCTATATATGGAGAAAGTAAAGTTTTTTACAACAATCTCGACATCCTCCAAATTTTCTAACATTCTTCCTCCCCCCAGTCCGATTAAAATGGACAGAAAATTCCCAAAAATTAATAAAATATTTAAAATAAAAATTAAGAAAAACGTAAAAACTTCATATTGAAGTAATGACTGTTACTCGAGAATCCGTGTTTAGCAGATGGAAGGGCCTCGGGGCCTGAATGATGGGCGCCACGGCCTCGGGGCCGAGCAAGCGTCTAGCAACTGAATACCTGTTTCATCTCCATCCAATAGCGTGCTTCTTCCGTACTGTTAAACTCCACGAATGCAAAACCTCTCGATGCACCTATAAGATGGATCAACACAAACAATGTCTAAAATTAACCATAATTCTTTTCAACACAATTTCTCTCATCCCGGGAAACTTTTTTTTTGAGCCTGTACAGCTCTTATAAGAGAGTTAAATCTTCCCTCTCCTTTCATTTATTTCTTTCTATCTATCACACAGCCATTATGATCTTGTTTTCCAAAAAAAACAATCCCAATTGAAATGAGTCAATGCAAAGAAAGAAAGAAAAACAAACACACCAAAATGGCGGATGTGAAAGAGAAAATTTTTAAATCACCTGCAACAACGATCCATGACTTACCAAATTCTTAAACAAATTTTTTATTTTGATAGATGCTCTACTTTATAAACAAAAAATATAAATAAAATGTAAATCCCTTCATGTAAAGAAACGAAAGAGACCGAATCAAGGAAAGAAACAGAAAATTATATGTATACAAATGTCGAAGAGAGTTTTCTACAACTCCATAGATTTTTAATGTTATATTACAAAAAGAAAATTTTCAAGAGATAATAAACAAGGCGTGACGAAACAGTCTTGAATAAATAAAATCAGGCACATGAATAAGCCAGTAAAAATAAATTTGCCCACAAAAGGGGAAAAATGTTTGAATCATTACCTGTTTCTTTTTTCCTGATTAAACGAATGTCTTTTGGCATCATACCGCACTGAAGGATATCTTGACGAATCTGGAAAAAAAGTTTAAAGGATTCGAATGAAACCACCAGCACAAAAGTTTGCTTAATTAGAAGACACAAATTTTTAAAATTCATTCGAGCAAGGAACTCACATCATTTTCTGTTATATGTTGTGCAAGACCTCGGATCATGACAGTTTCATTTGAGTCTGCGTTTTGTAATTAGCAGCTTCAAGACTAAATTTTGAGTCCATTTGATCACCTGATCTATGTCTTTTAGATGGGCCCTCATCATCTCTATCTCGATCCCTATCCCTGTGACGATCATCCCTTCTTCTGTAACCATCATCATCATCTCTTTTACGTTTTGGTGATCTCTCTTTTCTCTCTCTACTACTTCTCCTACTACTCCTCGATACATCCCTTCCAAACTGGTCTTTTTCTGCAGAATCTCTATCTCTTCTATCCCTTGATCTTTCTCTTTCCCTACTTCTTTTGTCTTTTTCTCTAGAACATCCATCTCTTTCACTCGATCTCCAGTCTCTGTCACCAGAATGTTCTCTTCTATCCCGACGCTCAGGAGACTCTCTTCTCGAATCCGAATCTCTTCTATCCTTCGATGAAGTCCTATCATCACGGGAACGATGTCGAGATCTATCTCTGTCCCTGTCCCTATCGTCACGATCGCGATGTTTATCACTCCGTTCACGTTTTTCAGATCTTCGATCTGGATATTGTGAACCTTTTCCATCTTTGAAATCCTTTTTATTCTTGTCTGAATTCTCATCATCAGGTTCAGAATTAGATTTGTGTTGCCAAAAATTCTGACTAGTAGCTTTGTTACCCTCTTCCCTACTGTTCTTAGGTGAAGATTCATTATTGCGATTCCAGTTTTGTTGTAATGTTTCATTACATCTCTCAGAATAAAAAATTTCTGATGCTGCCACTGGAGCACACAAATTTGGAGCAAATGCTACAACAGAAAGGAGTTATGACTTAACTAAAACAATTTCTAGAGTAACAGTAATTAATTATGACTAGAGACAACATTCAAGAGAATTTTTCAATCCCACTTTGACACAAAGAAAAAGATCAATAAAATCAATCACCTGGATGTGGAACGTCCCACGCCGGATTTTGAAATGGAAATTGTTCGTAAGCGGCAAAATCCATGGCCCCTTGCATTGGTTGAATGAACGGAAATCTTGGGGAACCTCTACCCCACAAATTCATTTTTACCTACAGATTGTTATTAACCAATTTAAAGCAAATTAACAAAACCAATGAATCATACTAAATTTAAACGCCTCAATAAACTCCAATGATTATTTTTTAACAATCGACGCCGCAGATAAACATCTCAAATTTAATAATTTATTACGAAAAATGGTTATTCATTCCTTTGGACCAGTTGTAAAACTCCAAGCCTTAAAAAAAGTAACCGAAAAATTACAAAACACATTTTTTCCTCTCTAGGCGAGCTTCTTTACACACTTCACTGATCTTCCAGTTTTATAACTATAATTTACTTTTAATATTAAACTGAGAAATGGTTTTCCTATAACCTCCATACCTAATTAGTAAAATAGTCCCGTAAATTCCTTTATAAATAAAAATTAAAAAAAAAATAGATCAATGATGACCTATTCAATATGGCGATAACAATTCAGCGTCACTTCTCTCTTAACCCAATCGACTTCTATGTTAACTATATCTATGACACAACGACAATGTCACGGCTAATCAACCTAAATTATTATTTTTTACTTTTTTTCAAATCAAACCACTAACAAAGATTTAAATAATACACTACCTCTCTTATTAGAAGTCACAAATAATTACAAATATATGATTATTGCTGAAAATTAATTCAAGTGTTGGAATTGGAAAAGGGCCCCGAAAAACAATAATTCCATTTTCGAGCCATTTATTTACTTAACTTTTAAGGTTTCTTTAACTGAATATGACGAAATATTTCGTCACGCATGGAGTACTACTGGAGTGGGCATGGCAATGAAAATTAGGAAGGCCAATTCTCTTTCTTTAGAATTATTATAGTAAAATCTCCTTTGTTCCAAGTTTCCTATAAAACTGTTTAATACAAAAATTTGATCCAATCTGTGGAAGTTTTTCCCGCCCATTTTGTTCTTTTTTAGGAAGATTCCCGGTTAGCGGGTTTACACTAAATAATAGAAGCAAATCCTATTTATATGTAAATCATTCTGCATGACCTTGGTATTCTTTATATGTTTTGTGACCTCCCGAATTGGGCAACCAACCAAGGAATGATACTAACGCCAAATGAGGTAATCTTTCGTCTAATCTTTTCGCCATCTTTGTTCGAATGTGACAGATGACAGTTATGACAATCCGTATTAAAATTTCCTTTAGTTATGTATGATATTATCAAAATATGAAGAAAAATAAACGAAAAACTAAAATTTGTAATTAATTTTATTCATACAAAGGATTTAAATTCATATTATTTGCAACCAATTATACGTCCATGCTATAGAATAATTTATGTTACGTGTAAATAACACATACATTGATTCGATTCTGATTTAAAAGTAAAATAAAGCTGAAGAGACATATTTCTTTACGCTTTTAATCTTAAGTTGTTCAAAAGCTTCAAAATTTACCCAACAATAATCTTCCTGAGAGTTGAAAACGAAACCACACATCTCAATCTCTCCAATAAAGTGATTCTGAACCAAAATCTGCCATCTTAATTCTCAAACAACTTTCTGTTGATTTTCAAAAGCAATAAATACTCAACATATACAGATAGGTACATGGATACACATAAATTCTTTAAAAGTTATACTCCAACTCCAAATTTAGAAAATTTCACAAACTCCCCAAAACTAAACTAAAATCAAATCCACCCACCCAAACCTTAAATATTCAATTAGAACTAGAGAGGTTGTACTTTAATCAGTTAAACCTTAAAAAATTCAGGTTTCAGGTTGATTTTTAACTCAATCAATATATTACAAACAATTATACAGAAGAAAAATATTTATGACTATAAATTCGTTTCAATTATAAACAAAATCGCCTTCCCCCAACCCAACCTCTGAAATGCCCATTTCCAAAACTAACATCTGTTTACTTCATACATGTGTTTAACTTATAAACTACAAGCTTACATACTATTATATATTTATACTTATACGACGTGAACTATTCGACGGCGGAAACTTAATAAATCAATATACGGCGATGAATTTGATGATAATTCTTACGTTCTAAAAATTGTTTCTCTTCCTTTCTTTCCTTTTTCCTATCTGTGTATAAAACTATCTATAATCCTACACCGACGTACATAAGTATGTATTGAAAATATATAAATATGTTTGCCGACTTGTACCCGATGCGGAAAGAAATAACAAAAGCGGGATCATATTTCCTTGGTTCCTGTTTAGAAAAAGAAATAAAACAAAATGAATTACAACCAAGTTTAAGAAAAAATTCATAATATAATTTTTATATGTTTGTATATGTTGTACTGAATATTTATAACATTAACTGGTTGAGTTTTAATATTTCTAGCTTGTAATGTCGAATTTAATAAATTTTTCTTAGATTATGAGTTGAATAATTTAAAAACCAGCCGGTAAATGTGATAAATATTGACTAATTACTCACATTAACCAAGATTAATTGGTGATTATGAATAATCGCCGGAAGTTATATATACAGGATGGACAATTTTAAGCTCTCCTGTCGATTTTCTAGGAAATATGGCAGTTAGTGACAAATTTTTATGACAAAGTTTTCAGTTGGAAGGGAAAAGATTATAATGACCTTAAACCTGACCTTGAATGGCGCTTCCAAGGTCAAATCAAGGTCAACTTTGGTTTTTTCAATGACAACCCTTATTTTTGATTGTAGATTCGGAAAGAGCAAGTAGTTCTATGTTCAGATAATGTCACATGGTTGTGGGGTCATGGGGTGGGGGGGCTTAAGGTCAACTGGACCCTCAAATTCGTAAGGGGGTCAAATTTTCTGTCTCAGAGAAAATTTTCTAGGTTTCAACTGTCATCAACCAACGACTCACTTTCTCATATCCTTGACTTCGACTTTGAATGCCAAATTCAAGGTCGAATCAAGGTCAAATGTGATTTTTTACTTAAAGTCCAATTTTGTACGGTAGATTCAGAAAGACCGACAGTCTACAATACAGTCATGATTCTTAAGTACCATGACTTCCAAAGAATTCGACTGGAGGGATGAAAATGGTCCACCCTGCATATGTATTTACCAAATTTATCACTTTTACCGTAACATATATATGAAATTATTTTCCAGTCCACATAAAACTTTGCTATTTATAACAAATAACTGCTAGTTATAATAAAAAGTAAAAATAAAGAAGACTCACGCTTTTATCTTCCTCCCGAATATGACCTGGAGCGTCTTTCGCGACTTCGGGAACGTGAACGTGAATACGACCGCCTTCTCGGAGACCTCGACCTGGAAAATAATGAAAATAATAAAAAACTAAATTAATTTCCTGTTGAAAAGAAATACAATTAAACCCCATTAAATAATTAAAATCAATTTGAAAAACGTATCGGAGACTGTTTCCCTTTTGAATAAATAATTTCCTCACTCCGTTAAAAATATACTAAAGATTATACTAATAGAAAAATATGGGGATGGGGTTCGACTTCTAAACTACAACTTCACTAATCACTGGCTTTAACCTTTATCAGACCTACCTCGATAATACTACATAATACAAATTATTGAAATTAAATGTTAATATTAGAATCTTGTAGAATAAGATTTAGTCAGTGTGTGACTATTAAGCGTAGACAAAAACCAGATGGAATGATGAAGAGCACACAAAACAGATCCAATTTATGAAAGAATAATATAAAGTCAAGTTGACTTACAGCTGGTAATTACAATCAGTCAAGTAAACTGATAAAGACAGTAGCCATTTGGCTTTTCGAAAGAGCTTTCATACATTACCTGATTGTCGAAAGTATCCTAAAATGCAGCACAGACCAAAACAAAACTATTCACAACTGTCCCCCTTTCATTTCCATACAAACTAACAAACTTAACAATGAAAAAAGAAAAGAAAAAAAAAAATCCCCAAGTCGACTTACAGACCATATAAATGACTATTATTTAAAACAGTCTACTCCCAAACAATAATCTGTAACAAGTTAAAATTGATAACCAAATAATCTTACCAGAGAGTACCCAGTTGAAGTGTGGTATGATGAGAAAATTAGATGTTTTTAGATTTATAGATGTGTCAGGTGCCATTTTAAAAAAAGTCGATCGATGGCTGTTGATGTGAATTAAGTTGCTGAAGGTATTGTTGGGAAGAAATAACTCGAGATTGATATATTCAAGTTGAAAAGTTGAAAGCAGGGAGTTGAGTGAACTGGGCGGAGCGGACGGAATAAGAAGGACGAACGAGAAGCCGTGAGCAACAACGAAGCTCCAACCCAAAACACCGTTTCTCTATTTGAAACTCTTATTAGTTTCATGTCGGAGGTATTAAGGATGCATTTTTCAGGAGTGGGACGAGACGTAGCCTGCAAATTTTTGGAAAAAAAATTTTTATATCCATTTTTAACAATAACTTTCAATGAGTCATTTCTAACTCCTGAAAATGACAGCTTCCATTGATACAGAAAATTACTCGAAAGCAGAGTAGTTGCTTCATAATAATAAGACTCCATGTTAATGCTAATTAGGGTCTTTCAAACTAACGATCAACATCAAAAGAGAATTCTGTTTACTTGCCTTTAAAACTCTTTCAAGTGGGGAATAATATTCAATTTTAAAGTTCTCTTAAAGCATATTGTTTGCTTTAAGAGTTGACAATACTGAAGTTAGATCAATTCTCATTGAATTTTCATTTTTTAAAGTTCAAAAACTAATAAATAATTTTTTTTCAAAGCAAGTAATGATAGTACAAGTTTGAAATAAAATACATTTATCAAAAACAGACGAAGACATACAAAAACCCACAGACATAAAAGTTGTGCTACAACAGGAACCCAGAAAACTTAAAAGGCCATAATTTTGTCTCGTTTGAAATGATACAAACCTTGAATAACGTCTAATTCCTCTAGATCCACCTCCACCTCCACCTCCACCAGATCGGCGACTACGACCCGACGACATTTCAACGCGAAGTCTCGTTCCACAACATCTCCTAAACAAAATACGGATTGCTCACAAATAACCAGGTAAAAATTATTAACATAATATTTTGTAAAAATTACTCACGTTCCATCTAATCCTCGGACTGAATCTTCTGCATCACGGGGATCTTCAAATTCAACGAAAGCAAATCCGGGAGGGTTTCGAGCCACCCAAACATTTCTCAACGGTCCATATTTACTGAAAGCGGCTTCTATTTCATGTTTAGAAGCATTACCGCCTAAATTTCCAACGTAAACTTTACAAGACAAGTCCCATTCTCGATATCTGGACATTGCAAATCTCTGTCAGATATATTTTCTAAAAATAAATATGGTTTCATTAACTAACAAATTGAAATTCGTTTAATAAGGTTGATAGAAAATAAGATTTCAAAAACACTTACAAAACTATGCGAAATAGTTGACCAGATGTTAATGAACTAAGAGAGGACTACCTCGGTCACCTACTTTTGTATTATTATTAAAATGTTGTTTTCATTTTCAGGGCCCCTAAATAGCGGTCACCGGCAGAAGTGGTTAGCACGTCCGCCATATTTCTCGAATGTGTAATTGAAGTTTATCAAACCTCTTAGAGTTTTTTTTAAAAATATCGTTGACTATTTTGTTTTAAAATATGTCGTCAATGACAATTGATCAGTTGAAGAAATCACTTACCGAACAAGGCATTACTTTACCGCCTTCTCGTTCGAAGAAAGCGGATTATGTAAAGTTGTACCAACAATACAGCACTATAAACGATAGTCTTGGAGACGTTTACTCGAGTGATGATGAAAACCCTCCGAGAACCGGTAGTCAAAGTGTCACAAGTTCGAGTTCACCTAGTAAAGGTGATAGCGTTGCAAGGGAGGTTGAACAACTCTCGGATGACGATTTATATCACAGACTCAAAGAATTCGATCCCAATATTGGCCCAGTTTTGAAGAATACAAGGCGAGTTTACGAGAAGAAATTAATCAAAATACTTAGTAGTGGTGGTAAACAAACCAACGGATATGAAACCGTCAAAACAAGTCAAGAGTCATATTCTGCGCCAGCTGACGAATTCTCTGATAGTGATGTTGAAGTTATTTCCAAATCCAATAAGAAATCTGAAACAAAGGGTAGGAAGAGTTCTGTATTGAGGGACTCACCCAAACCCAGTTCTTCAGAAACATCGAAACCGGAAATCGAGAAATCATTTACTTCAAATTATGAATTCAGCAACAGAAGTTCTACTCCAGGATACTCAAACGAAATAAAACCTTCACGATATAGTTACATCGAGAGAGTTCCAAAGGGTTCATCATTCAGTTACATAGAACCTGATACAGGTGTTGGCTTTAACAGTGATCTGAGGCAGAGATTCACTGACAGATATGACACAGATAAATTCAACACAGACAAATTCAGCACGGACAGATTCAGTACAGATAAATACAGTTCAGATCGATTCAGTGCTGATAAATACAGCACAAAGTCAGGCCTTGATGATTTGTACAAACCTAGCATTGGACTTGGAGATCAATATAAGTCTAGTGTAGGTGGTCAATTTAAATCTGGTTTGGGGGGAGGTGATCAATACAAACCTGGATTTGCCAGCAGCAGCACATACAAACCTGGATTGGGACTTAGCCATCAATATAAATCTGGTGGAGGTTTTGATGATCATTATTCAGGCACTTGGGAGCCTAACATTAAACGCTACATGGCCACAACTTCACAAAAGGCTACTTCCAGTGCCAAGGGCTATAATTTCTCAAATTGGATTAAAACCATTCTTGGAGGTATGTATTTAAACATTTAAAATATAACAGTTTTGTGTTGTGTGATGTCAAACATGCTCACTTTTATTTGCAGCTCTTCTTCTGTTGGCCTTTATCATGCTCGTTTTCTACATCTACCAACAGTGGGCTGCAACTGATCCATACAAAATGATTGAAGATGATGCTGAACGAACAATACAAGCTTTAAGTGAAGGTTCAGGAGACTCATAAAATGAAACTTATAGTGAATATTTTGATTATCTAATGGGAAATGTTAGTTTATACTTCAATTATTTTAAGAAGAAAGAGAGAATGGGTGGAGATGTGCCACAAATGGTTTTTAAAATTAAACGAATAAAAATTTTTTTATTTATTCGAGATGCCTTTAAAATTTGCACCATTTTTAAAATGTGAAGGTATTTACAAATAAAAAATTTATTAAAAGAAAAAAAACACAGACTGTAGTATTAAAGATAATTTATACGAATTTTTTTAATGGATTGGAAAAATATCCTTTTTTGGACAAAATTGTTGTGTAATGATTTTTAACATGGCAGATGGGTTTGCAACACTGTCATCAACACTTATCTTTATAAATTCTTCTTTTTTCTTTGGTTTGGATTGAATTTTTATTTGTAAATGACAAAAATATATATTTTTTAACTATAAAATCATTTGAATTAGTTTTAAAAGGATTTCACAAAGTCAAATTTAAGCTTTAGGAACAACAATTTTTTTATGATTTTGTATTTTTTTTAATTTTTATTAAAATTCTTGACACCACAATCTTCCAACTTTATAGAACTTAATTACGTTCGTCTTCGCTTCAAAATATTCTACACAAGAAATTCAGTTACAAATCGTAATCAGTTCTCTTACCATAAAGAAAAAAAATTTTTTTATTAAATGTTTTCGAATTAAAAAAAATCTTGTTGTAGTTAAATTGTTGATTTGAAAATGTTTTTGTTTTCTTTTAAGCACATGAGTGAGTACAAGAAAGGTTTTGTTCACATTTTTTAAAGTTAAAAATGTTGATTAGGATGGAAAGAAAAGATTTATTTCCTTGTTTTAATGTTTAAGTATTATCAAGTTTGTAGGTTAGACAAATAACATGAATAGAACTTAAGCTTCTTTTTTTTTGTTTAATTGAAAATGATTTTTTCTCCTGAGTTGGAGTTTTACTTAAGTTTTTAAAATTTTCTTCTAGATTGTAGATTATAACGATTAATTTTTTTCTACGATTTATTTTATTAAGGGACAAGTTAATTATTAGTTGAGGAATGTTTCTTATTTTTTTTTATTTATTCATTGTGTATTTTTCAATGGGTTGAAGGATAATTTTTAACTAACTGAATTTATTAAATGACAAAATCGAATTGTCATGTTGTTTTTACCGGTTATATAGTTTCGTTTTTAATCGTGAAAGGTTATTTACTTAAAAAGAAAAAATGGGAACTACATTTATCTAAAAAATGGAAACATTATTTATCTAAAGAGGGAAAGAAAAATAAAAGACATTATGTTTTTTCTGTGTCTGTTTTTTTGTTATACTCAATCTCCCCGCTTAATAACACATCTTTAATTTCCAGGAAGAAATTAATGCTTTAATTAGTCATGAAACTCTAAATTCTGAGATGCAAATAATTTTTTTTTGTTTTTGTAATTTCAATAAATTGCGTAACACATTGCAATGGTTGTGAAATTAACGGTTATTTGAGTTTTTTGGGCCCCGAAAAAAAATTCGGTTAAAAAGGATTTCCATTTGAACGGTTAATATGAATTTCTAGGTTAATGGTTCGTGCTAGTCAAAAAAAAAGTAAACAAAATTACAGTTTTAACAGGTTTTTTAAACTTGATTTTGTGATGTGTGATTAAAGGTGTTTTTCATGTCATATTTAAGAGCCATTCTTCACGAAAGGATAAATAATTAATAATCGAATTCTCTTTTTGGAACTAGTCGAGTAAGTTGAAATGGCGGTTACAGAAAAATTGTTTAAATTAAAGCGAATCACACAAATGTGTATTATTAATGAAATGAATTCATGATAAAATTTTGCAATAGTTATGAAATGAGACAATCATGGCAGTGTGAAGTACTTGTAGAATGAATACCTAATAAAAACGTGCAGTATTTATGACATAAGTGTGGGCCCCTTCAAGTTTACAAACTTCTAAATTATGATTTAAGAAGATGCGTAGGATGGTTGAAAGACGTTGTCCAACAAACAGGATTCAAGGTAATAATTTGTATTATTGCTATTTATTTCCTATTTTCTTCTTCGATTCGATAGTGAATCGACAGATTATTACATCGGGAACGTATGGTATCCCTCATATAAACCATTGTACCGTGCAGACACTTGTTTTAATTAAAAAAATTTTTTTGAATGGCCTGGGTAGCAACGAAGAGGATTATAATTCAAACCATATGTATTTGGACCAAACAATATGCAAAATATGTTTAAACCTAAACAAATAATAAGCGTAATATTGTATTAACACTATAACGTCTGCTGGGCCCACTGTGGGGTCATAAAAACGTCAATCGTTGACCGCCGACGACCCCACAGTGGTGCCATGAAATATTCACAAACACTATTGGCTGAGCCCCGGTGACGTCACATTCGGAAATTATTACGCATGCGTCGCTGACGATCTTATACTTATTTATATATGTGAACGATTACCACTGAAGTTCATCTGTTGTGAAATTTAAAATATTGGTGCTCAGACAGCACGAGAATCAGATCCACCGGCACCAAGACGAAGAAATTTACATGAGACTTGCAGACGTCAGAGTGTTAACATATTAATTCAACTGTATTCGTATAGAAATCGACAAAAAAAAAAAAATTAATAACCCATTAATTAAAAAGCCCCTTCAAGTATTATTAAAAATTATCAAAATTCCTGCATTAATAATTACTATAATTATATGAACTGATGAAATGATCATCCATGATCAAAATGGAATTCATACTAATAAAAAATTTCTAACTCAGTTTGATAGAAAAACATAATTTATTTCCCGCCATATATTTCTAAATTTATATAAATCATCTTTGCATCTCTAAAATAAAATTTAAATTTTGAAGTAATTATGCATTAAAATGTTAATTAGTAAACAAAAAAGAAAAACAAAAAAGAAATTTCTTAATGGCCCATGGGGGGATCGAACCCACGACCTTCGCGTTATTAGCACGACGCTCTAACCAACTGAGCTAATGGGCCAAGCTGACTACAAGACTCGCTTTGTCGATATTTAGTCTTTACAGTACCATAAGAGTTATGGATAATCAATAAACTTTGGTGTCAAAAAATTATTTGCTTATTTACTCTAAATTTCACAATTTAAATTTCTGTTATTGATAGTCACAAATTTTACAATATTCTCTTTGTTCTTATTATTATTTTTCATTTATCCACTTTTTTATTTCTCCTCCTTTGTATGAATTATTTTTCAAATGAAATGAAATGCATAGGGAAATATTTATGGAATGAATTTCTTATATAAGTGTGCACTACTTATGAAAAATGTAACTTCATAGTAGTGTGCATTATTTATGAAATAATTTATTATTGAAAGTATGTATAGTTTATAAAAATGAATTTGACACCAAGGTGTGCATCATATATTTAAAAATAAATAAATAAATATGCTCCCTTAATGGTGTGCATTACTTTTGAAATGAATATTTTATGGATGTTTACAAATTTTCTGCATTATTTACAAAATTAATTTGTGAAGGTTGAATATGATGTGCATTACTTATGAATAAAATTATTTCATGAATGATATTTGCTCTTGTTACCATTATTAAAATTTTTATTTATTTCATTTTTAGTCTTTTCACCTTTAATTTAAAAATTTGCTTAATTCGGTCCTGAGATCATGAATTTGGTGAATCTCCTCTTCAGAGTCTAGTCCTTGGTTGGTCTCTTAGACCTACAAACAGCTTTTTGCCCAATTTTCAATGGTAACATGCAGTCAATTTGAGTTTAAAAAAATTTCTTGATTGATGTTCTGTTATTTGTTTAGACCAGGGGTCGGCAAACTATGACCCGTGGGTCACCAGTGACCCATTTGGTAATTTCAAGGGACCCACTTTAGTTCCAAAAGTAAAGTATAAGTTATACAAACATTTTTCAAAAATTTTTGTCACAAAGTTATAAACGTACCAAATTTGAATCCAGTATAACATATAAAAATATCAGTTGAAGCCCCACCCCGCCTGACTGGATATGGAATAGGCCGATAGTATGAGGAACGCAGCGACATTGTCCTGTCGCTGTTGTAATACGAAAATATCTCTGACCCAAACGTCTCTTTAATACTCGCATTTTGGTTGATTTTGACCCACGACCCAAAAGGTTGCCGACCCTGGTTTATACAATCAATCGAAGTCCAAATTTTTGAATACTGCTGACTAAACATGAAGGAAAAGAAAATTTTAAAAAATTTGTTTCAGTTACCAAATATTAAAGTTATTTTGACAAAATTCTAAAAGGAGGTTATTACAAAGTTTACATAGGGTTATGAATGAAATTATTTATTTATTTATGTATAAAAAGACAAATTTCAGAGGGGCTAAGCCCCAAGTACGAGGGTTCTATGAGAAAAAAAATTTCCTTCGAGCCGGATTTGAACCAGCGACCTATGGATTACCGCAATGTATACCTCTACAGTCCACCGCTCTACCAACTGAGCTATCGAAGGGACTTGCTCAGACACCCGAAAAGGCCGCATTTCTATAAAACCATTTATAGTCGTGCAAAACCTCTACTCTTTCGCCTTGAAACGGACTGTTTTCATGAATCCGTTCGATTTATTTTCGTTAAAAAAACTCAAAATCAAGAAATTCTATCAAATTATTGCATCAAAACCAGTAGAGTAAATTTTAACTCAAAATGGAGGACCAAAGAATGATTACAATTAGGTTGGCAATAACCCTCAAACAATTTAATTTCAAAACGTTCACTTGATTTTATTTATCTACGTATCTAAATTTGTAAAACCTTTCTTTTGTAAATAATCCTTCGGATAACGACAACAATCAATTCAATTCAGTATCAATAAAAATTTTTGAACATAGTTTCGTTCGTTTTAACGTTTCATACAACTTGACGCCATTTTGAAATGTTCTTGCTATGCTATAAACAGTCTTTTAAGACTTTGATCAGAGAGCAGGTGAGTTAAAAAGAACCGGTTTCGAGGACTTATCAATAGGGAGCTATGTTCTTTTCGTGTTTCTCACACCTGAGGGACAGTTAAAAAGTGGATTTGGTCAAAGAGAAAGGGAAATTTCGCTCCAGAAAAGACAATTAGTTGGAAATTAATCTGATTCAGGTTTGTTATCAACAGCCTTCGATAGCTCAGTTGGTAGAGCGGTGGACTGTAGAGGAATAAAGGTGCAGGAATCCATAGGTCGCTGGTTCAAATCCGGCTCGAAGGAAATTTTTCATTTTTTGGGGGTGGGAGAGGGAGGTAATTAACATCTGAAATAATTTATTTAATAAATAATTGAATAAGTACCTTCAAAACCTTCAATAAGCCTCATAACCTTTTTTTTGATTCAGTGAGGTAAAACTTGTTCCTTCGAGAAATAGCAAAAACTCAGCAAATTTGGATATATCTTCCATGATTTTCTTCTTCAGTCTTCTGAACTCATACATGTATGTGGATGTTTGTTTTAATCCTCTCAAATTCCAAAATTATTTTTAAATTAAAAATAAATTTTCATTGACCTAGGCAACAAACCCAATCTTCTTAGAGTACAGATAAACTAGTTTACCTTATCAATCAATTCAAACCTGCATTCAAATTCAATGCTAGACTTGGTCTTCTTATAATAAAAAATATACCGCCCAAGTTTTTAAGTGGAAGGGGTTAAATTATACTCTATATATATCAAAAACAAAACTAGAATTGCAAATTTAAGTGATTAAGGTCTGTTATCAACATCCTTCGATAGCTCAGTTGGTAGAGCGGTGGACTGTAGAGGAACAACCTGCGGCTATCCATAGGTCGCTGGTTCAAATCCGGCTCGAAGGAAATTTTTTTTTACTTTTCTTCAACTTTCGAATCACCAACTGGAGGTCATCAAAGTGTTCAAGTTATCTTCTTTATTGCAATGAACACCTCGCGGTTGTGAAAAGGTTATTAAAAATGACACTTCACTTCAGATACAATAAAAATTTCCTTACTGCAAAAATTCTTTTATAATAAATAATCATTTAAAAATTGTCCGTTGGTAATGTTTAAGTTCTTCAATGCTGTTTTTTATATCACCAAGAGCTCTATGTTCAATTGTTTTATGTAAGACAGCAGCTTCAGGATACCAATGACTACTGAGTATTTTTAGGCTTGAAACATCAATTATTCGATAATGAAAGAGACTTTCTACTTGTGGCATATCCTTCGCCAAAAACATTCTATCCATGTAAACAGTATTTCCAGCAAGATACCTGGTAGCTAAATTAAAAAAATATTTTGTTAATACTTGACTTCTTACACAAAACCTAGAAGTATGGATGAGTTATACGATTTACCTGAAGTGGGAGTGTGCTGTATTATATAATCATGAATTTGTTGGCCTGCATCTAATAAGCTGAGAGTACTCTGTTTACAGGCTTCAGTTAAACCTGACTGCAAATAAAAATAAATAAAATAAGAAAGATTTCAATATACAATATAGAATCTATCTTGAGAGAAAATATTTACTTTCTTATGATGCTCTATGCACCAGTCATTCATCGTATCTAAGACTTTGTCATCATGATGTATTATTAAATTGATTCCCTCATGAACAAGGTTCAATGCAGGTGTTGTAACTACACATGCAATTTCCAAAATTGTATCCCTTTTTATGTCGAGACCAGTCAACTAAAAAACCAAAAATAAAATACAGGTAAATAACAGTTATACAGTTAAGTTCAACATTCACAGATTGAACTGAGGAGATGAATACCTAAACCTTTGACTCACAGGAGTGTGAGAAAGGCCCAGCCGAAGTTACAAGGCTGATGCAGAACAGGTATGAAAGGAAGTAAGGCACGGATAGACTTCAACCAGACATAGCATTAAAGTTACTCTCATCACATGATGTTTGACCAAGTTTTGAACAAATATTCCATTTATAAAAGTATCGGAAACTAAAATCATACGTCTATGTTTGTTTTTAGCTGATTTGAATTAAAATATAAAAATTTTTGAATAAGAAACAAATATCACCTCTAGATCGATCCACACATATCTGTCTGAGAAGGTTTCCTTACTCATTTTTGAGTAATTTTTAAAAAGGCTGCCGAAAAACTTAACTAGCCGCATGCTCGTTTTAATACCGCCTTGTCGTGGCAGCAGATAAAGTGTGTAATGGTTGCGGTGCTAACGAATTCCTGACAAATTTTATATATATTTTACAATATGATAGTGACGATAATTTTTTATTAAACAACTTCGTAACGGCAACTCATTGAGAATAATTATTTTTTGGTTTATTTTAATTTCATTGGATATTCACACAATTCTGATTCGAATACTGACAACATGGTCCGGAAATTGAAGTTTCACGAAAAGAAATTGTTAAAAAAAGTTGATTTTATATCATGGGAAGTTGACAATAATTTACACGAAATTAAAATCATGAGAAGATATCATATTCAAAAAAGAGAAGACTATACAATGTCAGTACACCTCATATTAACTAATGTCATCAACATAACCTAACTTGGTTACTCAGCCTCTATGTATTTTACAGGTACAACAAATTATCTCGGGAGATAAGAGACGTAGCCCGTAAGATTAAGGAACTAGATCCAAAGGATCCTTTTCGTATTGATAGTAGTGCCAAGTTATTAGAAAAAGTTTACCTATTAGGCTTAATACCAACAAAATGGGATTTAGGACTCTGTGATAAGGTATGTCACTTTCCTTTTAACCTTGCAAAAATTTAACTGTGAAATTGTGTCCTTAATAACTTTGTTTTTTGTACTAGATAACAGCATCAAGTTTCTGCAGGAGACGATTGCCTGTTATAATGGTGCGTAGTAAAATGGCGGAGAATCTTAAAGCAGCTACTCAGTTTATAGAACAAGGTCATGTTCGAGTGGACCTGAATTAGTTAAAGATCCTGCATTTTTGGTAACAAGGTTTGTTTCAAAGAGCTTGGTTTTGTGAATTCACAACTTTGACAGAAAGTTCTAAGTTTTTCTTTTATCTTTTAGAAATTTAGAAGATTTTATTACTTGGGTTGACACTTCAGCCATTAGAAGACATGTATTGAACTATAATGAGGAGGTAAGTTTGTCATCAATGTAATCTTAAAGTTGGGGATTTTTGTTTAATATGATTTGATTGATTTGAAATCTTTAATTTTGTTTTCAGTGTGATGATTATGATCTCCTATAAGAAACATTCAAACCAGTATTGAGCTGGAAACAAATCAAATGGAAGCTGTGTTTTTGACAGAGTCTTTCTTAGATATTTATGAGAAGGACTATGGGATGGTAAAAGAAGTGATCACAGCTATATTTATCATGCAGTTCTCCCAAACTGAAAATAAAATCGAACCAAGAGTTTAAAAATTGTTTCAATGAATTTCTCTCAACAAAACATTTTTATAATTTTGAGAGAACCCATTATTGCAACAAAAACTAGAATGAGAGAGAAATTGGCCACAACAATTATATAATAAAATGTTTACAAGCTTCATCCAAAAAACAAAATTATGAAATTGATTTTAAATATTTTCATCGTTTCAGTCAAGTGAATTGTAACCTCCAATTACAATAATTAATAAAATCGAGGTCCTTATTTTCGGCTATCTTAAATCAAATTATATTTGGGGCCTAATTGTGACCATTTTGTAATCAATTAATGTAATTTAAGAATCAAAAAGAAAAATTCGTGAACATCCGGAATTCAACAAACAAAACAAATTTTTATCGATGGCCAAAAAGGCAGAAATTCAAGTAATGAATTTGTTAAAACTTTTTTTATTTTACTCGAGACACTAATAAGTTGAGTACTCTCATTTTATTTTACATAAATTAATCAATTAAAGTCTGAAGCAGATCCTTTTAATTGTATATCATAACAAATAAACGTAATGCCAGACATAATTGTTAAACAATAATTTTCCAAGGCTAAAGTTTTTTTATTTTGTCTGCCTATTTTT
This sequence comes from Columbicola columbae, assembly GCA_016920875.1. Taxonomy (NCBI): domain Eukaryota; kingdom Metazoa; phylum Arthropoda; class Insecta; order Psocodea; family Philopteridae; genus Columbicola; species Columbicola columbae. The sequence continues at coordinate 4,142,057 of JADMLL010000010.1, forward strand.
TAATTTTACTTTTCATAAAGGATTTCGTGATGTATTAAGTTAAAAGTAATCACATAAAGCAAGAAAAGGAATTTTTAACGACTTTATGACTCGGTCGGTGAGGAAAACTCGTTTTTGATTGTTCCATCATTTGAATTTCATGCATAAAAATTTGTTTTTTTAATGCAATTAAATGCAAACATTGTTTCACCCCGGTGCACTTATCGCATACAGAATTGCCCACGTCCGCGAATCGTACCATTAGGTTCTCCAGTTCTCATCCAACGTTGGTTCATGTCGGATTCGAATATGAGAATAGTTTTGATCTCTCTTACTAAACGTGAGTTTTTTATTTTTATTTTTGTTGTTTGATTTGTAAAGAAGTTTGTTGGTACAGTTTTGTTTATGGTCTGTCCTAGAACAAAAATCTTCAGGTTTGGCAAAAATACAAAATTTAAGGTGTAACTTTTATCTGTATGGTTAGAACAAACCAAAAAGTGCTTTATTATGTTGTTCTGTTTGTATTGTAATTTATGCTCATATCAAAATACAAAAACTTGCAGCCATTTTAGGAGTCCTGGGAAGATATATAAGATACATTACCTCAGTGGCTTATAATTCTAGGTGAACCTCACATGACAAAATTGAATTACAGCTGATATAAAGTGAGCTTATTTGTAATTACAGTAGAGAGATTGTAGTGCCCTGATGGTGTATTATTAGTTCCCAAATTGTCTCTAGCTCAAAGGTTTGTCTGTTCTTATTTTGAATCTTTGATTTCTTTAAAATCCAGCAAACATTGTCACTAGTTGGCAGGCTGTGCCCTTGGTCATTAATTTGAAGTTGAGTGAATAGGCCTTATAGCAAAATCCTGAACCTCGGAATTTAATCTCAATTCGGTCCTTTGTTTTAGGGAAGAAGTGTTTACTTTAACAATTTCTGAATGGAAGCCATTGTCCAAAAAACTTAACGACTGGACCCTAATAAGCAAACCCAGCTGAATTGTAAATTTATCGGTTTTATTAATGAATGTTGTTGGGATAGACCACCAACAAAGAGGGATGTCTGTAGGATAACATCTATAAACTTCTTTAATAGTATAAAAGCTTCCTCGCTGTTTTAATCTTGTCAGGAGTCAGTCAGTCACGGAGACAATTTTAAATTGAATTAATTTTTATATGGAGCCCGGTTGTCTGTAATGTCTGCAAGTTTAGTGCGTTATGGTCTTGAAATTCCTGTTTTCATTTGCCGTGACCACGTCGAGACGAATAATAAAGACTTCCAAGCAAAGCGAATAAAATAGTAATTTACTTCCTGCTTCGTCATTTCTAAGGACTAAGAAGTTAAGTTTTGCCGAATATAAAGCGGAAATGAACAAAAACTGCGATAACCTTTACCCGATATAGGAAGGCGGTGATTAAATAAAATAAGTCAAACCATGAAACGGTTATCTGTTAATTTTTTATTTAAGGTTCATTTCATTTCACCATTTTGTTCATCTTTCCTGTATTTTTAAAAATAGTCCTTTCATTCAAATTTTGAAATTGTAAATAGTCATAAAGTTGAAGTTTAAAATTTCAACCGGAAACGGAGAGTGAGAACTCGCTTAGTTAGCGGGTGGTGGGTGAGTAACTGCTTAAAACTCCATAACCATTCCTCCACCTGAAAACTCAAGAAAGTTTCGTTTGGAATGACCGCTCTACAATATCGCCTAGACAATCCGGTGGGTAATACCTTGATTTATTCGAAACCCATGACCGTGTCCGTTTAAGTTTTAGCCATTGAGCCTAAACGAAACCTAAGGTAATGGCCTGCAAATGTGATTCCTATCTCTTTTTGACGGTTAACGGAAATTAGACAACAAACTTTCAAGACAGGATTTGGAATTCAGTTTTAAAATAATTTTTAGAGGTATAGTTTTAATTATCGATTTATTCATTTCATTAATTAATTAAAAAAGGAATAAATGAGAATAAAAATGCGGTGTTGCGAACCTCAAAAAAGATTGTCAGTCAAGTGTAGACTTAACGCCAAGGTGAAACGATGATAGGGCAACACCGCGCGGCCACGAAAAGTGCCAGAAAGTAAACATTATTTTGACACATTTATTCGAATTTCCAGTGTTCAATTGTAGGTTAGTAAATTATTATAATCCGTTAAATTAACGTAATGGTCTGAGGAGAGCTCGAAATCTGTATTAGTAGACGAAGACGCGACACAAACGATTAACTCCGATTAAACGAGGTTTTATTTATTTTCTCGTTAAAAAAGTGAGCATAATGACCTACTCTGTCTCATTTTTAACCCATTCGGTCATGCTACATCGGGTAATAAGAATAATAAAACTAAATTAAACGATCGACTCAGATAACGGTTTATTTATTTATTTATTTATTTTACTTATCATGACAGAACTGTAACGGTTTCATTTAAAAAGGGAATATTCGTTTAGGAGAGGGAAAGGTTTTTTGCAGACTTGGATTTGACTCGTATACAGTTTTGAATGTTTCTCATTTAATTAATTAATTTATTTATTTATTTACAGGTATGTGATTTTTGAACCCAGTTTCTGTGCATTTCAGTATTAGAAAAGGAAATAAATGATGGCATTTTCAGTAGACAATCTGGGAGCGAAGGGAAACTTATTAAACAATGACGGCATTCCTTACCAGAAAAAGAATTCTTATGATGGTAAGTTGGTCAAGTTGTTATCCTAAATTGAATTTATATGTCATGAACAAATTCACTCGACAAATGGTCAACCAATGTTATTCATTCATGTGGCAAATTGTTTAATCATTTAAATAGGTACAAGACGCGAATAATAAACACAGGCAAATTGGCCTGTGTTGGTGTGAATGCTTAAGTTATAATAAATTTATCGAGGAGATAGTTTAAGAAAAAGCGAAAAATAATATTTGGCAGGGTCATTGTCACAAAACAAAAACAGAGGCGGTTGACCTAGACCTTTGCTAAAAATACAATTTTGTCTTGTTTTATGTCTTTTTGTTTGTGTTTGTTGTAATCTATTTAATATTATGATAAAAAGTTTTTCTATATCTCGAACCATTCTCTTGTATTTAACACAACAAATCAAAATTGGTTTTGGAGAAAACTAACCGAAGGCAGTATAAAAACTTTCGTTAAGCTTTGCCCAAAGTGTTTAATGTACAGCCTGATAAATTTAATAACTGAGGCTGAGTGCGTTATCGTCTTAAAGTTGCTTCTTTTATCTAGCAAACACACTGTGATTCTTAACCCTCAGATAATTCTTCATACAATATTGTGACTCACCTTGTCTGTCATAAAATGAAATAATCAAGATTATTCATTAATTACACTGTAATTAACCTCAAACTTTTTGATAAAGAAGAAAAGACTCATCACTTAACTAAGGAATATTTTAACAATTAAATGTTCTAAACAAAGCTTTTAATTCAATGACAATTGTGGTCAGCTGTAAATAATGATTTACGAGAGTATTTAAAATTTGTTTGAATCCTTCACAAACATCAGGTAGTAGTGATAATTATTCAAAAATTTTTTTTAGGTTCCCAAAAATGGGTTAGAATGAACAATGAAAATGACATTTTACCAAACACATTTCAAAAAAACCAAAACAATCACAGGATCAATGATGCAGCTGAGAGAGAAGAGGTTTTGGAGTATTTTAACAAAAAGTATACATTCAAGCCTCCTGACTCTGGTTGGAAATTACCATCAGAAGCAGATATGTTCAGGGATGAAAAGTGGACGGTGAGTAATAATTTCCCCACACAATAACAGCATGATTTCAGTGTAATAATCATAACCACCTCTAATTTCAGATAAATAGATTTATGGAATTAAAAAGTACATTAAATGAAGTCAAAAATAAGTTGAATAATTACAATCTCGATGACTGGCACAAGCATACAAGAGCCATGAACAAAGCTGGGAGGCTCTTTTGGAGTGTGAAGAAAAATATTGCCCCAGAATTTGTCACTCAGGTATTAATTTTATTTATTTTTATTGTTAGGTGGGTGTTCGAGAACCTGATTCAGGTGACTAGTTTAAGTATTCGAGAGAATTTTAAGTTGCGAATGGGGGGAGTATAATCTCAGACAAAAGATTGAACGAGAACCAAATTGAAGGGATATCTTGTATTTCATTTCCAGGCTTGGCTCAAATTTTATGAAATCTGTGGCTCATACAACTTTGTCTGCAATGAAGCTCAGGAACAAAATTACTTAAACTCGGTTCATCTTTGTGAAGCACCAGGGGCTTTCATAACATCACTGAATCACTACCTAAAGTTAAATCATCCTGATATGAAGGTGATTAATTTTTTTAGAGGCTCAATTACCCAACGATCAATCATTCTTTAATTGAATTCTTTCATCACTGAATTAATTTGTTATTTAATTAGTGGAATTGGATTTCGACTACGCTCAATCCCTATCACGAAGAAAATCCACTCTCGATCATGATCAACGATGATAGATTCATACTCCACACTTTGGATCACTGGAAATTCGGAGAAGATTACACTGGAAATTTGATGGACATAAATAACATGCTGCACATATCGAAGGAAGCGCAGAAAATGGGACCGGTTTTGCTGGTAATTAAGTCAAATTATTTAAATTAAATTGAAATTAAAATTTATTTTCGCTTAACAAACTACAAGTCGAAAATTTCATGTAAAAGTCATTTCATAAATAGCTCACACTTTCACGAAGGATTCCTTTCAAAAATAATGCACACTTGAATGGTGAATTTATTTAAAGCTATCGCAATCACCTGTTGACATCTTTTTAGATTTCATTTTAGGTAATTAAAATAAATTAATTAATTAAATTAAATTAAAGGCAATGCCAGAAATATTCGTTAATATTAGAAAAAAGGTGTGCAATATTTATGAAATGAATTCTCAATGAAAAAGCTCCTTACTCATGAAATTACCTTTCCACCAATGTGTATCGTTTGTGAATTGAATTCTTTATGGAAGTGTGCATTATTTATGGAATGAGTTCTTCGTTTTATGGTTTTACTCGGGATAAATAACTGATAAAAACTTTGTTAGAATTTTCATGCCACAAATTATTTTCTTTTTTTTGGTTTTTAGATCACAGCCGACGGAAGTATAGATTGTCAAAACGATCCCGGAGAGCAAGAACTGATAGTCTCTCGATTAATATACTGCGAGGTCATTAGTGCCTTACACATCCTATCAGCTGGTATGAATGAACTCTTTAAAGACGACATATTGTCTCTGTTTTGGGGGGGGTAACCTACTGAGAAAGATTTTTTTTCCTTAAATCAAATATCCATTTTGCATTTTCATTTATTCAGGTGGTAACTTCTTTGTGAAAATGTTCACCATGTACGAGGAGCAAACCATTTGTGTAATGTATTTGTTGGCTTGTTGCTTCGAGTCGGTGAACGTTTATAAACCGGCTGCGAGCAAAGAAGGAAATTCGGAAACCTACGTCATTTGCTTAAACTATTGCGGGGTTGACACCATGAAACCATGGCTTTGCGTACTGAGAGCTCACTTCGGTAAGTTTAACTTTCGAATGCTGATCCTACTAAACATGATGACAATCTATTTAATTATTTCCTTGGTTTGAATTTTTAGGTAGCGAGCATTTAAATAAAGCCATGTTTCGTTTATGTGATATTCCAAAAGACTTTATTGATCAGTTATACGAATGCGCAACCAAATTTAAAAATTATCAGGTAATTTATTAATCGAAAGTCGAATCCAATTTTAAAAATAATTTAGTCGTTTCGAATTAATACAAAACAATTTTCTTTTTAGGTCGAAGTTATAGAACGCAATATTTTTTTATTCGAATCGATAAATAATCAGCCATCAATCAACAGAACCAAACGATTAAGGTTCGCGCTGGCGGATGAATTCATCAAACGTTTTAATCTGAGGCCTTTGAATTCGAAAGAGGATGAAATCGTGGGAGAAGACAAACTGGTGAGTCGGAACCAAATTAAGTTGGCAGCTATGAACGTAACGGTCTTATCCGTTAGAAAACATTCAAATAAATCGGCGTGATTTCGAAAAGATTTTCAACAATGACCGTTTATTATTTTAATCGAAAACAATAATTATTGCAGAAAAAAGCGGAAACTCCAAACATGGACAAGAGATGCGAAGAAGGTTCGTTTAACGATAAGATTGAGAGAGAAAAGATGGCGCCACTTATGAAAATGAAAATTTTACTCGAAGATGTTCAAAAAATGCAATTGAAATGGGAGTTTGATGAAGATATTATTTGGCTTGAGGTTCGTGGTTGTTTAATTATCGAATAGTGGTGTGGAATTGTCTGTTTCTTGCGTTTAATCGATTATCTGGTTTTGTTTTATTTTCAGTTCCCTCTCAGCGAAAATAAATTCAATATAATAGTCGGGAAACCAGTCACATCAGTTCGTAGTTCCAAATTCTGTTCGGGGAGATTGCTTCAAATAAGAAACGAGATTCGAAATTTAGTTAATGAAAATTTTCCAAATATTGTAAGGGAAATTGAAACTTGAAATGGAATTTTTTAAATGTCTGAATCTAAATTAATTCTCTAAACTTTTGCAAAAATTTCTCTTTTATAGTATAAAACGAACGACATTTCTAAATCGAACGGTTATAAAGCAACCGATGAATTAAGTGCCCCGGTCAAAAATATCATTCAAAAGAGCTTTCCTATGATCGATGGTAAAGTTAGAGTATTAAACTATAAGGCAAGTTATTTTGTAAGGATGTTTTAGAAGTTTACATGATAAATCGAATAATTTTCTAGATTGATTAACTATATTAAATTTTTGTTGTTTGAAGGAAAAACTTTGGGAATCGTTGGAAAGCGGTAGAAACGAACGCAGCGAGAGTAACGCTTTCTTCGACATACTGGAAGAAATGGAGGATAAAATGTGGAGGGGGTACAGTTTGATAATTCAGGGTTATCCGATGCTCACACAATTCACCGCTGGTGTTATTTATTGGATGGGTCATTTATTCGAGAAAGTAAGTTGATCGAAAGAGGTGTGAGAACATTAATTAAGCGAGTGATTGCTTAATTAATTGATTAATCGATTTCTTTCTTTTTACTTGAAGGTTGGCTTCGTTCGGCCAACTGGCCAAGATTTTGCTGTGATATTTCGAGAATACCGTAGCATAAGTCCTAAGATGACTAACTTCGTGGAGGAATTAGACTCAATGATGGATAAGTTGGATTCGCAAAAAGACAAATCGGTGTTGTCATTGATTCCGATAAAGGAATTAATATGTAAGTTGGGTTGAGTGAGAAAAACATGAGACATGGTTTACAGTCAGCAGTAGTTTAGGTCGAGTCTTAGATAATTTGTACGCTAACACGTTCATTTCTATTGAATTATTTCATTAATAATGCACACAAGAGACAATTAATATCAGTCGATTGTTTTTCTTGACACTTAACTGACTCGAGACAATCTATTGGACGAATCCTTTTTGTAAGCATTGCACACTTTTATTACAAATTTATTACAACAGATAATAAGATTAATAAGTCTCTCATCTTTATTTTCCAAAGTGAAATTGTTTATTCAAGCAAATTTGTCGCCTGAATTTTGTATTAAATTAGCGTTCATTATTTATAAATCGAAGTCCCCTAAAAGTGTGCAATACTTATGAATTGAAACTTTTGCTAAAGCGTGGGTTGTTTGCCAAATGAATATTTCGAGAAATCTTACATCATTTTGAACTGGATAATTTAAGTGTGCAATATTTATGAAAGAAATTATTGCTACTGTGCAATATTTATGAAAGAAAGTATTAGTAGTAGAGTGCAATATTAATGAAAGGAATTATTGACAGTGTGCAATGTGTATGAAAGAAATTATTGGTAGCGTGCAGTATTTATGAAAGGAATTATTTGTTGTGTGCAATATTTATCTAAGAAATGATTTGTAGTGTGCAGTATTTATGAAATTGATAGGAATCAGGATTACTTTCAGGAATTGATAGGATTTCAGGATAAAAATCGAAGAAATCCTTCTTAACTCTGTGCTTAGAACAAAAATGTTCAAATGATCATCCACATTCATGGGAAGTTATTTAAGACTCGATCTAATGGTAAATTAGTTTTGAGAAAGGATGACAAAACACAAGGCCGAGTTTGAATGGTTCGCACAAGATGAAGTCGATCTCTAAATGGAGAACACTCATCAACGTGTATAAATTGTAATGATAACTTGGAAGCGACCTGATCTCAAAACATTCTCCTTTCGCATCTCCCCATTGTCCTTTTGAAAGTGACCATTATTTTAAACTAATCAAGTGATTTATGTTTATTTTTAGTTGGACACAGCGATTTTTACTCCTGCGTGACTGCCGTTAATAATCTATGCGTAAAGGAGCAGATTTGCGATTTCGTCAATCGAGTTAATAATTCGTTTCTCGACATCCAGGGATAGTTTCTATACTAAGTTTTATTATTACTATTTATATTTTTGATAAAATTTATACTCTCGTAATTTATACACAGTTGAGTAACAAATAACAAGAGCCTTTGGAATGGTAAAAGTTAATTTCGTTATAAAAACAAGAAAAAGTCATTCAACACTTCAACTATGGCGTTGGAAGTAAACAAATTAACTTTTTTTTAAATTTAAATCCAAGCTTAAAATTTTTATCGAAAGGAAGCTCATAATTTGTAAAAAATAAATTTTTTCCGGGTAAAAATATATCGTCGGATTATTATTGGCGTTGTTTGATAGATAGAGCCACCGTCGATAACAGGAAAACGCCCTTATTGATTGAAGCTGGAATGACGTCACGATGAAAATGCTCTCTGATTGGTTGAGTTTGGTGACGCCATATTGTCAAACCGTTTTTTAAATAAGAGCATTTCCTCTCGACAACGGTTTTAATCTATGAACAAAAAGTGAAAGTTCGACGAAAAAAATGTTCGGTTTCTTGCTCAAAATACCAGCAGCTGTTAAAATAACCGTTACTTTTAACGTTTACAAGTTGGAGCGATATTTTTACTCTAATTAGAGGTTAGTTTTTAAATTATTCATGACTATTGAAAAAATGTTATTTAAAAACGAAACCGGAAGTTAAAATTTCAAACGTAGGTTTTTCATTTAACCTAACCAAACCAAAAATAAATCAGTAAAACACGCAGTATTAACAATTTAAGTTTATGCAATCGTATTCCTGACTAATGCTTAGTAATTACATGAAAAAAGATCTTTTATTTATCATTTTATTTAGTTAGTAAGGTTTAATATACAGCGTACGCTAGTCTTCTTATTTTTTAATGATTAAAAAGGTGTCTTTTTGGGTTGTAAGTTTTGTGAACTGTGTTGGCTGAAATTGCATTTTTTAAACACAGAGACACATTAACAAAGACTTGAATTTTTGTTTTGTGTCAAGAGTGAAATTCCTTTGGTCAATTAGATTTTTACATTTGTGCGCTGTGAAAGAAACTATTAGTAATTATTTTATTATGGAAGACTTATTAATCAGTTTCAGTTATGACCAAAACCAAGTAAATTTTTAATTTATTTCTATTTGTTTTGGGGGATTCAAAGAAAGAGGAAGAGTAAGAAGGATTTTATTGTGAGAGAAAAAATTAATATTTATTTCTTTTCTTTTTATTTTACATAAATTGAGTTTATTATGTCTTTTAATTTTTTTTTGTTTATTAAAAGAGAAATGTTTTATTAATAAATTTTATTTCCCTTTATTTGTTTGTTTCAAACCATTCGTTCATTTATTTATTTATTAATTTATGTATCAAACTTGACATTATATAATAAAATTCTTTCCAGAAAATTTGAAGGAAAATAAATTGACAAAAATTTTCTCAGTTTTATTTAATTTGTTTTCAAACACATAATTATATACAGTATATACAAACACACACACACGTGTACCGATCAATAACACAAATAGTTTACTTGTATTGGGTTAGTCGTGAGCGATTTTCCAATAAAGCTTTGAATACATTAATGCGACCTTATTTCAAAAGTAATGCACACGTTAGGCAAGCATTTCTAAAGGAATGTATACATAAAGATTTATTAGTACTTAAAAAATAATATTTAAGGACACGTTTCAAAAATCATGCACAGATTTATCCTATGGTTAATGTAGACCTTAGGCGAAGGAATTAGTTCAAAATTAAATTGAATGTGTACACTTAGTAGGATTTGTTTCATGTAAAGTTTGATGAAGAATTTCTTGGTTTAAAACCATACAGTTTTGTCTTTGTCAAGTGTGTACAGAACAGTACTGGTTTCTCAGGAATTCTTGAATGCAGTCATTTTAATACCAAAACCCCAAATTTGTTCAAGGACTCATTCTTTCAGGCCCTTTCTCCAGGAAACCGGAAGACTCAGAACGTTTATAATAAAAATCACAAATTCTTTGCCTTCCAAGGTTAGTTCTGCTTTAAAAACAAAACCAAATTTTTACACTTGGTGATTAAACCATATAAAAAAATCTCACGAAACCAAAAAAAACATAAACAACAAAAATTTCTGAAAATTTATAATCATTTATACAATTTGTACAATTTTAGAACAGAAAATTTGTTTTAACTAATCCAAATAAAATCGCAATAGCCAGTCAACATCGCCACATCGACTCTCCTAACCGATCCCCCCCAACTTTCCATTTTGTCTTCTACAATAACTTTCAAGCCTTAAATTTACATTCACAACAGTAACCTACTGACTTCAACCTTAACTCAAATAATACAATAGTGACTTATAATCAATCAATCAATCAAGACTATCTTATATACTAATCAATACTACATCACCTACCCCCTTCAGAACAAAATGGTACCCGTCAAATTCTTAAAAGAAATAATAATCTTTTCTTTTCTCTTAAGATTTGGGATGTCCCTTTCTGACTCCGACAGCTCTCGACCAATCAGAGATGACTAGTAAGACGTCTAAGCTTTTGTAGTAACCTGATGGCTGGCTTCGAGTCGTGATGCAACAAAAATTTTTCTCCCCTAAAGGTGAGTAATTAATTAACTCTTACACGCTTAGAAACAATAATTTTCACACGTCGCGACCTGATTAGATAAAAAAAAGGGAACGTACTAGATAATTATCTACAATTTAAACTTAATTTCCGACATCCGAGCTAGGGTACTGGACTATACAAAATTAAAGCGAGAAATTCAAACTCTCAACCGAAACTCTCTACTTTCCGATTAAAATTAAAAACAATCAACACAATTATCTACATAGATAAATTATATACCTCTTGTGGAAAAAATAAAAATATGGAAAAGGTAAATTATAAAATTTAAACTAATCAAAACTCTTTTAACTGTGGTTCGATTAAAAGTGCTTCATCTCACCACCAATCTAATAAACAATACAAGAAATAAATCTAATTGAAACGAGTCAAATTGACTCAACTAACAAATAAATGACTTCTGTACACGTCCAGCTTCGTTTGGGGAAGGAGAGGAAGGTGAATCTTTTAAAAAGAAACTTGGAAGGAAAAGAAGTTTTGGGGCATAAGGGGTTGATGAATTGTTAGAAATGGGGCCGAGGGGCGAAATGGGGGCTCTCAAGTAATGAACATTTAACATTTGAGTCAAATAAGACCACTGTCATGAAATTAAAAATTTTCCTGGGTAAAGTGGTCGGAAAATAAGCTTAACAAAAAATAATTTTGAGTTGTAGTGTTCCCCTAACTCACTACCACCTCCCTAAAGGCTAGTCTAACCAAATCGAATGGTAACTAAGGTAAGTGGCAACCCCCGACTCCCATAGTAACACCACCACTCCCAAAACAGAAAACGAATTCACTCCAACACTACGAATTCGACCGGTTTCTTCTTTTTCTTTGTTGTTGGTCCTCCTTCTCCTCCTCCCGCCGAACTGGAATCTTTTTGGAAACTACAACCCGGAAGTGGTGATTCCGAGTTCCCAGGAGTCGGCATGTTTCGACTATACACTGTAGTCTGTGGTATGCTTCCCCAAACACTCGATATTCTGATGGAACTTGAATCGTTAGTGCCTGGCTGACCAGGCGGACCATTCTTAATTCGGTTGTTGGTCACGGCGGTCACCACTGCCGCTGCCGCTGCCGCCGTCGTTGGCTGACTCGAGCTTTGGAATCCCGACGTGGTTCCTTGAAAGCCTTGGATTTTCGGACTTACTGTCACTGACGACGACTGAATGCTGTGAACGGATGAGATCACTGGCAAATCATTTCTTCGTCTTATACCGCCCGTACTCTTCCGAGCAGTTTGTGGCCGAGAGTATGATTCCCCGATAACGACGACATCGTCTTCTGATTTTGTCTCTCTGCTTCTGACCCTTGTCGCGGAAATGCCTTTCAGTCCTTTAAGTGTTTCTAAAGCTTGCAAAGCGGCTTGAGAAGGAGGTTTCGAGAGGGGAGAGCTTTTTAGGAGGAATGATTGATATGGAGGAGGGTGAATGCATAAGGAATTTCTTCACTCTTTCCTCATCCGTCGGCGACCTTGTCGTCTTTCTTCGTTTCCCTATTTTTTGACCTAAGAATTCAATTTCTGAATCTTGACCTCCGTGGTAACTCGATTCCTCTCGAGTACTCAACTTTCTTTGACTGGTTTGAATGGTTGGCATGACTTGAACGGTTTGACTGGTTTGATTGACTTGATTCCCCTTGGTTGATTTGATTGATTTCTCTTCTCAGGACGTTCTCACGTTTATTTTTACAACCAAGAGGTGAGCGCTCAAATCTTTGTTCAATTCTTGTATCTACTCTAGGGTCTACTCTCGGTTCTACTACCAGTCCTGCTCTTGGTTCTATTCTCAGTCCTGTTCTAGGTTCCAGTCTCAATCCTCCTCTCGGTTCCAGTCTCAGTCCAGCCCTCGGTTCTAGTCTATGTCCTGCTCTCGCTCTAGTCTCAGTCCTGCTCTCGGTTCTAGTCTTAATCCCGCTCTCGGTTCTAATCTCAGTCCTCCTCTCGGGTCTATTCTCAGACCTACTCTCGACTCTATCCTAGGATCCATCCTTGCCTCTAGTCTTTGTTCTATTCTCGGTTCCATTCTTGGATCTATTCTTGGCTCCAATCTCTGTTCTATCATCGATTCCATTCTTGGTTCTAGTCTCTGATCTAGTCTCGGTTCCATTCTTAGTCCAAACCTCGATTCTAGTGACATTTCCAATCTCGAATCTATCCTGGGTTCAATTCTTGGAATCATTCTTGGATCCATCCTCGACTCTATCCTCGCTTCCATTTCTGCTAAACTTCTCAGTCTGATCAATGGCCTTTCCTTTTGAGACGATGACTCCGCTTCTTTTTGCTCAATCCATACTCTACTTTTGTTATCTTCTTCTTTCTCCCCTCTCATTACTCTTTCCTCTTCTTTTTCTTGGCCCTTTCCAACCTTTGAATTCCCCTTTTCCTTTTCTTCTTTTATAGAATGCACATTAACATCTTTCTCTTGTTGCCTTCTAGTCTCCGCATCTTCATCATTCCTTTTCCTCTTCGATGTCTATAGTATCTTCTTCATTTTGTTTTTCTCTAGAGTCCTCATCCAAATCTTTCCTTGTTTTCTCCCGCCTCCACATCCGCAAATTTCTCTTCTTTTCCTCTAACTTCTGCATCCACTTCTTTTCTTTTAACATCGTCAATCTCATCCCCTTCTTCTAACAACATATCCTCTCCACAGCCTCAGATTTCTCTTCTTTCCTCTCTAACTTCTGCATCCGCTTCTTCTTCCTGTTGCTCTCCAATCTCTACATCCTCTTCTTCTTCCTGCTCCTCTCCAATCTCTGCATCCTCTTCTTCTTCCTGCTCATCTCCAATCTCTGTATCTTCTTCTTCTTCCTGCTGCTCTCCAATCTCTGCATCCTCTTCTTCTTCCTGCTGCTCTCCGTCTCCACATCTCAGATTTCTCTTCTTCCTCTAACTTCTGCATCCACTTCTTCTTCTTCATGCTCCTCTTCAATCTCTGCATCCTCTTCATTTTCCTGCTGTTCTCCATCAACTGTATCCTCTTCTATGTCATTTATTCCTTCTTCAGTTTGGCCGGTTTCGTTATTTTCTTCTCCGATTTGAGAGTCGTCGCCTTTCCCAAAGTATATTTGTGTTTCTTCAGAATTTTGCGATTCTTCGCACGATTCCACACTTCCCTCCACCTCCAAATTTGTCGGAGACATGGGTTCATTCCCACTGAAATTATTTCCCGTTCTATTCTCCACGAAATTTTCACGATTTTCGTCACTCATCGTTTTAAAATCACTCTCACAGCTATCTTCTTTTATGTCCTCATCTCTGTTAATAGTAACAGTCCGATCTGGAATCACTTCCAGAGTAGTATTCGATTGGTTGAACGAATCCGTTTGATCGTCAGTCGAACAGTTAAAACTATATTCGATGGTTGATTCCTCTTCCGGTTTCTTACCATCTTCCTCATCCTCCTCATCTTCTTCGTCTTCCTCGTCTTCGTCGTGTTTGGCATCATCCGAAAAATCCTTCGTTTTCTCACCTCCTTTATTCTCATCATTCTCGTCGTTGTCCTTTTCGCTTCCGCTTCCGCCACCGATAAAGAAATTCGATCCGTCATCTCCTGCGCTTTCCGAATTATTTTCAACTCCCTTCCCGTTCGAATCCTTTCCGTCTCCGCCGACGCTTTTACTGTCTTTATCGTCCTGACTGAGAGCGCACTTCTGATCCTTCAAACCGACGAATTTATAATTCAACCTGAATCGTTTCTTCCACGAGAATTTCGCCAACTCCGGAAAACCTGGATGATAAGTGGAATGCGAGAAGTATCCGGACGACTTCCTCTTCCTTCCGTTCAACTCCATCAATCGTCCGACGTTTGTCAAATCTCTAAAGATCCTTCCTTTGTCCCACTGTTTACGTTTCTCGCACCAATCATCCTGAAACTTGAATATATCATCGACGAAATCATGTTCTATCTGACACCGATGAACTTCGAACACTTCTTCCACGTCGTTTTTCAAATCCAATTCCAGAGCTTGAGACTCCGTCTTTCTCTTCTTCACGGAGGTTGGTGCCTCGTCTTCGAATGTCATCTCTCGTTTATCCGATTTCGGACTCATCCAAACGTTACCCGACACTTTGATGTTACTCAAATCCAGATCGTCGGGAAGTCGTGTTATTTTGACAACAGGAATCTTGGAAAAGTCGAATTTGTCCAATTCTGAAATTTCTGTTTCCGTTTCGTTCGATTCTATGGACACAATATCGAGGTCAGAATTCTCGGCCCCTCCTTCGGATGAGTTATCAGCTCCTTTCTCAGCCTCCTTCGTTTCGGTTGTTTTATCATCCAAACTTTCGTTCACATTCTTGTCTCCGTCTTTGTCGTTCGTTTCTTCACAACCGTTTTTACTACTCGTACTGTCCTCATTTGATTTGGATCGGTTCTCTCCTCTATATTTTATCGATTTGCAGTTTTTGTAATTATTTTTGCTCTCTTTCACATTTGTCGGAGTTTCCGCTTCTTTAACGCTCATCGATGGATTGTTGCTTTGGGGGAGAGACTCTGCTCCATTCGTCAAGTTTTTTTCACCTCCGTCCCAGTTGTCATCTGGAATTAGTTTTAAAAATTTCGAATTTGGTTTTGGTGCCCAGACCACCCCCCAACCCCGACGGGAGTAAGTCACTTACCACTCTCCTCCAAATTATGTTCTTTTTCTATTGTCACGTCCAATCGTTCGTTTAGAGATTTTTCAATCCCTTCGATTTCTTCTTCGTCTTCGTTACCACTCTCATTTGGAGAGAGATTGGCTTCCTCTTCGGGTACTTCCTCAGGTTCGAGACGTTCTTTCTCCTGTAATTCGGCGTAATGGCGAAATATCTGCATGTCGAAATTAACGAAATAAATTAATTTCACATCCTTACAAGACAAAACAAAGGAAGAAACTCATCACCAACAGCCAAACTCACTTCTTGTTCTTTTTTAACGCGGGTATCAAAATTATTCCTCAAAACTTTATCCAAATCCGGATCAGACAAAGCTGGATCCTTGTCATCGTTCAAAAATCCGCAGAGCGAATCCCATAGATCGTGTTTCCTTCGTCGCTGTAGCATTTTCCCAACTTCTTGGAAGATTTCCGTTGCTACAAAATCAAAAAGAACCGAGTGTCGATTAACTAAATTCGAAATACCTTAACAAAATCTTAGTCTTTCACTACCTGTCGCTCTGATGTATTCTTTATTCGACGGCAAACCCAATGATGAGCTCTGAGTTTCTAGAAGCTTTACAATGTCATTAAAATCAGGGAATCTTTTCGTTTTGTTCAACCACTTTTCGATGCATTGATTTATGGCCGGGTATTTACTTCCGGAAAAGCAGATTTTCCGACAGAATACTCGATTAGCGTCAGAGGGTTCGTTCATCACCTCGCATAGTTTCTTATATATCTGACAAAACCTTTCCCTGTACCTGGAAATCAAACAGAAAGAGAAAAAATATTGAAATGAGTTTCAAACAAACAACTCACAATCCAAAATACTTCTAAAGGAGTTAAATCAAACAAATCGGATATTTAAATCCCTCTAAATATGTTACAAACATTATTTATTTAACTAAAATCCATCCAAAAAGCTTATTTTCAAAAGAAAACCGATTCAAACACAAATAATCCAACAAAAACTCAAACAAAATCTGAAAACATTTTTAAAACGCTTCCAAACCCGTTAGCGTTAGCTCGAAAACAGTGCTGCCAACCGAATTTTCAAATCGTTCGAAAACCGATTTCCGTTACAAAATGTGGATTGCGTCAAACGAGAGAAGGGAATTCGGTTTAAATATATACATTTCTACTCTCGAATACCCAAAAACAAAAAGGTAATAAATCTTGGACAAAATTACAAACCTTTGCACTAGAATATAAGAAGAATCTTCTTCGTCACTTAGATCGACTTCCGCTTCTTCGAGTTCCCGTATTTTCTCTCCTAATTTGTCTAACTTTTTGATTATTTTATTGACCATTTTGGTTTTCTTCTTGTTTTTCTTTTCCTCCTTAGAGATCACCTGTCCTTTTTCATTTGTGACTTCTTCACTACTTTCTGTATTTTTGATTTCTATTTTCTGTATGTATATAAAAAGAAAAAGAACAACATAAGTAGCAGTCTCGAATGATAATGATTTTTACAATATCTGTACTTAACGAATAATGTTTTACACAGTTGGTAATAGATTTGCTGATTAAATGTTTATCTCAACTCAATTTTGCTCGACCAATGATATTTAAATCACAAAAAAAAATTTTTATTTGAAATCAATACAAACGACAGACCTATGTATGTTTCAAAAGTAATGTAAACCACCATGAAATATTCTTTCAAAAATAATGCACATTTATACAGAGAATTTTAAAAATAAGTCACAATTTCGGGAATTGTTTTTTAAATGAAACACAATTTTGAGGTGTTTGCCCCATTTTGGTCACTAAACTCAATTTTCTTGGCCACAAAAATTCAGACGAGATTGAATTTTGTTCACTGAAGGTGCATAACTGATTTCATACATAATGCACAGGTTAAATATCTCATAGCATGTAAAAAATAAATTTTCTCTAAGCTTTGGTGAGTAATATACCTCCAACAACACAAAAAGTCAATTCAAAGATGAGAACCAACCACCTCAAGTACATAATTGAAAACATTTTGTTGTGTAGAAATTCTCCTCGAGATTAAAAAAACTTACCTTCCTCAAACTCAGCTCATCTGTAACTTCTTTGGCAATTAAGTACAAATTATTTTTATTTATTTTTTCCTTGCTTTCATTGACTAAGGTCCTAAATTCCTCAGACTCAACATATTTCGGATCTGCCCCATAGCAACGTTTTTCCAGTTTCTTTATTAATCTTGCTCTATCATTTTTGTTTTTCTCAAAAGAACTACAAAGTTCTATGAACTGAAAATTCAAATCATAATTAATAATCACAACTTCATAAACAAGAACCAGTTTAAATGTTGAGTGTATGTCACCTACCTTATTAAAAAATTCAGGAATTTCATGCCCATCATCATCTTCACTAATTTTTGTCTTCTTAAGAATTGATCTATCCGTCTTAGTAGTTTCTCTAAAAGGTATCACATGAACATAGGAATTGCCACATTGTCTATTTTCCAGACCCTGTTCTGTTGTCACTACATCATTTTCATTTGGTTCTATTACCTTAATTTCAGAATTATTCTGTAAAAAAAGGTTTTTGAGTTTGATGACATCAACTGTTATTGCACAAAACATCCCAAATGAAAAAACTTACCTCAACTGGACTAACTCGAATGCTAGGCTTGAAATCATTTTTTATTGTTATTTCAGTAACATTATTACAATCTTCAAGATCAACTACTTCTGGAGATTTATCAACATTAAACTTTTTTTTATTACTCTTTTCATTAATAATAATTACTTCATCCTTCTTCGATTTGGCTGTGATGATAGGCTTATGATATATATCATAAAAATTTTTTTTTATATTCGCTTGGATTGATTTACTCGAATTTAAATTTTTAGAAATAAGAATAGACTTGTTTGACCTTCCTAGTGTTTGGCTTGTTTTTAAAATTTTAGCTGACTTGGAAGGTTTATTTTGTATTAACTGAAACAAAAATTAAAATTTAATCCATCACTGAGTATAACAGGATACAGCTCAAACTCTCAACTACTAGATCAGTATTCTGTAACTTTGACCACTAAACTATAGACTTCTCTCTAAATGTTATTCAAAAACATGAGCTAAGATTAGTTTACACTTTCTCCTGATAAGGCAGGGGTTTGGGTGTAGCTTTTTACGAAACAAAAAATTATTAACCAGCATTAGATAAGATTTCCATCAAAGCAGCAGAATTAAAATGTTCAAAACGAATTACACAAAACTCGAGAGTAACCAATAACACAATCACACTTTTAATACTTCAGCACAACAATACTGCAACACAAAGCACTAACACTATACACTATACTGCAACACCACAACTATTATTTAATACTTTACTGTATATCTACCCAAGACAAATTTGCTTAATAGCACACTTAGAAAAGATAATTAGATGAATGCTTTAATGTTTGTTTTTTTCAAAGCTCTAAACAAATAATTCTCGATAACAACAAATAAATTCGAAAATGTGTTTTGGCATTCAAGAATTAGCCATAAAACCGACGTTGTCAAAATTATTAGACATGCAAATCATATTATAAATTAAGAAATACATTTAAGGCGTTAAAATGATATAAAAAATAATAATAATATACCTCTGAACGATTAACACAACCACTTTCCTCATCAGACGATAAAGTTATAATTTCTTTTGTAGCCATAATTCATGATATATACTGAATTTATAAATAAACCGTTTTCATTTATTATAAATAAACTCGTCCAATATGATATGCAATATTCATCGAATCACCAGACTGATACTATTTTAACTCGGTAACTGATCAACAAATAAAAACAAAACAGAGACAGAGACTCCCAGTTTTATTATATGGCCATCTTGGATATTGAAAGCCTGTACTCGACGTGTTGAGGTACTTGATACAAATAAAAACGAAAAGATATTTATTTTCTCTAAAAGAAAATTAGAGAAAAACTCCCTCGCATTTTTTCGTCATTATACATCGACAACGTTGCCAGTGTTAGAACGAATATACCGACAAATGTTCAGTTAAAAAACTTCACGGCAACATTTGCGTCCAAATAATCACCGTAAAAGCTTAAATGTTTTTTTTTCTCCCATTTGGAAACGATAATTCATCCATTTGAACCTAGAGGCGCCACTAAATTCTGGCGGGAAATTTTGAAATGCTGTTTTCCGAATTTGTCTCCAATGTTTTGTTTTAATAATTTATTCCCGCAAATTTTTAAGGGGAGTTATTTAAAAAGCTTTCTTGAAATTATAAACCAAGTGTCTATAAATTTAAGGATTGGTCTCGAAATTACTATTTCCTAGTATGAATAGCTCTTTAGCTTGTGTTTAATTTGTAAATAGCAGGGTTTGAATTTTACTTTATATAAATATTATTTCAAATTATAGGTTTTATAAGAAAATTTATATTGTATAAAAATATTACATTCGATTTTTCGTTTGAGGTCAGTCATGTCTAATACACTTTGGTTTGTTAATAGAATCAAAGATGGCGCTGAGACGTTCAGAAAACGAATCATAGCGTCGTTTTATTACTCTATGCAATCACTCTCTATTTGTCGTGTCCCTTTTTTTGGGCCCCCCCTCTCAACTCGAGAATAGGTGGTGTTGTCTTGCGTTACTCGATTTGAAAACAGTCACTCGGCAGCCATGTTAAGACGTAATAGTGCTTTATGACACACTTGTATTTTTTTTTGTTATAATTAAGGTGAAGTGCTACACATTTCGGATTAAACATACTTGGATTGTTCATGTGACAAAATGAGTTGGGGCATAGAGCTCTGGGTAAGGACATTAACATTTTATTATTCCACAAAATCCCTGTGTGTTCCTTAAAATGCCTTTAGGCGGATTCTTGTTGAAGCCTGAACTTGGAATCTACTTTGCTTACATTCGACGAAGGTGAACAAAAACTATAAGAAAAAAAGAAGTATAAAAAGTGTGTTATTTACATCCGAAACACTGTACCAGATATTGTTATCGTGTGGTAAACGTTTATTTTTAGTGAATACATCCGGGGATAAATGGTCATTGTGAGCCAAGGAAAAATTTATTTTCCTTTGTAACACAAATCCAAATTTGAAATTTTAAAAAGAAAACAAATATTTGAATGCTGTGCTAAATTCTCTAGATTCTTTTTTCTAATAAGTATATTTAATTTTTACGTCTACCTTAAACTGTTTCACTGTGTTCGAGCATAGTTGTAACAATTAACAGATTAAAATTATCTTGTTAATTACGTTAATCGGTTTTCGAAGTCTTAGAACTGGTTGAATGGTGAATAGAAGAAATGAAAATAAAAGAAAATAATTAGTCAAATAAGTTACGGGAAATGAAATTAGATTTTTGTTTATCAAAAAACGCGAAAACGTAGGAAAAAATGTAATAAAAGAGTAAAAACCTTGGAAGTAATTACTTTGTAGTGGTTTTGTAATTTATTGCCAGGCATTAAAGAGAAAAAGTTTGCTAAAAGTATCAGGGTTAGTTCCTCAAAAGTCATGGAATTTTTTCGTTGAGATGTAATTAATTTGCATTGTTAGAAGAGACTGTGTGCCATAGAAGAATGTTCTTTTATTGCAATGTTCAGTTGTGATCATTTTTTATCACATAACCAGCTTAGGTTTATTTATTTTTAGATTAGCAAGGCACTTTAAGTCAAAATGAAGGATATTCCTCTTTTCGCAGACCTTTTGTGGGATTCATTTACAAATTTAGGTGCTCACAAAACAGGGGGATGGTTTGAATAGTTTCAAAATATCGTTGCAAGTTGTTGTCTTAGTGATTCCATGTTCGACACATGGGATGATTAATTTTTCATTCATTCGGTTTATTGTTGTGAAATGTTTTCAAATCGCTTTTCAGGTTACAGTGGAGCGAGTTAATGAATTAAATATCTGGGGAAACTATTTTAATTGTTTATATTTGTGTTGTTTCATTTAGTGTGAAGTGTTAATTGTTGTCAAGTGTGAAGTTTTAATTCTTGTAAAGAAACTTCAAAATCAAAACAATGAATTTATCTCTCTCTCCCCAACTCGATACAATATTAAAAGTATCTTATTTATTCCCTGGGGAAGGTTGTTGATATTTAAATTCTAAACTGAACATTTGGTGTCTTTTATGCTACACCACATCCTTTCAACACATATTGAAGGGATGAAGATAATAAGAAGGGGAGAGAAGTAAAGTTTCAGGTGTTTTTATTACCAGAGGCTTTTTAAAGGAACCTTTTTAATCCCTTTTTACATACCTGTTCAGCTGGCCTTGAGTTTTTGGTTGATAGATAACATTGAAATCTGATGTTGAATGTAGTCCTTTTGATCAGGCTCCGAGAGGTGTATAATGAAAAAGTTGTTAAGTTTTAAAATTTTTTGAGGAAGTTTTATGTGACATTTAGTTCCACCTGCTTGTTCGAAGAGTTGGGTTGGTGTTAAAATCTTAAAATTTATGTTACATAATTCAAAACTATTGAGAAGTTGTGGTTAGAATAGGTTTAATGACTTTTTTGGTGTTGTTTGTTGTAATCAAGATGAGGATGAATGAAAGAGGAGGTTTTGGTTTGAAACTGTCATGAAAGAACTGAAAATGACCCCCATACCTTTGACTGTCACACAAATTAAAAGGTTCGTGATTTATGGGATGTGAGCGGTTCGTTTTATTAACGGGTTAAGGGTTAAATCTATTAAAATGGGTTGTGAGAGGTCTTTGGATTCATCAGGGAGTTGGCTGAAATGGTGAAGGAAAAATTCGGATTTGGAAGTTGGAGAGGAAATCAGACATGTTGTCAGGTGTAAGAGTGTTGGAATGTATCATCGAAGGTCATTGGAAAGAGAATGAGGCCAATATTAATGTAACTCATGGCTAATTTCGGTTGCCATGCTCGCATATGTTTTTGGTTACCAAATAAAGTTTGCTTACCGGAATTTATTTTTTTAACCTAATTTCTGTTTATTAAAAAAAAAAATTCTTAGTACTAGTAGAACTAATTCGTCAGCTGAGTTATTTTGTTTCTCTTGTTAGTCAATTGTTAGTGGAATTGTTGTGAGGGATCACTTGTATCAACATTAAACTTGGGAAGAGAACTTTGGTTGCAGGACTTTTGGTAACTATAATGGAGGAATCGTCCTCCCATTAAAGTTTGGAAATTAGTCTGTCAGAAGGTTGGGAGCGTGGTCAAGTAGCTTAACTACTAACTTTTGTTGGTGTTGAATGGATGGTTGTTGGGTAAGGAAGAGGCAGATAGAAATTTGTTGTGGTTTTGGTTTTTGGGTTGACAATCCTCGCGAGAAAGTCGACGCCAAATTCCAACGGGTGGGTGACACTTGACCCGATTTTCTCGCCGCGAATTAATTGAATTTCTCGTAATTAAATAATTACATTCGGAGTTGTTTAATGGTGGTGGTAATAACATTAAAAAAAAGAAAAACTTTTGTTGGGTTTATTCAATAATTGTAGTCGAGGATTTTGGGCCGATTATTTTCGGGAGAAAACGGTGAAACTGTAATCGAGGGTTCTCTCGTTCTATTGACACGTCAATCTGTTGAGAAAGATTTTTAATTTATTATTTATTTATGAGTGGGACTGGGGAAGAAGTGATGGTGGGACATATTATTATTTAATTTGATTCGATGGGTCACGTGAATCACTTAAGCGAAAGAACAATCATGTGATTTCAGGTGGCATTTTTCTCCCAGAATGATGCAAGAGGTCAAATTGAAGATGAATAAATAAATAAATAAAGATTATAAATAAAATTAGGCCGTTACAAAGGTGTTTCTATTATAATCTCGTTTTCATTAGTTTTGAGAGATTTAATTATGAGCGGGTCTATTGTTTTCCAAAATTTTTCCTTGGAGCCCACATGGACACCACCCCTTCGCACAACTTGGAGTCGACCTTGTGTGAATCATTTTGGTTGATAGAGATTTAGATTAAAAATTTTGTAAACCGTTTTCTTGGTAATTATCATATTTCGTGAGAGTATTAGGTATTAGGCACCGCCTTAAAATTTTGATCTTCTTTCTGTGACAATCGGAATTTTGTCGACCGTTAGGTGGGACTCGTGTCAAAATACTTTGCGCGGGGTAGTCTCTCATCGAATCGGTTTTCTAATGGAGGGTGGATCTTTGGTCCAATAGTTGAGAACCGTGGCCGGAGGATTAAGTACCCCCAGAATGGAATACCTGAGTTTAATGATGATTGCAGCTTCCAAAAATATTTTGTTTTTAAAAAGTCACGTTTTACTACCTGTCGGAGTTTTTTTTTGTTTTCTTTTTTTTTCAGGTAGGCGACGCACTATCATTTACATAACGCGGGTTTTTGTTGTCGAAAAATCATTTTCTCTTTTTGGGAAGACTGGTCGTCGTTGTTGTGTTGATTCATGCAACGGTCTTAATGGTAGTCAGCTTTTACGAAGCGTTGTAATTATCAGAAGTTTGTAAAAATTTCGTGCCTGGGATTTAGGACTCGGGTTTCATGATTTAATCTTGAGGTTGTTGTCCCCGCGTGGTGAGGTTTTGTGTGTTTATAGGTGGTTGGGGTGGGAAAGAGGATTTAAATCAACAGCACCTCAGAGACTAGAAACCGTAATAAACCAAGGAAAGAAAGTAGAAGAAACTTGTAGGAGATGCTGGGAAGGGAGGAAGAAGGAACAGAAACACTACAAAAATGGTTCCGAGGAGTGTTTAGAATAGTAAGGGACTTTAAGGAACAAGAAAATCTTTCGAAGGAGTGATGAAAATGTGTATGACGTAACGATACGTCGGTCAAAAGCTGACAGGAAATAAATAGAATAAATCTTAACCAGCTCAAAGTCAGCCATTTTTCTCCTTTTCGTCAATGAAACTCAAATCCAAACAAATTCAAAAAAATTTTAATGTCTGCAGAAGGAAAAGGAAACCATGCAAAGATTTTTTTTTGTTTATAAATTGAATGAAAGAATGAGTCACGCAAAAGGCGTCAGTTGTGCGAAGCTGACGTGTTATATACTACGGAAACGACAGGGTCCATAAAGCTGTGGGATGTCAAATGAAGTGGTTTAGGGGGACCTCTATCCCCGAAGAGAACATCGGATACGTGTGTCAGGGTTTTGGAATGAGTCGGAGAGCATTAGCAACGGCACAAGGTCGGATGAAAAGTATTCAGTACCTTGAAAGTCTCGGGGATCGGTAGAGGAAACGATAAATGTTAAGAAGGTATGTGGTTTTGCCAGTCAGGTTCGATCCGAAGGTATTTTATGTCGTTTCTTCGATTTCTTTGCCGTGATCGCTCGTGATTGATATGGTTCTGGAGGTGGATGATTTTCGTACAGCGACGTCTCTAATTCGGTCTGACCTGATCTGGTTAGCGTGGCGAAAGGTAACAAATGACAGTCGTAATTGTAGCCTTGGAAGGAAACATGACATTCAGGAGGAGAAGGAAAAAATTGACGGGTTCGGACAAAAAAAGCGCCTCGGGCAGCTTCACCATTCACATTCCCAGAAGTGGGCATGCTAGTTGAAGAGTTTGGTCGCCGCCATCTTTCCAGCAGATTTGGACGTGTAAGAAGAATTTTCTTGTGGATTCTTTCCCTAAGTCTTGCACACCTGTACCCGGGTTCTTGGTTTTGGACATGGATACTTTGATGTCTTGAAAGAGAGAAAATTTTTACTTGACCTGAGTCAACCAAATGAAGAAATAGTTGGAGATGTTCGGCTGGCCTTGAACTGTAGTCAGTCTTGTCCGCAACTTTCTCATTTTTTTGTTTTTGGTTTCCCAGTTTTGAGGTTATCCATAGAAATGGAAGGGAATCGGTTTTCGATGGAACAAATTCGATTTTAAGGCCATCTTCCTCCAAATAAACAAGAGAAAATTTTGATGTTTCGTTGAACCTAAACGTGTTTGTTGTGGTTCTACCGAGCAACATTCCTTGCTGTTAATAAAATAAAAAAAAAGCGAAAATCTGTTTGTGTATATATTTATAAAAGTCGCCGGGAGGGGATGATTCAAGGAAATCAACATGTTTTCTGAACAAGGTGCCGTTTCTTAAGTGCTTTTCGTGACGACGAGAGACTGCGATGACGAAGAAGGCAAAACTGAGTTGCCGTGATTCGTTGTCATTCACTTTTTGTGAAAAGCCAATTTCGATGCAGAAAAGAGAAATAAGCAAGATCACTACAGCAGTGGGGGAGGCGTTCAAATCACTTTTGGGATTGTGGAAGTGGGAGAAAAAACTTGAAATTCTTGGGAGAATGGAAGAACGCTCAAAAGTGGGAATCCGGGCGCCAGGGAGATAACTCCCGACTAACAGTGTTTAATTATGATATCTAAAACGGATGTCCGGATATCAAGAAGCTACCCACTTGCAGGAGACCGTCGTCTCGGCTGCAGGAGTCTGACTCGAAACTTTTTTTTGAACACTTCTCTAGGTTGTAGATATGTTCAACAGGTTGGAATGAGTCATAGGATGATGATGACGTTAGCCATCGGTTTAACCCCGATTGTTTTCTAATGACACGATGAAATGAGTCACCGTGCGATAGAAATGTTTTTATCTGAGCACGGGGATGATTTATTTTTTGATTGTTAAACGTAATTAAGTCAGACGCGCATTAAGTCGCAGGAATAGGTTGCTGAGGTCGTTAAGAGGAATTCCTGTTCTTCGACCTTGGTCTCCGATCCTAGAAATTCGTAGATCGCCTGCTAAATGTTTTCTACATTTTCTGTGATAAAGTCGAGCCTAATAAAAGTCGTTTTTGAAGGGTCAATGATAGATTGGGCACGCGTTTTGATTATTTTCTTGTTTTATAGTAAAAATTTTTGCTTATTCGGTTGAATGGACTTGAACTGTGTTGCTGTTGTGAGCGTAATCTCGATCGGATATCGTCTGAACGGATTATGTTGGTTGGAGAGTCTGGAAGGTGTACTTGGTATGGGGTCCATTCAAAAGTTAAAAATTCGCGACAGGATAGTTTGACTGGCGATTTTTTTGTTGTTTGAGAAGGGCATGAATACAAAAAGAAATTTCCAACAGGAAACTATTTTGAGGATTTCTTTCCCCCAAGTTATAAAAATCCCCTGAAGGAAAGTTAAGGGATGACTCACGGCTTGAATGTAATTCGGTATTCGATTGCTTTCTTTCTTTCTCTCTCTGCCTTTCCCTTTTTTCTCTTTTGTATTTTCTCTTCACTGTCATCTCCGAATAACTTAGTTATCGGAACTGTTAGAGGGATTCGTAAATAAGTTTTTGTTTAAAATGGATTTATTTCATTAGTAGTGCACACTTGTGCGACAAAAAGGTCATTTTGAGGGTGATAAACATAGTTTTCTACCCATAACACTTAGAATGACGGCTTAACGGAATGATGATTTATAAGTAATTGTCACCTGTTCGACACGACTTATTTCAAAAGTAATGCACATCCGAGTCAAGAATTTATTTCATAAATAATGCACACTCGAGTCAATGACTCATTTCAAGAGTTGCACGCTTTCAAGCAGCATTTATTTCATAAATAATGCACACTCGAGCCGAGGCTTATTTCATAAATAATGCACACTAGAGGCAAGAACTCATTTCATAAATATTGCACACTGGAGTGAAGAACTCATTTTATAAATAATGCATACTCTAGGCAAGGACCCATTTCATAAATATTGCACACCATTCAATTATTCATTTCATAAATAATGGGTCAAGTCAAGAGCTTATTTCATAAATAATGCACGCTAGAGACAGGAACTCATTTCATAAATATTGCACACTGGAGCAAAGAATTAATTTTCATAAATAATGCACACTTATTTGTTGTAACGATTTCAGGTGATAAGCGATTATTTCTTCGTAAAGTGTGCACTATATATGAAATGAGACCTTGAGTCGAGTGTGCATTATTTATGAAAGAAGTTGTGTCGAGCTGGTGATGATCATTAATGAATCTTCATTCGAAGTTCGTCACATCTCGACTTAATTAGTGTAATCAGTCAGAGACTACTCTTGAAATCTTAGGATTTAAAGAATGTTTAGTAGACAAAGCGGTGACTCCCTAAGAGAGGTGAGAGTGGGCGGGGAAACGATGCCAAAGAGAGAACACGACCAACGAGGAACATAAAACATCTTAGGTGTTATGATTAGGAAGAGAGGTGTGTAATTAAAATAAACAAAAAGCGCCAAAGTTTAATTATCTCATCAGAAAATCATAAATTTATTTTCGGAAGGTTAAAGAGTACAACCCGAAAGGTCTTGGGTTCAGGAGGAAGAAGGCGGTGTCTTTCCCATAGCCGAAGTTCAAGGGAAGCGCACAATTAGAATGAGGTCGGGCGTAGACAAAACCAAGGAGTCGACCAGCTAACAGTCTCTAGAATGGTTAGTGACGAGGTCATTTGTGTGTTCGAGGAAGCAAGACAAAGAGTTTTCTTGTTCTGTGTAGCAATCGGTGGGAAACGTGGAAGTAACGCACAAGTTAGTCACAATGAAACGAGTAAGTCTGGGAGTTATGTCATTTGTAGTGGATGTGAGAGACATTTTAGATAACGCGTTGTTGGTACCCACATGAGTTGTGGTATCATAACAGTCGTTGCGTTCGTTCTCCCTTCAGACTTAATCAAGATGTCCGACGTGGGATTGAGTCTTTCGAAGGGAATTATGATTAGGTTCTGGTAGAATCCTCAAAGTCGTGCGTTTCTAATAATGACGAGCTTTAGAATTAGATTTTGATTTAGCATAAAGTCTGAATTCGTGGAAGGTCTCGCCTTTTCCATTCATTCAAAGGTGTGAAAAATTCGATTCGGTTTTCTCTCCAGCGTCTGCGGTCTTGTTTATCTATGGTTCGACCGATTTCTGGGTTCGTGGATAGCCGTCAGCAATATAAACACATCTCTTCGATCCCTATTTTCCCTGCATCGATTACCATTTACCACTTCCTGTTGGTTTCGTGCTTCTGCGCTTTGTCATTAGGCTACCTATCACCCCTTAATACGTGAGCAGGTGACCCATGTGAGTCATGTCTCGAGGGCGGAGACTTGGGCGGGAAATTATTCACGATAATAAGCTTTATTGATGATATTCGGGGTTTTTTTTTCTGTTTGGTTGGTAGTAGGGGTGACTTTTATGTCGTTTTTATGGTTATGATTTGGGTTTGGAAGGGATGGACGTAAGGTGGTATTGTGTCTTTTGAAGTATAAAAGCTTTTCGTTATCTATTGGGCTGGGATTCTAAATTTGTTGTTAATTACGTCAGAGATAAAGTGTGATGATTTTGTTTTTGTTTAGTAGATAAATTAAAAATTGTCGGAGATAATAGATTTCTGTGAGTCAACGTTTCATGTCCAACAGTTTGCTCTCCGAAGAAATAAGGAAAGTTCGCTGTGATTTGGTGTGGTTCATCATTTTCTCTCTCCCCGGACATTGTTCACGTGAGCGAAAACGCCTTAACAACGTCTAATGGCGAGTGTAGTTATATAATTGCGAGCACACGATTAAAATACCGTTCTCGTTTGGGGAAAACTCACGCGAAATGTCGAATCCAGTCCCGAAGACTCTCCAGTGCAGGTTGCAACGAATGTGCACCCAATCAGATTGGGGACATGGCAGTGAGATGATGACCTTTAAGGTCAAGTCACTCGCACGCATCGTCAGGTGTACGGTTTCTGCATGCACCCAACACACATACGAAACACAAACTCCACGCAACGCAGATTCCCTTCCTAGTTCGTTGACCTTTTTGCTTTTGTTTTCCATAGTTTTGCCATATTTTTGGAGAATCTTGTTCGTGTGTGATTTGGACCATAGTTGGAAGGGAAGGCGGGGGCTTGTCTCGATGATGATCTGGTTTTTGAGGGGAGGGGGCTTTTACCTGTTTTTGCTTGATTGTGTTTTACGGTTGATCGCTTTGCTCATGGAGACATTCAAAGGATTTCACACGATGCTGGACATCCTCTCTCTGTTTTTGAAAAATCCGGGGTTTGTTGGTCGGGGGGCCTCTCTCTGCCGTGAACAATAAGATGCAGTTATCCATCGGATAATGAACTTTAATTATCATATTAAATTTATTAAAGAAAAGAAAAATTAATTGAGTTTGCATTATTTATTGTTATTGTCGGAAGTTTATATGGAAAGTTGCAATTTGTTTTGTTTTTGCTCTTTTTTCCTTTCCTTTTTCTTGTTCGTCGTTTCGTCTTCTCCTCTCCGTAAAATTAAATTGAATTTGTAATTCCGACTTAACGGTGAATTGTTTTCTTCGTCCCGTTTTTCCAACCGATCTTAGTCAGCTAATCAAATGTCTTGTTGTCTGTCCCACGACACAATTTAATATGTCGGTAAGTCACAACTGAAAACCAACTTGATGACCTAACTCTGTCTATGTTTGGTCGGTGGTGTTAATCACAATATCACTATAGATGGGAGACCAACAGCATTTTTACCCTGATTTGTGCTTGCACGAATCTAACGAATATTTGGTCGAAGGTTATTACCTTATAACAGTCATTCCATAATATTATTGTAATAAAATTTTTGACGGAATTAATTAAATGCCGGGAAGAGGCGTAGTATGTGGTAGTTTGTTGTAAAATTTAACGTTTTTTGGTTTTTTCGTTCTATAATAAATTGGTTTTCGAATCATGTTCGGTTGATTTTTGAACGGTTTGTAGTACCTGGGTATTAGGATAAATTATAGGTTTTGAGATGATACCAAAGTTTTTTTTTTTCTTTTACAGTAGCAGAAATAATTGCAAGTTCAGTAATTAAGGTGTGTTCATGAAATTACTACAAAGATTTTTTTTTTAATTTTTGGGTTTGAATTTGTTGGATGAGGAGGGGGTTGGGTTGTGTTCAAATTAAAATGTTTATATGTAGTGTGTGAGTGTTTAAATATTTGATGGTTTCACGTAATCAACAATGAGAATTACTCGATGATGAGAAAAGAGAGAAAGAAAGAAAGAAACTGACGAAATCCAGCCTGTGCCAGATTATCGGGATTCTTCATCTACCACCTGACGTAATCTGGTGAGAAACAAGTGCGTGACTTATAAAAAGAAGGAAAGTTAGCGGAGGACTAGCGGGAGTAGAAATACGTTACTAAGATGTGATAGGAACCACGTGACCCGGAGGATGATGAAAAAGATGAGGAAGAGTGTTGCTGAGAGAGGGTGGAAATGACCCTTTAAGACTCAGTACGGGGTGGTTTTAGGGCGTGAAACGTCATCACACAACAACGTGATGAATCTAAATCGAGAGATCGATTCTGAGCTTTCGATATCGAACCTAATTCGGGAGTATGTGTTTGTTTTATTTTTTCTTGGAGTGTTGATTATCCTCTAGCTTTCTTCCTCCCAACTTCCTAATCTTGGTACGTGACGTGTGACATATTAGTATGAATGCCTTCACGCGTTAGCATGTTTACGTCATAAATCATCGATTTTTTGTTTTGTTTTAATTAGGCGTTGTGATTAGTTGTAGTGTGGCTCCATTGGCGTACCTTGTGACTCTTTCCTTCTCCTCCTACATGTCTTGATTTTGTTATGTCTTCTTGGGTGAAAGTGTTACTTGGAAAATAATCGTAATAATAATAAAACATTTTTAGAACAACTTTGTATCATAACAGAATTAGTTTAGAATGTCTACCTCCTGTGTCAGGTCGTATTACGTCACAACAACGTTATTATTATTATTATTATTACGAAAAACAAAAACAGTTGGGTCAAGAAAATGTCTTCGGTGTTTAACGGTTTTTCTTTTTTTAAAAAGAGAGAGACGCGAGGGAGTAGGAGGACGGAGATGAAGAGTTCTTCGGCTCATTAAATTGGTGACCATTTGTTGCAGTTTTTGGTTCCTTCAGGTTTGCTTGAAATGTCGGTTAATCATCCTCGAAGATTTCCTAGTAATCGATTACAATGTGTTTTGTAATGTTTTGTAATTTCCTCAGCTTAGTCATGTAGTAGTGGATGGGTTTTCTTTTTCTCTCTTGATGAGTGTCAAGAAGGCCGAAAGATCCAAGAACCTGATTGAGGTGGTCGATGAACGATGGGGGATTTCCCAGGTTTGTGGTTCAAAATGACAAACAGACGATGAAGTTTGGTCAAAAGAGAAAATGGAGCGGGTTCTGGTTTTTAGCTTAAGTACTGGGTCGTAAGAAGATTGGCCCTTTCGTATAGTTTTTATAGGATTATTGGTTTCGTGTGATTTAAATAATTTTTTTTAACTAAAAGACAATCGAGTACAAAAAAAACGTAATTCTAGTCTATTTATTTGTTTGTTTTTGTTTTTTGTTTTCGTCTGCCTTACCGTTAATGCACACAAAGACCGAAATTAACTGGGCAAATACCGATCGTTAGGCGCGTTAATAGTGCTCAAAACGGTTTACAAAAAGTAGGCTTTCGAACATGTGACGAACTTAATGCACGACCGAAGGAGAGAAAAAAATTCGTTTTTATCTCTATGGTCACGACTTGGGAATAGAATTTGAAGTGTAATTTTTTTATGGGGCCCCCTTCCTGTCCCCGACTTATGGTCGGCTAAAAATGTTTGTCAATTGGTGGAGAAAAAATTAATTAATAACGTCAAGGGGTCCGGTCATTATTAATCGTCGAGATAACGGAAGTAAAGTGTTGTTATTAAAAGCGCATATGTCTTTGTTGGAGTTTTTGATTTTGTTCTGTGGTGGTGGAGGAGGAGGGAGATAATGGATTCACGTACTTATGTAGTCGGTAATGGCGCAAGCATTGAGTCGGTGTCACAAGAGGCAAGGTTTCGGTGGAAAGTGATGTAGACCTTGCGTGGAGAGTGTGTCATTAAACACGATGAGAAAGGAAATCAGGGTTTGATGTCGTAGAAGAGGACCTGTGTGCAGTTTTTATTTGGGACGTAGGCACGGCGCGAACGTGAATCAGAGTCCAAGGATGACTCATGCCTGAGCCTGTCATGCTCGGATTCAGGTTGGCGAAATGGTTTTTTTTTTGGGAAGAAAATAAGGGAAATCAAGTAGCGAGGCCAATTAATTCGTTATTAATTTGAAGTAGGATAAGGACAGATCTTGACCGAGGATATATTCTTGTAGTAGGAGTTGGATAACCTCAGGTTTTTCAAACCTAGAAAACCCGAACCTGGCGTTTAACTCTTCTGTGATCGTCTTTCCATCGAAAGTAATTCGTCTCGACAGTCGTTGAATAGTATCAACGTTTGTGTGGTTATAAGACACCGGAAACAAGGTGGTTGGTGGAGAGTACCTGAAATTTATTCTCTAAAACCACCTGCCAGGGACAACCCCACCGGTTGTTGTTTGTGTTTCCTTTGATCCCGGGACTTTGTCAACTCTCACGATGATGTGTGATTAATTGAGTGTGGCTCTTGCATCGCCTAGTAAAAAGGATGAAGAGACAAGTCGTTCAAGCACCAGTACAAATGGCCAGAAGATAAATTTGGCGAAGGAGACATGCCCAAGACCTTCATTTAAAGAAGAACCGTTTTAAACACCCACGTGACACGACCGAAGATCTCGCCAAATATCCGCCACCTCCATGTACCATGTTAATCATTAACAATGAAAGACATAAAAATTGTTATTTATTTGTTTATAAATAAATAAATAAATAAATAGGCTAGGGTCGGTCCGAGGAAATCGGTTGAACTTAGAATCGTGATACGAATTTTATTTTATCCTCGTTTCTCGTGATAGTTTGAACGACTGGCGGAAACGTGACAAAAAAATTTTGCGGCAAAATTGGGCTGCGGGGGGGAGGTTAGGGTAGGTGTCGGGGGACGGGGAGGGAAAATAAAATAACAATCGCAATTGAAATTTTAATTTTTGAAACGAATTCCGTTTTTCGGTTGTTGTGTTCGTTTCTGGGTTGTTGGTAGAAAGCTGCACTATCAGGGAGGGGGTTGGTGGGGAAGGGGAGGTTGGAATTACTTCACGCTAAATTATAAAAACTGAAAGGCAATCAATTTGTAGAGTTTATTGATACAAAAAAAAATTTGGAAGTCGTTTTAAAATTAAAATAACCATCAAAGTTGATGATGGGAGTAATAACGTTCAAGTTTGTTAATTATATTTCATGTAATTAATTAGATGCCACTAATCAAGTGGTTGTTGTTGTTGTTATCGGTTGAAAGAAATCGCTGGGAAAAATATTTTTATTTGGGAAGAGATCTCTGTGGTCGGTTTGCGAAGTTATTTATTTAATTAGATTCGAAAATTCCAAAAATTGTTTTTGAGGTTAATTGTTCGTTTACTTTTGTGTTTATCTTTTTGTCTGTTTAACTTTGTCTGTTTGCAAGGTTGTTTACTTGAATTCTTTTTTCGTTGAGAGTTGAGAAGAATCTTCACTGCCACGATGGTCCTCCTTGAATTTGTCTGAGGTGGAAGGAAATGAATACGACCACGATCATAAGTGTGATGAGTTTTTCTTAATTATAGTACTTTCGATTTTTAATTCTCTCAGGTTGGCATTAATAAGATTTAATCGTAAAATCCAAGACCTAGTTTTGTTTTAAGGTTGCGAGAATTAGGTTTCGTTTGGGGGTTAGGTTCTTCATTTTGGGACTGCTGGAAAAGAAGTACGTCAGGTGGGGATTTGTCTGTTTTTGGTTGTGGAAATTTATTCAGGTTCAGGATCATCATAATTCCGGTGGGTGAGTCAGGAGGTGAGGTGACCGGTTGACTCACGGTTCAAATTTCACCAGTTCTGTGTAAATAACTAAAATTTTTTCCTTTGAAGATTTGTATTCAGTTGGAAGTTTGTGGAAAAAAGTTGAAAAGGTTGTAATTATCGATGCTACGTGTTCGATTCGTAATCGTGTAATTAACGGGAAAGCTTAAACCTCCTCCTCAAAGAAGAAAGAAAAAGTCAGTGATGCGGTTCGATGAAAATCATCGCGGACAAGTCGAGTGTGTGTGTGAGGTCTTTGTACCGGCCCACATTCGAACGTCGGCTTCTACACGAACTCTACGATCTTGAACTTTGTTACGTAACGGAAATGAAGGAAAAATTTTTGTGTTTGGATGGGCCACAGACGTAAAGAAGGAGGACAATCTCTGAGAAAGTTGATTTCGTCCTGAGACGGTCCAAAAGATGAACTAAGGCTTTAGAATAATCAAATACCAAGGAGGATATAAAAGAAAGCTCTTAGACAATCCGCGAAACGTCTATAAACAGACTCAACATAATCCCGAAGTGTCAGAAGGAGAACAGTTCCTTTGTTTATGGTAGGGTTAGGTCATATTCATGCGCAGATGTTTTCACATGTGACTGATCTTCTTTTTTGCGATCTAATCTCCAAGATGGGATTAGGGGGAGACGGTTTTTTACAGTTTTACCATCTTCCCAAATCGAAATTTCATCACCTGTTAGCATAACTCCCATGTCAGGAGCGATGTTGCCACGGATGACTGGCCCATATACAATAGACGGCCAAATGCCATCTGTGCTTTTAAAAGAATTTAACGGAAACCGGTCATTGGCCCCTGGAACACCGACCCAAGGAAATAGTATTCTCGTGGTACAATATAGATGTGTCTTCGGGTTCCCGGGTAGTCTATGGTTTAGTATAAGAATCTGAACAAACGGAATTGGTCCACGACTTCCCGTTTTTCAACAATTTTCGAAGTCTCGATCGTTCTAGTTTGCCACAGTTATGTAATGGAAATGTGTCCGCGCATGACTGGTGGTCAGAGAAACTGGTTCTTGTACGTTTTCGGATGTTTTTGTTGTTGTTGTTGAATGGAGGATAATAATTCGTGAAAAGGTTGTTGTGGAACGTGGTACCCGTCCGGATATTCCTTGGAGGCATTTTTGGAGTATGTTTGTCTGATCTGTACCATCAGGTGGTGTTCATCCCACTTTCTTTTGGATTCGATTGGAGTTTGGTGGTTATTATTGGTTTTTGAGGACATCGACTCGGTTTCCAAAGCTTCAATGACGGAGTTAATAAGGTCAAAGTCAAGCCATCGAAGATTTTTTTTTTCTTTGGGCCGAGCCAAACAACTTAAACAAGACATTAGTATAGAGAAAGAAAGAAAACTTGTTAAGTCCACTTTCATGATGCGATTGACCTTGTTTTGTGCGGTTTTTTTCTCTTTCTTTTCTGACGACCTGGAGCCCCTAATTTTTTTTTGTGTTCAGCATTAATGAAAATGGTGATAGTACCCCGAACATGATT
Source organism: Columbicola columbae (assembly GCA_016920875.1). Classification (NCBI taxonomy): domain Eukaryota; kingdom Metazoa; phylum Arthropoda; class Insecta; order Psocodea; family Philopteridae; genus Columbicola; species Columbicola columbae. The sequence goes on from JADMLL010000010.1 coordinate 4,177,786, forward strand.
AGCTTGGGGTCATATACTCAAGAGCCGTACTTTGCCGTGTGTTATTAGTTTCATTTATTTTGCTTAAATAGGGCCTCGATAAATTTTGTAAAATGGGCTGCCCCGAAATTTCAACACTCACGTGGGCTCGGGCTGTTATGAATCATGTGATCTTGTCTGGATTTTGTTTTGAGTGTTGTTCCTTAGCTCGGTTTTTGACTCTGCGTGATTAGTTTTGTAGTAGGATTGTGATTTGGGGCCCTTTTGATGAACCGAATGTCGAGTCTCCTCTATATAAACTTTATGTATATTATAATATAAAATTATTACTTGCTAATTATAAAAATAAAAAATTTATAATATAATAGCGAATATATAAATTAGAGTGTATATATATGTCATAATATATAAGATATAACAATTATATCTAATTTCTATACTATATAATATTATAAACTACATTATAAATAATATATTACATCATAAACATTCAACAAATATTATATTATTAAACAAATTATATTTATTTATTTTATAAATATCATATTGTAAGCAATATAAATTGTTATTTTATTTAATATAAAAATAAAGAAGACCCCGTATCTGTTGATAAGCCATCACTGAATTTCCTAGTCTATATTTTATTGTAATATACGAAAATGGTACTCAATTAAAAGAAAATTAATAATATATATAATAATTATTAATATATTTTTAATATACTGTATATATACAGGTGATATATTATAATTTACATGTTAATAATATGTGATCTGTGTGCATACTAATATATTAGTATATTTATTTAGTATTTATAAGTATTTATTTTGTTTATATATTATTAAAAATGGAGAAGATGTTTGGATGTGTATGCTACTATAATTCTACAACGCATGGACCTGTGTAGACCGAACTTTGTAGTCAGATCTGGTATAATTAGAGGATGAACACTGTTCATGTTGTCGGAACCAAGAATATTGCTGATGACGAGTGAATGATTGAAAACAGTCTAATTCCGAACGAATGTAATATGTATATATAGATATAAAAGTATTAATATAAGACTAGAATTTGGGATCAAAATGGAAAATAGAAGGATGTCGATGATGCGGAGCTCCGAGACTGAATAATGAATTTCGCTTCTGTTGTGGGCTGCTTAGTCTACAGTGCACATTCCCGAATGTGGATTGTGGCGAATGCCACAACGGATTGCAAAAAGTTTAATAAAAACAAGTGTGCATTATTTATGAAATAGTGATTTATATTAGGATTTAGAGAAATGAATCTGTAGGAGTGCTTCTGGTTTTTTGAGGTTAATAGTGGAGACTACGAAACTACTTTCTGGTGTATTGGTTTGGTTTTCCTTCGGGATACCGGTCAGTCGATCAGGTTTCCGATAGCGAAATGATAGGAGACGGGGAGGGGGAGTTTACATCCGATCTAGTTTTAGTAATAAAGGGCTATTAACCAATTTGATGGAAAAAAAATTAATAATAATAATGATAATGAAATCAGATATTGAGCACAAATAGGCAACCATGCGTAAAAGCAACGAGTTTCCTCCCGTGCCTTGGGCCATACTGTTCGGTGCGGGATGGGAGAGGAGAGGAGAGGACATTTCTCTCTCTCTCTAAGTTGTTTTCATTAATATTTACAAATATAATTCGCTCTTTTAATTGCGTCCTCTCTGTCAATGTCTTTCACGCGAAATGGGAAGTAAGACACACCAGGGCCGAAGATGGAGACCAGTCTTCCGATTTTATATTCGGGCATTATGAATGGAATGCGCATGTGCATGTGCCTGAATGAAATCTAACGGTATTCGACCGCAGTTTATTAAATCGGTGGTACCTAGAGAAATGTTTTCCCGTAATTTAGCAGCTTGTCAAGCATGGGTAGCAAGCGCGAAAAAAATTAATTACAGGTGTATGGGCCCCTTTATTTTAAGGTTTTTGCCGATGATGACCCCCCTCAGTCGAGGTTCATTTCCTTTATTTCTATGATTTTTTGTCTGTGCGGAAAGTAGGATTCGAGTGTGACGTGTGTTCGAATCCATTTTTTTTTAGTAGGAATTCAGGGTAGTAGCATCGAATTCGAGGTGAATCAATTTTCCACGACTAATTGCAGTGCCGGCGTCGGCGGCGCTCGGGGACGGTGGATTTTTTATTTTAGTCTTCAACTACTAGACAGTGTAAATGCTACACTTTGGTTCTCCTCACACACGAGGAATTTTATGTTGCAAAAGGGCGTGTCCGAATCGTCATGAAACAGCTCTCCCGAAACTTTTTTCTTGTTGTGGTATCCATGGCAAAAGGCGTGGTGAAGACATGAGGAAGAGAAACGAGGTTAATAGATATTCGTGAGATAGCGAAAACGAAGCGTCACGGATTGATTGGAAGTAGACAGGATTGCTGCGGAGGGAAAACAGGAATGAGTCGTCTAAAAAGGATGAATGAGAGATAGCCAGAGTTTGTAAAATGGCGTACATGGATACGTAGATGAGTGTCAAAGCCTTCAAGTTCAGAAAGACCATTGAGAAGAGGAGAAACTCGGGGCTCCTTATTTGGCCTAAATTGATTAGGTTTTGTTTTTGTTGTCTGAAATCGTAAGCATGACCTTGAAGGTTTTGTTGGTAAGGAAGAAGTTCCACCTAAATTTGGTGATTTTGTAATCAGAAGAGAAAGAAGACGAGAAAGAGAGAGGTTTCCAAATGGGATAAGGAAAAAAGTTGTTTTGATTAGAGGACAGTTGGGAAAGCACGGTTGTGCCAAAAAGAAAATTTTAACACTTCCATAAAAGCTCTGTTTGTTTGTTTTTAACAGTCAGCAGAATCGATAAAATAGAAATTTTGGAATCTCAGCAGTTTGAACCTGACTTTGAGAACGGTAACAAATTCAAATGTTTTTGTTTTTTTGGTCGTAATTAATTTTTATTGTCATTTTAGTTTCGCACGTCGCAAGGTTATGAGTGTAAGGTCTGGGAGGGCCCCCCCGGTCTACCTCCTCCCAAAAAATGTGCACGATTCCTGATTTTTTTTTGTGTCCCTTTCCGTTTTGTATTGACCTCCTTTCACGATCGTTTTCAGACTCGCGGGGTTTCATTTATAATTCTTAAGCAACTTCCGAAAGAATGGTATCAAAATGTCGAATTGTGGTTCGAACAATAGGGCCCGGGGGGTTTGGGGAAGAGGAAAAAGATGGGCATTGTTAGAGAGAATCGTTTGATTGTTTTCGATGCAAATTTCGGGAGGAGGTGGTTCCGGAGGGAGTCAAAGAAGCAATTTGTTGTTTTGATTGGAACTGATCGGATCATTAAAGGATATCTGGAAGAAGTGTTTACGAGGAAAATGATGTAGATCAGAGTTTTCCCGTCTTGAGTTATGGTTACAAGATGGCGGATGGAAGATGGACATGTGTTAAAGAGCAAACAGAAGGAACGAAGATAATCGTCGCCTCACATAACTTTCCGTGACAGCATGATTTTCGAAGGACGCCATTAATGAATGCTGGAATGTTCCAGGAGCTTGGGAGTCAGGTTTTACTTTTGTTTTTTTTGTAGAAAGATTCCTGGTTTTAAAAGGAGTTCTGGAAATGTTTTAGAGTGTAAAATGCAACTTTGGACTTTTTTGAGTGTTTGAGAAAATTTTTTTTGTGTTTGGAGAAGTGTTAAAAATTGTTGAAAATTTGCAATGCAATTAGTAAAGACCGATGGCCTCTCCCCTTAGATCTCAGACCGCTGGCAACGAAATCATTGTTCGGTTTTTAGTGACTTGGTGTGAAATTTAAATTTTTTTTTGAGTTCCGTTTTTTTTCTTTTTGTTCTTTTGGTCTTGTTGGTCATAATAATGAACATTTTTATGTAAAACGTCAAATCATGTTCGTGTTAATTAGATGATTTATAAAATGGGGGAGAGGAATGAACTTAATGTGAACCGTCATCATCGTCGTGGTCGTCATGTTGGATTTGTAGCTCTTCAGTTGGGTGTCATTAATAAATTCGAAGATGGAGGATTTAGTAGATGGGAGACTTAATTAGGTTTAGTGATCAGTGAAGAAGGTACGTCAAAGAAAACAGATTTAGCGTCTAAGAATCCGTCTCGAAGGCGGGTCACCACTCAGGTGTATATCGACATACCGGTCCTGACCGGGGGGACCGGTTTTTCGAGCCATAGTTCGGCGGATTTTTTTTTGCTTCTTCAATTCTCCCGTCTGATGGGTGACTGTCAATAGTTCGCAGACGTCTCTTCATATGGAAACGTCGAATTGTTTCAAATATGGCGTTCTTCAAACAAACGGACAGAGAAGTCAATCGAAAAGACTTTAAATGGAAGTTGGATTCTCGTAAAAGGAGATGTGACGTCATTACCGAATTCATCATCTTTGGGATTGGGTGGAGACAGGAGGATTTTCTTAAATTTGAGATGACAGAAGTGTTTTGGGGCCGTTTTCTCGACTTACCAAATTATTGATGACTTGGGTTCTTTGGTGTGGTGTTATCGAAAGTGTTCGATAGATGGTTTAATGAATTTTCGTATGATTACTTAGAAATCAATGAAATGTTTTTCGGACGGACATGTTTGACAAATTAATTTTCGAGCGTGATTCCGGTTTTTTCTTTGTTGTAAGTCAGAGCAAGAATCTGGAGCATGGATTTCCATTTATATCTCATGCATTAAATTCACATTCGGGGGGGCAAAGGGGGGCATTAATTTTGCAACAAACATTGCGGAAATTTTTTTTTGTTTCTTTCGAATAATTTTTGTTTTTCATCTTTTTGCTTCCGTCAGCATGTTCTTCTTAGAAGCAGATTTTCGATTTTTGGTTTTTTATGTCTTTTAGCTGATATGGTGTTTTTGGGAGGGTTTTCGACCGGTCTTGGTCTCTCTCTCTCTATCGGTCACGTTTAGTTTGTTATGTGAACGTTGGCAAAACATAAACCTTTGCCATTAACGGTGTTTAACTATTCATGAAAGTCCATTACCATTTTAATATTGTGAGCGTGTTATAACTTGACACCGGAATCACTGTTGTGGGAACCGTGTGTCAGGAACTGTGAAAAGATTTTTCGTAACTGACAAATTTAGGAAATATTTATACGTAAATGAATTTTTCTGGTTTTGTTTATTCATCGAAGATCTCACCGATAGTGTGTTTTAAGACAAGATTTTTTGGTCATGGAGTAAGTGGTGGTAGTGGGAGTTTGGATAAACAGTAGCTCGAGGCGGTTGTTGCAGAAAGACGCACTGTCGTGGTTTTGATGTGTTTTAATAGTCAGCCATTTTGAAATTTATCAGTTTTGGAGTGGAAGCAGGCGAATGTGGTTTAGAAACTGTCAGACACAATCGGTAAGAAGACTTTGCTCGAAGAACTGAAATCCAGTTTGAATAGAAGTCGTCGATGAGGGAAAGAATGGTTTCGGTGGAAAGTGGCGGGCGAAATCGTATCAGGTTTAATGAGAGAACGATGGCTATTAAATGATTTTAAGGGCGATAGCTCGTGTACCTAAAACAAGAATAACAACAATCAACAACAACAACAACAACGACGACGAGAGGAGGAGGAGGATGAAGTCTCTCGCTAAAAAAAATGGTTTTAAGCAATTAATGGGTTGTGTTCAGTTTCAACCTTGAGATTCATCTAAACGACTTGACATAGACACAACACAGGTTCATGATAAAATACCTGGCGATGTCTTTTCCTCTCCAGAGTGGATGGGCCACTAATGGATAAATAAAACGAAGGCGTATTATTTTCGGATCATGATGACATCTCTGGTTGTTAGTTAGCGAAGATGGGTGCCAAAAGCCAGATCTTTGTACCTTCGATTTCTATCACCGCCTTGTTCACCTTCCTGTACAAAGACGTGGGTGGATTTCCCCGGGAGGAAAAATATGAAGACAGAAGAAAATTTTTATTCGGTCGTGTTTGCTCAATCGATCTGGTCGGTGGAGCGACGAGTCGTCGCCAAGTGTTCGCTTCCCGTTGTCTCTGTAGAAGACTGTCGTTTCCTTTTTGAAAGGATTTTTATTCGGATTGTAATTGTGTCATGGGTCAGAGGAAAGAAGAAGGTGGAGGGGGTAGATAATTTTGTTGTTGAGTTTGAAGGTGTTGATTCAAACATGTTTTATCTCGTTTCTAATGTAAACTCGAGATAAAGGAAGAAATTGGCGTTCGAGTTTTTAAGGTCTCTTCACACGTTTGGAGTCGTCATTATCGAGATAAGGAAGACGGAAAACGGAAAGAGGTGACTTAGCCGTCCGTTACGTTCATCCTCTTCTTGAAACTCGGGTCAGGTACAGAACCGTGAACTTATCTTGTCGGTAACGAGTTTCAATCATGTTTGATTGAGGGAAATGGGAAATTTTTTTTTGAGTTTATCTGGGGCGCACGAGATATTTTTTTCTTGAGAATGTCGAAATCTGTGCTTTGATTTTCTTTTCCTTTTTGTTTTAATAAACGAAAGTTGATACAAGTTGCGTAACTGGCGAAAATAACGGGGGAGAGGAGCAGAAGTAGAGTTTATTCACGATTGTACCCGACGGCCTCGAATATACGAAGTAGCTATAATGAGAGATAATGCAATAATAAATCGTTTGTAACAATCGGTAGTAGATGGATTCGGGATTGGGAAATATATCTTCCGAGTAGAGGCTGGGCCCCTTTCAAGGATGACGCTCGAGAGGAGAATTAGTTCAATCCGTGAGTGCGAAAAATGGGATCAAGGGATCTGTGGGTTTGGAGTTGGGTCGTGTACGTACCTCCGCGGCCCTCGAATGAATCAAACGTTATGAAATGTGTGTCGTCTACGTAGAGTACCTACAACGCATCCCGGTCGCGTCAAGTTCATCGGAATGATGACTCGAAGGAAAGGGGATTTGCGAAACGATGTAGAAAAGGCGGTGTCATCATTGAAATTCCTAGCGAAAAGCGTTTCGTAACATCAAAGATTATCTACTTGAAGATGACTTTATTTGGCGTTGGGATTATATGGAATTCGGGGACAGCTTCCAACGGTGGAAAGAGTGCAAGTGTTGCGTACAGCTTTTCTACTACCAGATAAAACAGTTCTCAGTAGATAAGACAGAAATGGTAGATCTGTGGGAATGAGAGTCGAACTACTTATCTACTTTATGTTCTGTTTTGATTTTTTTTCGTGTCGGAAGGAAGAAAGGTCAAATCCTTGGTTAATTATCTAGAGACTACTTTATAGGGGCTTGGTTCGCGTGTGATTTATTTATCTATTTATTAAAAAGTTGAAATGAGTTCTCTGGGCGCATCTCGTGGCAGGTGTCCACATATTTCGTGGTCCGTCAATAGTTGTCTTTTCCTCTTCGATATACTTGGTTGCGTTTGGTTTCCTCCGTCAAGGTCGACCTTCTTTCTTGGTGACAATGGTTTGGAGTGGTTCGTCGGTTGGTCGGCCGGCTTCATCGATCCTCTAATGTTCCTTAGACCGCGAATCGATTCGGAACGGGGTCTAAGAAGAAGGATGAGGATGGTAATATCGAAAAGTTCTTTGTGTTGTTCTTGAAACAGCTGCGAAGTTCTCAAGACGTATCCATTTACGTCATTCGAAGCTTTTTGTTCTCGGGGATTCCCCTCATTTTGAGTGAAAGGATTTTTTGGATGATGCCAGCTGAAGTTTGGTTCGGGTCTTTGTGTCTAAAGGTAGTGACAGTTAGAATCCAGGTAGGGGAGTAAGGTTGTCGTTGTCTGACGTTAATAGAAGGCGTCGTGCGTTTTCTCAAAGGCAAAACTTCGTCGCTTCCAAAAGCGTTTTGCTTTTGTGAAATCATTCTCGAGATTTTATGAGAGCGATATCTCTCACAGCGTGCCCTGCTTCTTTCCTTCCACCCCCTCCCACACACCCCCACCGCCATCCTATCGCAAATGTTCATCTTGAGTCAGCGAATTATTTTCGTAGGTAGTTGTTGCGCGCGTTGCCTTATCTCGTATCAAGAGAGAAGGTGTAATGGACGACAAAGTTTCGAGAAACGTGGCCTTTAGTACCGAAGCCTTGACCAGGTACATAAATTTTAATCCGGAATTATAATTAGGTTTGAGTAAAAGTTTTTTTCCTTTTGGTTCTCCTTCCCTCCTTCCCTTCCTCACCTTCTGGTCTGGGTTATTTCCGTTGGTTGGAAGCTTGTTTAGGTGTTTTGGATGCTTCTCAACCAGGTACGATTGGAGGATTAAACATTAAGTGGTCACATTTCAACCTGGTTTTTGGTTTTTTATCTTAGTTTTTCAGGTTCGGGAGTTTGTTGGATTGTTTTTTTGTTTTTGTTCACTAAAACCTGAGAAAATTTTATTGAACATGGGTCATGAAAAATTTGTCGATTTTTTGGGTTGGAGCCGCTTTTCTTCAACCTGAACCTAGGTACCTCCATAATGATATTTACAAAACTTTGAAGAATGACGTGAGAATCCGCATATTTGGAAAATGAGATTTTTGGTATATAGCAGTACCTCGTTTTGCTGACATTTACGACGGAACCTCTAACACCGTCCGACCTTTGCCATCGTGATTTCGAATACCTTCGAAAGTTTTTATTCCTTCTTCAAGGATGGTAACAGACTGAAAGGATAGACGAGTACTAGTGTGAAGAAAAAAATTCGAACAAAAGCCCAAGCGTGGGTTCTGAAACCTTGACACCTTTTCCTGAAGAAAAAAAAATTTTTGTTGTTGTAATTCTTGTTTTGGGAATAGTGTCATCGACTTTTACCGAAATCGAAATGCTTACGCTTTTACTTATTGATTTTTGTTAAGTTGGCTTCACTTCCTTCTTTCTAATATGAGACGTTTTGACGATTAATTTATTTTTTGTTTTGTGGTGGAGATGTTTGTATTTATTTGTTTTTCGTTTTTCTTTTGCTTACAGGATCAGTTTGAGAACATATCGTTGCACACACAGAAAGGAATAGACTTTTTAGAAAAATATGGACATTTTATTAAAGACAGGTGTAACATAGAATTGGAATATGCCAAAAATTTAAGGTGAGTTATTGACCTGAAATAAGTTAGAAAGACAATTTGGATGTGAGTCGCAAATAAATTTCACTGTTTTAACAAAGCATTCGTTTCAAAAATAATGCACACTGTTACGAAGAACTTTTGTACTTCCCTTGCTAACTACCACCTCTCTCCAAGCATGAAACACTATGTAGTTGTTCAGACTAGATATGGGGGGTTATGTCTGGGGTACAGACCAGCGTCTTACTCCAGGAATGGTTTGAAGGAAGCCCAAGGAGGACTGGAGTTATCTGAGAAGAGGTAGGATAAAGAACGAAAGACAGGAGAGGAGTAAGAAGGTTTGACTAAGAGAAGTGTGTTTGGGGGTCGAGTGGTTTGTGTCTTTTGAGACGTCTTTGGTCCTGGGGTTCAGAGAGGAGTGAGGACGCAGAAGGATTTGGGTGGTTCTCCAGTCTGGAGGAGTATTTCCGAGTGAAGCTTTCGACTTCCTTCTTTACAGAGAAAACCCCCCAGGTCATCGCGGATGATTTGGTTAGGAACGAACCATGGAGCATTTACCATGGTTCGTAGGGTTTTAGATTGGAATCTTTCGAGGTTGGAATTGGAAGAGGAATCCAGGAAGAACTGGTTTCACAATTAATGCACACTCGAAGGGGATATTTATTTTGTAGTTGAGGACGCAACTGTATTGAAAACTCGTGTAATGAATAATGCACACAATCTTATCGAAATGTCAGTTATAAAGTAACGCAAATTTCCGCTAGTAACTAATTACGGGATATTTATCACATTTACCGGTAGATTTATGAAATATCCAACTCTTAGTCTGAGCACACTTTTTATCATATTCCCCGTTAAAGTTGGATATATATTATAAACTAGGCAGTAAATATGGTAAGTATTGAGTAATTTATCACATTTAACAAGCGTGGTTGGTGATTATGAATAATCGCCGGCAATTATAAATATATTCGTCCGATTTATCGTTTTCACCATTAAATATATATTTAGCCCGGTGCTATATTATATTTATTTTAATGTATACACTGCATTTACTGTTTTATCTATAATATAAACGATATTATTTCTCTGTCCACATAATATATTAATTAAAATTTATGTCAGTACATATTGTAATGCATAGATTCACAAAGAAGTCACCTTGAATGCACTTCAGCAATGAATTTTCTTCTCCTTTTTGCGTAAATGTGTGCATTACTTATGAAACGAGTTCTTTGTACAACTGTGCAACCCTAAGAAATGACGTCACTTTTAAAATGTTGAGAACATCAACGTGTGGAAGTGGTGTGAAATGAATTTTTGGTCACTCTTCTGGAGTATATTTTTGGATAAAAGTGTGCATTATTTATGAAACGAACTGCTTTTTTGAAGTGTGTTTATAAGGAAAATGATTTTTTTTTGTTATAAGAGCGGAAGGTATTAATGACTCGGAGTAATATTTGTGATTTGGCCCAAAACTGGGGTTTCATGGGTTTAGGATGAGCGCGTTGAATGAATGGGGGCGGGGCGGGGGCGAGGGGTAAGTAAATTCTGTGGAAGAATGTTATCTTCTGGTAAGGGTTCGATGGGGCAAAGAATGAGAGAGTAGAGAATCTAAAGTCAAATGTCTTTTGGTATTCGTCTTTTGTTTTCGTTTCTTTCTAAATGAATCGTTCGTTTTGTTTACGTGGGTTGTCGTAGATATTTTTGACAGTCAAGACACCAAAGAGTGATACGTTCTATAAAAACGCGCGTGCGTAGAAAATGGTCCGTCGTAATTGTTTCGATGAAAGTCGGTGAAATGAAGGGACATGTGTGACTGAGCAAAGTAATTTTAAGTTTCTTTCTGTGTTTGATTTATCGTTTTTCGGGTCGTTTTGTTTGGTTTCTTTTCGGATTGTTTTCGAAAAGGATAGCAATAATCGCGAAAAGAGTTGGAAGCCATTGAAAGCTCGATTTCAAGGTCGCGCGGTCTCTGAGGTCGTTTCCATTTTTTGTCTTTGTTTCGAGAAGTTGAGGCTACATCACCTTTTCAATGGGAAAAGGGATGTTTGGTGGAAGGGTAGGTTCGGATCTTCGCCATCTGGTTAGCGATCATGTTACCTTGAGTAGAGTTTCCGGTTGGGGGTTGTTTTTAACTCGTTTTTCGGATGAGGGTTGGTTGACCGTTTGAGACTCTGGATGTGTACAACAACACTGGATGTGAACTCAAGAACTTGCATTCCGTGTTCATGCCTGGAACGACGTCGTGGAAAATTTTTTTGAAGGTTTTACGATCGTGATTCATGACTGAACACCGGTTTTGCTTTTGTCTTTGTTTCCTCCAGATTTTCATTCCTCTTACCACTCGCCTTCGTCATTCTTAAGCTGATGGGAGAAACGACGCATAATTTGACTCCCCGGCTCTTATCACAAACGGCCCTCAATGACGAAAGGATTTCCTCTGCGAGTCGGTAACTGCGACAAAAACACGATTAAATTCGTTTCAAGGGCTTTCGGAAAGCTTTAATGAGGAGGTGTTAAACGAAGGGAATTCGCGCCAGTCGGACTCAAGAGAATTCCCGTCTGATTAGCGGGATTTAAAAAAAAGGAGATTTGCCAAACGGCTTTTAAAAGGTTTAAGTGGCGGGTGGGGGCATGAAGGACAATTTCGGACAGAGATTGAAGCAATTAATTAAGAAGGAATAAGTTTACTGTCAGAACATCTGCAGTGCGTGCCCCTGAACGTCGTTTCAAGGTTTTATTCATTCATTCCCTTATTTGTCGCAATTTGTAATTTGGCTTTTTAAAAATAGCGCCAGAAGATTTTGAATTTACTTTGGGGGTGAGATGTGGGGGGCGCATCACGAGAAGCGAATTTGAAGAGATACTGTGACGTCATTTTTCGCGCAGCATCTGTTAAAAAAATTTTTTTTTTAATTTCTTTGTTCATGGTTAACGCAAAATATGTTAATTAGGATGCTCATTAATCGCGCACGGAAATTAATTAATAAGTTACGAAAATAAAAGTGGACAGACAAAATCTGGTTTCCATCGGTTTCATTTTCGAAAAAGCGTTTTGAAGAGGTTTCGTAAAAGGATTGGGTCTGGATATAGGAGGAGGATGGAGGGTGGGAAGAGAGAGAGAGAATGGCGCCAGGCTATACAAGTTTGAGCTGTTTATAGAGCCAAAGTTTGGTTTTTTTTTGAGATTTGAGTTTTAATGGGTCCGAGGACCTTGGAAAAAATTTTTTTTCTCTTTTTCCTGCGGAGGAGGAGGAGGTAGTTTCGCCAATAATCTGGTGAGAGCTTTAAATTATTACTATAGGAGGTGGACTCCTGTCTGTTGATTCGGAGATGTTATCGAAACGGAAATTTTCATAAATACGACGCGCGCGGGTTAGATATATAGCGCGGTCTGTTCCAAAAGTTCCCGGAATGATTTCCTTTTTATAACTGGCGCCGGTTAAGGGCGGTGAGGGTTTTGAGTGAAATGTTGGCAATGCTCGAAGAAAAGTTTTTGAATAGGTCGTAAAGTTATATTGGATACATATTCCGGTAACTTTTTGGGACAGATTCTGCATATTGTAATGACGTCATCATCGGTTTCTTGAGATTTCCTCGTTTCGTGGTGTTTTTAAGGAACGTGCGAAGTGTTGGAGAGTCTTCGGCGTCGGATGAACTTTCACCAAATTTGGGATTCTTGAAAAATTTGTTTCGGCCGTAACTTCAGATGTCGACACCTCCCCCCTCCCCTCCCGTAAATTTATTAAATAACCATTGTTTTTTGTTTAATGTGCCAAATAAAATTTTTTAATAAATTCATGATTGTTGAATAACAGATAATTAAAATTATTATTATTATCATTATTTTTACATAATTTTCGTTGTTTAACATCTTCAAGGATCGCTCATGCGGTTCTTTTTTTCCTCCCTCGAGGTTACCTGAACTTTCAAATATTTAACGGGGCGGAGGGTGGGGGGAAGGCATTTCTCACGGATTCCAATCGTTAATAAATTAATAAAGATGGCGGAGGAAAAATTTGTATTTTTGTTTAAATGAGTCGAGTGAGGGCAGTTTCCCAGATATTCGAATTTGTTGTTGTTGTAGGATGAGGAGGTTGGTGGGAGGAGGAGGAGGAATATTATCGCGGACTCAAAATCTCTTTGAAATTATTGTTTTTATCGGTTCTCAAGGTAAATATTTTGAGAAGATGGACTCGTATCGAGTCGAGCACGTAAAACAATATAATTTTTGCTTTTGGTTCCGATATAGTGTGTTTCATAACGAGGGATCATAGAAACAACCACGCACGATTTTTGAATTATGTTCGCGCGTATTCATTCAACAAATGGGAAATGAGGTTAATGGCGGAGCGAATAGCGAAGGTTATGGTGAAAAATAGTTTTTGTGTTGTTTTTTTGGTCCCAGGGAGGAGGATGGCAGTTTCGGGTCTTGAAATCTGTGACATTGGACCGGAGAATAACGTGGATGGATTGGATACCGTTTGTCGCTTTTATGGAAAATGGCGGCGGTCGGTTTGGCTGGACTTGTTTCTTATTTAATTATTATTATTATAAATAGATGCCAATTAGCGCCTCTTATTTTTGGTTCCGTATGAAAAGTTGCTGCTATTGCGAACCTAAGAGAAATGTTATAATTAGCGTAATTGACAATGTTGGCCGGTTATGGGTTTGAGTTCGGACATAATTTCAAATCCTGGTCTCCGCTCACTTTTGGTTTGTCGTCGATGTGTTATCCTCCCTTCATCATGCGTGTTACGTAGTCCGTTGGACAGTTCCATGCGGTTTTGAATGAGGTTGTCTTCGAATTACCAACCAGAAGCGGATAGTCTCGATTCGGTGTTTAGCTTGCGGTGATCGGGAACTTAGGCGATGACTTCTTCTTTCCGATGGCCATCAATGGCTGTCATGCTAACATTCTTGAATGAAAATATTCAAAATGGATCATTGGGAGAGGTTGTTCAAGGCTAAATCAAAGGAGTTTGGGAACCTGGGATTGTTATCAACCTGGTGGATCGGATTTTTTTTGCAGTCCACTTGGGAGTGGATGCATTTTTGAGATGTAGATGCAGTTTTGGTTTTGGGTTGTGCATCTCTCTTGGGAGGGGATAACGGAATTTTTTAACAAGCGAAATTGATTTTATAAATTTAATGAAGTGGCAAATTGTAATTAACTCTGCACTAAGTCAGGTGCTAATTCAAGGTCAGTTTTAAAAAATTTTTCGAATGCGAGAAACGTGAAAAGCAGAAGGAAGATTTCAGAACCGGATTAATAGACGTAAAAAAAAGGAAGAAAAAAAATTTTTTAGTGGTCATCGAAGAGCTCGTTTCAGGTTTGTTAGGACGAGGAGCCATTTTTGTTTTTTATTTGTTGAATTGCATTCGGATTTTTTTTGTCTTAAAGTAATTTTGTGGTGAGAACAAAATGGAGAAGGTGCAGTCTTCCGTGGGTGGAGAGTTAAAACCGAACGGTAGCTTTTGCCTTGTACTCGTAAATGGTGCGGAGGTGGAACCTGACTAAGGACACCTGAACCCGTGAGGTCGATGGTCCTGTCGTTGAGCCTGGATCCAGAACTTCTTCTCCCTCTGGGGGGAAATGAGTTTTTGAGTAATCCTCATCGATGATGGAATTCTTCCTCGTCGTGGTGACCTTTCGAATAGTTTAAAGTTATTAATTATTTATTTATGTAATCGGTCGAAGGATTCGAGAGAGAATTATTATCCAAGTGAACGGATAGGTGAACGGTATGTCAGTGTGAATCCTTCGAGAATTCTTTTGCGAAGTTTTTTGTGTTGTTTTGTTTTATTTCCTTCCAGTCAAACTGGTCTGACAAGAATTATCCAAGTCCGATAGTTTTATGTATGTTGGGGGTATGCGTTTCCTTGACTGGTACTAACTTGTGACCATTGTTCCCTGGTTGGGAGTCATCTGTTGATGCCGGGAATTTGTTTGAAAGAAATTAGAATTGAAGGTGTTGGGGGAGGTGGAGAGAAGGGAATAGACAGTGAACCACAGTCATAAGTCACACACACTCGAGCACATTGGACACGTGCCCATTACGTAGACTTTCTCGTAATTTTAATTTAACAGTTTAATTACAATACGACGAGGTTTCTTTTCTTTTTCTCTCTAAATTCATTTTAATGAAGTTCGTTAACTCTTTCTTCTTCGTCTTCTTCCTTTGTTTGCCCCCCCCGCGCCTGCCTCTCTGTCTCGTTGTCGTTTGACAGTTTCTTTAAATAGTGTTTTTGGTCGTTTCGAATCCGTTAATTGCATCTTCGCGGTTTGTCGAAGACAATCCAACGGAAATTGATTGAATGAATATTATTCGGAGCTGAAAGAGAATGAAGGGAAATAAAGAAGGAAAAGTAATGAGTGTAGTAAAAACAAATAATGAAGAAGCGAAGACTTCACGCTCTGATTGAATAACTTAACGGAAGAAAGAGAAGAAGAAGAAGGAACCTGTGGGTTGGTGGTTAGTGTTGATGTGATCTCTTTGGAAGGTCTCTTTTACATACTCTCGTCATCGTAATGTTGGTGTCTGACATTTGTGATGAGATCATCGTCGGGGTGGGGAAGCAGTAACTCGAGTAAATCATTTTCTTAGAGTATGAAAGTGTAATAAATTTAGAAGTTTTCTTGATTTATGTCGGAGGAGCTTTTTTTTTATTCCATTTTTGGGCGTACAAAGAAAGCGGTAGAGAGTCATCAGAAGCCCTCAGGCTAGAGTCAGGAGGAAACCTCGATGGTTGGAAATTTTTTGTGTTGTCTACGATTACCTTGCAGAATGTGACAACAAAGGAACAAGAGCAAAACCAGATCGGCTTGGAGTTGAAGTGTTCACGAGGTGTGTACAAGTACTGTGTGATAGATGGGTCGTATTCAAATGGGTCAGGGATCATAGCCTGGGAGTTGGTGATATTTCAACGACTTGCCTCACCCAGAAGGAGGAGGGAGTAATGAAGATCAAAAATAGTAGGTGACTGTATGGAGACAGAATCAGTCCTTTTTGGTGTCACGTGACGTATGAAGCCGGAAAGCAAAGACCAAGACGTGATGGGTATGGATTTACGCCGAGTCGATACGTGTTTCTTGTCCCGGGGGGAAGTAACTCTTTCACTGGCATAGTTCTTGGTGTTTTGAAGGCATCGCACCTTGGCGTTACCCGTCCATGAATTTCTTCTTCTTCTTCTCTCTCTCTCTCTTAACGCAATTTGCAGTTATTAAGATTGTTATCAGTTCCACCTTATTTTGTATAACTTAATACGTTTAAATATTTTCCTTTGTGTTATGAAACCTGGAATTTTTCGTGGTCCTTGCCATTGCGAACCTGCAAACCTGCTATTTGAGGCTTGTTAAACTCGTACGAAATCGACAGCGCGTTACTTTCCTCCATAACTCATCCATCTTCGTTAGTTTCGTGACGAGTTGTCATGGTGGGAAGAGAACAATCGGAAATTAAGATGTTCTCTCATTCTTTCAAACAAAATGAATGCTTGCATCGCTCGAGGAACTGATTTTGTGGTGGATGCTTTCGAAAGGACTGTGAAGGGTGTGATTATCAACGTCGAATGTCGCAAGGGTGTGTCTGGGCGAAGCACCGTAGCACGTACTTAACGTTTTTCTTAGTGCGTGTGTGCGACATTGAACTGTATCTTCTTAAGTTCAAGAGGTTCGAACATGGAAATCGGTTGATAAATCCTTTTTTGGGGGGTGGGGGTGGGAGGATTTGCTAGGAAACAAACGGTTTTGTGATTGTCTCCCATCTCGCTCTCAAAAAAATGTAGAACTCATTGTCTTCGGTAAAGAACTTTGCTCAGGGCCAGGTATCAGTCATAATTTTTGTGTCTCGGATCTTTTAAAGAGTCGTAAGAGTCGTAAAAGACTACGACCGGATTCTCTTCTGATGGAATGCGGGTTCATTGTATCTCTTTGAAAGTGTTTCGTTATGATTTCCGTCTGGTTTTGACATTCCGAACCAGCTCTGGCGATAGGTTTTGCGAACCTTGGGTTTGAGGGAATGGAGAGGGGAGTCCTTTCTTCCATCATCCTTTTAACATCTGGTAGGCATCCTAACAAAAGTTTGAAAGTAATGAAGCGAACACATCAAAGAAGTTTTAAGTGAATTGATGGATTCGAAATCGTGATTGGGTGTCTAACTGTCCTAAAATTGCCGGTTTATCGTAATGCCGTAGCCGAACCTTTTTGTTGGAGGTCAAGAGGGCGGAGGGGGGTATAATTGAAAAATCATTCGATCTCGTACCCGCATGTGGGAATTTGATAAAATGTCTTAAGAAAAGGAAAACGGAAGCTTTGTTTGAATTCGGAGCACGTATGTGAGTAGCGACGTTGTCGAAATTAGCGCCCGGGCAAATTCTTTCCAAGGTGATGGCCAATGATAATCTATAAAGGTTAATAAAAGGTTGTTGGATGAAGTGTGTGATGATGTTCAAAAGTTTAACCTGTGATTGCAGTTTTATATGTGGCCAGGGATTGATAGTTGATCTACTGTCTAGCAGAGTGACAAACCTGAGTGTAGTCGGCGTCAATGGCCAAAAACATTCAGCAAAGGAAATTATTTAAGGTTCAAGTAGGCACGGGCCGTAAAAATTCATCGAAAAAGCTAATCTCGTAAATTATTAGGAAAAGTTTAGTCTGTGGTTCGCACGGGCGTGCGAACGACTTTTTTTAATTTTTTTTATTTTTAATGTCCGGACATTAAAAGCCCCCATGAATGATTCAAAACGTCAACCGGAAATTTCTTGCGTTGGAATTATTCGCCAAACCCACACATGGCTTGCCCACAAAGTTTTTTTTTATTTTGTTTTGTGTAACTGGTTCAGAAAATGGCGCGGGTTAGGTCTTTGAATTTGTTTCTTTGTCTCGTGATTACGAATTCTCTCGAGATCGTCTGTTTTGTTTTTGTTAAGTGTTAACGACCAGGGATCGGGTGAGAGAGGAAAACAGAAAATGGCAGGAAGCCAGTTTGAGAAAGTGGCGTTGATTCGGGGCCGAAACGGTGACTACTTCGAGGGAATTTGAATATTGTGCAAAAGAAAGAAAATATTCCGAACGGCATTAATGCTAATTCGATAAATCATGCATGTCATATTAATTCGGGAAATTAATATGATAATGCGGCGAGCGAAGGACTCGGGGTGTCGAAATTTGGGTTTTAGAAATTTCGCGATCTTCCGGCCGAGAAATCGAGACTAGGCTTTGAGGGTCGGTTGATGGATTGGAGTAGTCAACGCGCCCAAAATTATGTTCAGACTGTGCGCGTAGGTTCCGGTCTCGTTTTGGATACTCGAATTGACCTTTAGCATCGTCATCATGGGTGTTCTACATGATGGCAGGTCGGAATCATTAAATGTCGGGTTTGTTATACATGTCCGAACGGTTACTCTCTCTCGGTTCTTGTAACTACCATCTTTAAGGTTTGGACGAAAGACTGGTTTCCCGAGTTGGAGGATGCGTTCTCCGTCCAGTTTTGTTTTTCGATGAAGTTGTTTTTGGCAAAATGTCACATGGATTTTGAAGTAGGAGTGGAAATAGCGAATCGCTCGAAGGGCAGACAGCCACCCACTGGTTAAAACTGGAAGGCGCCTCCTTGGGTAGTTAGTTTTGCAGTCGTTCGAAGGTCGTTTTTGGTTCTTTGGGGAAGACCTGGTTGGTCCACACTTTTCTCGTCTGATTTGGTTTTCGAATGACACTTCATCAATTCCCTAAAAAGTGATTTTGAGTGTCACCACCCTAAAATGGTGTCAGTGTCATTTCTTCATTCAGTTAACTTCCGGTTGCGTTCTTCGGGTAAAATGGTTATTATAAAAAAGACAAATCTTTCCGAAGTCTACACATGACAGGAAGTTGGTAATTTGCTTCTTCTTCTTTCTTTAACTGTTAAAACGGTTTTTTCACCATCCTGGGTCGTGTCACTTTGACTTCTTGTCGGTGGTAACCCATTTAACTATGACACATTCAAAAGGATTTCGAAAATAAAAGTAAAAGTTTGGCTGTTTATCGATACCATTTTTCTTTACGGCGGAAGAATATAATGAATCGTTGGCAGTGTCGTATTTAGAAAAACAGATTTCATTAATCAAATCGCATGTTAGGAAAGTCGTAAATATGGCGTACATCCAAAAGAACATTTTCGACAATATGACTTTGATCGGGTTGCAATACGGAAGAGTAAAAGTCTTTCTTTTTAAGGGGAGACACGCGGTGAAATGGAAAATTTTTTGCGGAAGTTGGTTGTTAGCGTTTTTGGCGCGAAGATTGTCATCGAAGTCGTTTTTGACATTCGTTTATTGTTATGATTCGCGTCGTGGAATTTTTTTTTGGCGGTTTTAATGGTTTTTGGGTTTATGGTTTTTGTTACTGGGGGGCTCTGAGGTTGTGGTTCTGATTTTGATTGAAATATTGGAGACCTTGGAAAATAATTTGTTTTGTTTTGTTTTTAGGAAATTAGTCAAAACCTACCAACCGAAGAAGAAGGATGAGGAGGATTATCAGTAAGTATTGTAATTTTTGTGGTTTTCTGGAGGAGGAGGATGGTGTCGTGATCATGGGAAAAGAGGTTTGGATGTCGAGTGTTACCATGACGAAATCGTATACCAGTCAGTGATGACTCTTATCGAAGATCAGAAAAATTTTTATAAAGGAAACTATCCAAACCCCTTACATCAGGGGTGTCAAAGTCAAAAGCTAAATTTGCCCAAAAACAATGTTTAACTTTAAGTGGGCCCCGAAAAATCAAATTTGTCGGAAACAAATATTTTTATTTTGAATTCTGCATTGTTACAAACATATAGAAAGTTAATTTATTGCTCAAAATGATCCGTATAGTTTATAAACGAAGTATATTATAATTTTATATGCTGGTTTAGTTTCTAATTCATATTTCTCTACATTTTTACCTTGCGTCGAATATATTAACTGGGCCACAAAAATGCTCATTTTGAGCCACGAGTTTGACACCCCTGCCTTACATTGTCTCATGTTTATTTATTGATTAATTTAGGGAGGTCTGTGGTGTAGTGTTAGTCGTTAGGAAGTTAGTGGTATAGTCCGACTATAGAAGTTGTGGTTGCGACTTCGAATCCTCTTCCATATCCCAAGGGTTGAAAGACGGCATTAAAACTCAAATAAATAATTAATTATCAAGTTTCTGTACTCACACCTTGTCTCTATATAAAAATTTGGGTTGTGATTGCTTACCGGAAAAACTCGGAAGCGATTTTAAGCAAACTTTCCGATACAACTTTTAACAACAAACTTTCCACAGGTTTGGGTTGTTGTCTGAGACTAGAAGCACTGGGTGTATTGGTCTGGAATGACTCATTCATATATGAATTCGTATTGATCCTAAAATCCTATCTAATTCTAATTCTCTACCCGTCTTTTCTTCTCATAAATAATGCACACTTGAGAGAGTTGTGTTATAGTGCAGGGGTCGGCAACCTTTTTCAGACGTCGGCCATTTTCAAAATAAAATTTTTAACGCTGGCCGCACATTAAAATATAACCTAAATAGTGCTTTATATATATCATATAAAATTTAAGTATACATATTATTAAAAATAAATATTAAAAAAAATATTTTAAATTGATATGCTATAGTAACAAAAATTTTTCCCCAGTTCTCTAAAGGAAAAAAGAAAAATATAATTTATATTATACGTATATTAATATAAATATAATTATATTGGTTATTTAGCGGGCCGCACCAAAAAGTTACAAAGGACCGCAGGTTGCCGACCCCTGGTATAGTGGTCAAAGGACCTGACTATAGAACTTATGGTCTTCAGTCCGAGTCCGGTTATATTTTACTCAAGGGATCAATACTTAAACTGAATAATAGACCCACTTGTATGAACAACCCATTTCATAAGTAATGCACGATTTTTTCAGACCAATTTATATTTTAAAAAAACTGTAGCGTTGATTCTAATTTATTTATTCAATTTAATTAATAAATTTCTTACCTTGGAAATCTAAGAAGAATATTCGTCACGATTTTAATAACATATAAAAAGTCCGTCATCTTAAATTTAGTTCGGTTCATTTAATTTTTTTTATAGTTGAGTAAATATAGCATGTTGTAAAAATTTTTGTAGCATGAAATTCGACTTGATTTATTATATTTAAAGAGACTAGAAGGTTTGTTAGAAACATAACTTCTCATGAGGGGGTGGAGGGGGGTTGTTGCAAATATGTAGCAAGACTGATAAATTTAATTGAACTAGAAAATGGTTTATGGGTTGTGTGGTCATCTTCAAACGAAGGCTGTTGCTCTAGACTAGTTTCCGGTTGTGGGAAAATCGAAGGAAACCATTTGAGCCGGTTTCTAATGAGCGTTGATCTAAATTCTGAGGTTTGGAGAGAATGAAAGCGCCTAAAAAAAGGAAATTTTCGCACAGAAATGTGTTCTTTCCTTTTTTTCTTCTGCTTCTTTCTCTAGAGTCTTAATTTGGAAATTGTTCAGCCCACACTCGAATCGCCCCCTCGTCTTTTTTGAGAGAAAAATTTTTGGACGATTGGCAGATTCCATTTCATTGATTCATTTTTGTCCCGTTTGAACGGTTTACTTCGAACATCTCCGATTTTTCGCAAAACGGAGGCGGATTTAACGAGGGAAATTTGATTTATAATTTTTGATTTGGTTGCTAGTTAGCCAGATTTATGGACGAGTCCTCTCGTTAATTAATCATTGAACCATGATGAGGGAAGATGTGAGGTCATCTTGGGTGGAGGAACTTACTCCTCATGTTCTTTTCCCTTTTCTCTGGCACACGTTTCTTTTTGTTTACACGGAGTTAATCATCAAGTCGGTTTATAAACAAAATGGGGAACGTTCTACCGTTCCAAGGCGGTGCAGGAGCCTCAAAACAAAATTAAAAGCGTTTTTTAATGACGATCATTTTTATAATTCACTTTGTAAATCAGCTTTCGAAACACCTGTAGTTGTAGGGTGTTTGGATTTTTCCCCGGAGGGTATTTTTTGATTTTGGATGGGAGGACCCGGGGTATTCGTGGGACCCACCAACGTCGAAATCGTTTTTTAATTAATTAATAATTATGGACGTTTTGTTAGTCTGATGTGTTTCTCAACGAAAGATGAAATGGAGTAATGAGATGCAAATTGCGGATTTTTTGCTTTTCGTTTTTTGCAATTGTTAATTGAGTCGCTTGCGTCCATTTGTTCTAATTGTGGGTAATTGGGGATTGTGAAGGATGGGTCAAGAACCGGGTGGAGTGGCTAAAGACTCTCTCCTCCAAGTTTTTTTTGTCTTTGATGCTGAAAGGTATGAGTTGAGTCAGTCGGAGTGGGGAAATAGCTTGACACACTGTAGGAAAACGGGAAAGGTGGAAAATAATTATGAGTCACAATAGTCAATAATAGTCACGTGACTTGCATTTGAAATCATTTTTTTCTTGTCGAAGACCCTGAAGACATGATACCTGAGCTTTCTAATTACTGTTAAACCGAAAACACAGTATTGAGTCGTATATAGGGTGTCCCAAAACTTGAATTTGCCGCCATTTTGCAGTGAATTGTTGGCAATACTGAAAAAAGAACAAATTTAAGAGATGAGAGTTTAGGGTTGGTAAAAATGCAGGCTTATAAGGTACGGCAATGTTTTCATTTTTGAACAGTGCTGGAAAACAGTTTGACGCCTACAAATTTCGACAGGAGTGCATGTGCAACCCTTTCTATGCACTTTATGATTCGCTGAAAGTAAACCTAATAGAAATACCAAAAACTCTGTTTTCTGTTGAATTTAACTTTTGCGTCCATTTTTACTAACCCTTAACTCTCAATTGTCAAATTTTTGTTTATTTCAGAGCTGCCAAGAATTTACTGCGAAAAAATGGCGGCAAGTTCAAATTCTTGTGTTAGTTTTGAAACATCCTGTTTAAAATGTCTCTTGTTTGTCACCCCTGCTTTTAAGAACTTTTCTAAAATTTATTTTCAAACTGAATATGGGCCCATCGACTTTTTACCAAAAATTTTTGTTCAAACTGGGTCTGCGTGAGTTATGAGCTTTGTTGGTATGACACACCAGCTAGTGATGTCAGAAATTTTTAAAGCGTTGTTTCTAAAATATTTTTGTGTTCCGTTATTGGGCCATGAGCTTTAGAAGGCCCCTAGTTACGAGTTATTCTTGTTTGTGTGAGGTTTGTGTTTTAGGTAAAGCTCATCCTCTCATGCGGGACTGGGACGTGAAAATATCTGGGGACACCCCTGACTTTTAGAAATTTTGTACGAAATTCTACATATTCACGGTGTCTATCTGGGGTGTTGTACACCAGTAACTGTTGCGTATCTATAAAGTGTTTGTAGGTCGTTCTTGTGGTCCGTTATTGGACCGTGGTTTAGAGAAACCATAATCTATAAGGTGTTAGTAAGATAATGATTTTAACCATCGGTTTTATGTTTCTTTTGCTTATAGCTAGCGTGTTTCGTGTGTTTCGGGTTAGGTCTATCCTCTAATTAGGATGAGTGAAGCGAAAAGGTTGGACACCCTCGAAGTGGAGTCTGATTTTCACGGGGTGGTAGTGGGGGGGATGAAATCGATGTGTTCTTTCTCCCAGAAGCGATCTTTACAAAAACTTGTATGGGAACACCGGTTAGGATTTCAAATCTCTCGGATTTTAGAAAAATAATTAGAGGCATTGTTTTGAAGAGTTGCCACCAGGTTCGCTCCCGGTCACCGCCACACATGAAAATTGCCTGGATAACCGGTGGGCTTTCCTATGAAATTCCGATCTCCGTAGGTGCTCGAATCCGTGTCCTCGGTTCTTAACGATCATGTGGTTAGTGTTGGTGTGTTCTTTTTATCACGGAAAAAGCATTACCCGGAGGGTAAAGCCATAAACTACCAATAAAAGTCTCTCGTGATGTGATGAACCGATGCCATAAAAGATTGTTACGGTATCCAAGGGCCCCGCGAGTTTTGATTCTAATTCATCCTCCGTGTTGACTAAAAAGCTTAAAACGTGAAGAGTGACGTCACAATGCAAACACCTCGGAGTTAATAAAATGTTAAGTCCTGTCTATGTATGTGTCATGTGTTACGTGTCACACACGAACTTTTTTTTTTCGCATTTCACAGGTGTAACGTTACACGTAATTTCGGATGAATGTGCGTTTGCTTCCGCCATTTTATTTTATTATTTAGGTTAATTTCCTCTTTTTTTTCGGAGTTTTGCGGTTTTGCTTTGAGTCTTTCACGAATGCAGACCTGTTGTCTGGTGGTGTTGGTCACATAACGACCTTAATTGAATTCGGAGTGTGTTCGTAGCCAGGTGAAAGTTCTCTTCAGGGAGGTAGGAGTTTCTTCCAAGAATCTTAAACTTTTTTCTCGATTCGTCTTGCCATAATTAATAATATTTGGAATAATTAGGACGAAGCGTTTAAAAAGAGGCTACGCGGTTGGGTAATTCCGAGACTTTTGTTTCCAGAATGACGGGAAAGAATTCGTCCAATGGGAGGGAAGAAGGTTTCAGGGTTTGGTAGTAAAAAAAAAGAAGAAGCTTGTCGAAGACTAATCTATGGTCTTGGAATAAAATGATTAATCACGGAAAAGGTCGACGATAGCCTCCATTTTGGTGTGACGTAATCATGACATGGCATCCTGAATGTGGTGCTGGAGGGAAGGGGTTGGTGGGTGCAGAGAGCCACGATGATGTCTATTAGAAATTTTTGTTTTGGTATTTTGTGTACGAAAAATAATGTCGTAAATGTGCTACGGTAAAAGTGATAAATTAGGCGATTATTCATAATCACCAGTCGGTAAATGTGATAAATATTCAATAATTTCTCACATTTACCGGCTAGTTTATACAACATCCTTCTTGTAATGGAGAATTTTGTAAAGGTCTGCCAACATGTTTGGCTTCTGTCACTTTACTGACAAGATAAGCAGTTCAAAGGAATCAGCACTGTGCTGGCCAGTAGCAGTGAACGAACCTCTCAACAAGAACCAGTGAATACATGACTAGAAGTGACAGATATATCAAAATTTTAATAAATTTCTTATTACGAGTTGGGGATTTTTTTAAATAACCGGTAAAAGTGATAAATAGTTTGCAATTTGTCACATTAATTAAGCGTAGTTGGGTGATTGTGATTAATGACCGGGGATTATATATATTTGCCCGATTTATCACTTTGACCGTGACATGTATATTAGATGCGTCGCACAGAACCGAAATTATTTTCCGGTCCACCTAATACTTACACCGAAACAAATTAGGTTTGGAACCCCGGCGAGTTCACTTGTCCGAAGAAGAGTCAGGCACGCGTATAGTCTGATTTGATTGTTTCGATTTCCTACTTCTCTTATGCGTCCCCCGGGAGATGTTGAAGAAGGGGAAAGAGAGTCAGGGACGAAGGAAGAGAGGGAATGAAATTATCCAGGCTGGCAGCAGCAGCAGTCTCTTCCTCTCCCACTTGAATCGTTCGTTTTGATGTGTATATACGTGAAGCAGAGTCGGTTTTGTTTATTCAGACATTTTGTTTTTCAAGTGGGGTGTTTGATTTGTTTGATTTCACCTAGGCGCTCGTTTTTAATGTTTTTGGTCTTTTTTTTTAGGTTTACGTCCTGCATAGCCTTCAAACATGTCATGGAAGAAGTGTCGGATTTGGCGGGACAACACGAAGTCATAGCTGAGAACCTCCAGGCACAAGTAATAAATGAAATAGCAATACTCGTAAAGGATTTTCGAGAGGAAAGGAAGAAGGTAATTTTAGTTCGGTTTAAAAACCGGAAACAGTTAAATGTTAAGCGTCATGTTGAGTGTGTGTGTTCGATGATCATGGTGCGATAGTGAGTGTGCGAATTTCAGACGCTCAGAGCGTCGAAAGAAGGACTTTTTAAGTGTTCAAGATGGAGGTAGCGACTCGTTTAATGGTGTACCTGGGTTCGATAATAAAATCGCCGTCAGGTGGAGAAATTCACTTTCCACCTCACCCAGGAGCGGATTTAGGTTTTCCTTTGGTGTGGCCGTATGTCAACAATGACTTCCGAGTCCAGGCAGGGAAGTAGATACACCTCCAAAAGGACATCAGTCAAGTTGACAGGCCATTGCCGATACTTGACACCCATTTTCTTTACTCCATCTTGCTTTGTAGTCGGAGAGAGGCCAAAACCATTTTCTTTTCATACCCAGTTGAGAAAGTTCCATTGTTTTGACTCCAAAATGGAGGAGGAGGAGGTTGAAACATGTTGGATGTCTTGACACATGATTTTTTGGGGGGCGAATGAGAGTCTGATTTTGTTTTGATCCTCCGGAGGCGTTTGGAATTTGGATCTTGATGCGTTTCCTACCTGACGGTCGACTTCATCTTTACACTCAGGTATCGGGTTTCCCTCTTTGTATAGAAAACCTCTTTGACGAGATGGGGTTTTGCGGTGAAACCGAAACGAGTTTTTCGTCTTTTCCAAAACCAAAAATCTCTTCGACTGGGTCGTTTTTAATTTCTCGTTTCGCTTTTTATTTTATTTTTGGCAACACTTTGGGAGAAAAAAAATCTTCAGGCAAATTTTCTTGCAAAACGATTTTTAGAGTTCGTTAACCGATTTGTATTTCAAATTTAGAAAATTTCACTTTCGATTTTTGTTTTTGAGTTTTGATTTCGAGAGATGTCTCGTTCTTATCTCGTGATCTAGTTTAATTAAATTTGAGCTTTTTGGTGATTACGAATCTGATTTATGTCACTTTAATTTGAAATTCGTCTCGGGGATATGAGTGAAGGTAGAAGGAGGAGGAAGGTGTTACGTATAAAATATGGTTTTGAGAGGAAATGAGTTTTGTGTTTATATCGATTTAGTTTTAATATTCGATCTAGATTGTGGTGCCTCGGATCACGAACTTTCCGATCTCCGAACAGATCGTTCCGTTCACCCATTTCCCTGTTTTTGGTTTAGTATCTCCTCACCCACTCATTCCTGCAGGATTATGACACACCCTGTATGTGTTTTTGGGTTTTGTTATTCGTACACGTAAAATTGTGCATTATTTATGAAATAAGGTTTGTGTGTGTGGTTTATAATTCTCGGTGGTGTTTTTGACCTCCATAAACTATTCTCTCTAGTTTTATTGTTGAGGAAGTAGTTTGATATCCGGTGTGGAAGATCGTTAAGGTCTTTGCTCTGTACTGGTTGTTTCCAGAATCTTCTTCATTTGATGTTGTGGTATCACTGACGGATATATGTGCTTACTTCAAGCTTTATCTATTGGATTGTAGGCACTTCGTGGGTTATGTTGGTGATTCGAGGTAGTTCTGTTGTCGTTTTTTGAATATTTTAACGGTTGGGTGGAGAGAAAATGAAATTTGGGTGATTGTGATTATTTGTAATTTTTAAATTTAATTGGTCGGCGGGAAATAAATTTTATTGAATTTTTTATTTTAAATTTAGTTCGCCTCAGTTTTTATTGCCAAAGGAGAGCAGTAGATCGATAAAAGTTAATAACTGGACACCTTGCGCAAAGTTAAAATGATATCGAGATATGTGTGTTGTCGGGTCGATGAAAATTCTTTTTTTTTTCAGGGCCCTGTGAAAGGGAGTTTGAGATCTGAGATTGATTGCTGCCGATGGGGATTTTTTTATTTTGTTTCGAAATATCGTTTTGACTAATTTTGTCGTATTTTTGTGGTTTTGTTTGGTGTAATGAGAGAATTTCGCTTTGTGATTGATGGTGGTTGTAGTGGATAAGATTTTTTTTGGCTGGTGGAAGATGGAGGCTGTAGGGAGGTGAGAGTGGTCGAAGTGAATTTCTTTTGGTTTCTGTTGTGAGAATGGTTTTGGGGTGATTGGGGTTATGTCTGTCTGTTTTTTAGATTCTTATCTTTGCTCTCTCTCTCTCTTATCTCCTCTTTTTCCAGTACCGGATGGATGTTTCCTTTGTTGTAGATGCTTTGAGCAGCCATGAGAATCGTTTTTGGTTCCTCAGTTGTGAGTTCCATTCGATTTTGACTGTAGTCTTGTTTTGTCTTTGTTGAAGTCTTGGGAGAATCGTGTTCGTTTGGGTGTTTTTGATTGGTCTTGGGTCTTATTGTTGTCTTTTTCCTTTCTAGTTATTTTTCTGTTCATCTCTGCTCCCTTTCGTTGTGTTTCTGTTCATTTTTGTTGTTTATCAGGCTTCTGTTCATTTCTATTCTTCTCCATTGTCTTTCTGTTCGGTTTAATTTTTTTGTGCCCATTTTTGCCCTCCTCCATTATTCTTATGTTCATTTCTGCCCCTTTTTCATTACTTTTCTGTCCGTTTCTGTTCATTTCTATTCTTCTTCATTGCGGTTCTGTTTGGTTTTATTTTTCTCCAGTTTTGAGACCATTTCTGTTCTCCTCCATTGTATTTCTGTTCATTTTCATTTGTCTATTTGTTTCTGTTCCTTTTCCTGACTTTCTGCCCGTTTCTGTTGTTTCTCATTACTGTTTTGTTTGTTTCTCTTCTTCTTCATTACTTTTACGCTCGTTTCTGTACTTATTCATCTCCTTTCTGTTAATTTTTGTACTTCTGCATTACTTTTCTGTTTGGTTTTATCTTTTCTCTATTCTATTCCATCTATTTCTGTTCTTTATTATATATTTTAAACCCTGTAGTGGCTGTAGAATTCATTTTACGTTGTCTTGAAGGTTTAAGCCTGGGAAATATTGTTTTAGTCATATTTCCTTCTCTTCAACCAAACTCATCTTATACCGGAGTAGTGTCTCCTAAAGTCTGATGTATTTATTTTAATCAGAAACTCGGTAAAAGCAGTCAGGTTTGCAAGGAAAGCAGTTAAGCAAGCGCTTTGACATAGTGTGACGTTTCAGTCATGGACAAAAGTTCCGCACACACGAGGAAGTTGATGCTAAGTTTCAAGGAAGTCGACGATATAGTGATTTGGCAGTTTTACTCTCCCGACCTAGGATTATTTACATTTGGGAAACAATTAACGAATTGAAAGGAGGATGTTTTGGACGGGGAGTTCATTTCCTTTCGGTAATAAATGTCACCGCCTTGTTTAAATGGATTTAATTGCCATTAACTCGTTCGTAGAAGATTCGTCGAGGGAAGTTGTTTAGAAATTTTTGTAAAGTTTTCTTAGAGGAGATATTAAAACTCGATTTGTTCGTCGCCGGATTCTCGATGACTTTCACAAATTATTGTTCCGACATTTTTTTTTTATTTCTCCTTGTGAATACCAATTTGTCAATTAGCATCATTTACGAAATCACTTTCCTTTAAGTTCACTTTCTGCAGGTACGGAACAAGGCTCGTAATTTGAGTCTTTTATTTGGTTTTCCATAAAAGTAGGTCCTACGATTCTTTCTTTAGCCAGTGGATTCGACTTCATCTTTATCTCGTGTTTTTGGTTTATCACAAATTTTTTTTAGCTTCACTTCCGGTTTCCTTCGTCATCGGTCTTGGTTTCCATTGTGTGCGTTTTGGTTTTTGTGTTGTTGTTAATTGGTTTCGTTTATGATCCAATCACGTGACTTGAGATTTCCGTGTTTTTTGGATTGGGGGTGGTGGGTGGTTGATTTGGGAATCGAAAATGGCTCCCCAAAGTCATCAAGGCGAAGTTTTTTTAATTTTTTCGCGTTGTTCTCGTTATCGTTTTTATTGATTTATGGATTTGTCTATTAAGACGGGTCACACGTGTGTCACGTTGTTATTTATGTGCGAAAGATTTTTTTTGTTCTAACGGTTTCGTGTTTGTTGATGTCGTTGGCGCTTAGATTCCTTCTGTCCTTGGGTCAGGTGCTTAATTAGGAAACCGGTTTGGTCGTGGGATTCTTAAGGTTTTGTCTTATTTATCCCCCGAAGATTTTAATAAGTTAAGAGAGTCGGGTTGTTAATAAAGTCAAAGAAAAATGGTCTTTACTATGTTTAGAGAGAACCATCGAGGGATGTTTATGGATCGTTGGTCTTATTTATTGATGATGAGTGTCGAAGCGAAGTTTCCTAATGGAAGCTGAGAGGTGAGGGAAGTGTACATGGCTGAAGGGAGTGATGGTGGAGAGAGAGAGAATGCCACCCCTGAGAGTTTGAAATTAGTTTTGGATTGGATTGGATAGGTTTTAATTATTTAAGTCTTAGAAGATGGTAGGGATGCTGTTGGAAGTCTTCTTTTCTTTTTCCGAAAATGAGTTCTGGTGGAAAGATGGAGTAGGAGGAATGAAAGAGATTTTGTCTGTGGAGAAACAGTTACCGTTATTCTTGATGGAACTGAGTTTGGTGAATAAGAAAATTTTTGGAGTTGTTTGGATGAATTCTGTTTCTCTTTTTGGCTGAGTTTTACACTTGGCAGAGATTCTAAATAGTTGGAGTGGTAGGAAAGTGCCAGAGTTTATGATTTGTTTATGAGACGTAGCTTGAATATAAATTTTTTTATTATAAATTGATAGCGTAGCTGATGTTTTGCTCGGTCTTGGTATTTACTTCGTTGAAGGATTTGTTGCTTTCCTTAGAGACTGGATACTGAGTGTTTGTTATGAATACCTTCTGGGGACGATTATGTTGTTATTAATCGAAGTTGCTGGTTGTTTTTCAGGCGCTGTTCCGCTTTGTTTTTTCATAAATAATGCACATTTGAATAATGATTTATAGGATTTAATCAGAAAATTAGGGGAATCGGGTTGGTTCTGTAATATTCTTAACGGTAAAAGTGATAAAACAGGTGAATTTATTATAAATCTTACGGCGATTATTCATAATCACCTACTAAGCTTGGTGAATGTGACAAATTACTGGATATTTATCACGTTTGACGGTTAGTTTGTAAAATTTCAACTCCTATCCAGTTGGAGCCTGAAGAAGTCAGAATGTGACCTTCTACACGCGGCAGAAAGAAAATTCATCAGAGGAAGTGGTTCCAGTCAAAAATATGGTTGGGACATACAGGCCAAAGACAAACGCCGAAGTCCTAAGCGACGCAAAAATCACTGCAAACGTCAAATCAGCCAGGACCTGACACGGTGTAAGAATTCTAGCAAATTCGATCGCCAGAAGGACTGAAGGCCGCTCAAAGCTTATTGACTGAACGGGGTGGCAGCAAACCCCAAAAACTAGGGGTCCGGAAGTGCTGTAGAGAGAGATTGAGGAAATTTTAGAAAGGCTGTTCTCTGCATAAGCGCCAAGGAGTAGTATTAGTTTATATTATACAATTTTCAAGTCGTAATCTGATCAAACTTTAATTAAATTCTCCATTACTAGTTGGATATTTTACAAACTAACCGGTGAATGTGATAAATATTGAATAATTCGCTACAGTAACCAAAATTAGTTGGTGATTATGAATAATCACCGAGAATTATATATAATATTATAATTATAATTATTGAATTTGCCTGATTTATCACTTTTACCGGGACAAATACTCGATATTACTTTCCAGCCCACGTAATTATATATAACTGGCGACTGTAAACTTAAACAGCGCAAGGCTTGTTGCCTTCTGGTGTGACACCAACCTATACATAGAAACAAGTATGTGCTTGCCTTTCATACTCTTATACAATTTTTTTCTCCGATTGATTTGAAGGTCAATGGGTTCTTCATCCGTTTTTTAATTTCTGTTTAATAATCCTAATTTTAATAAAATAGACATTAAAGTTGAGCTGAGTGTGTATAACAAAAGGCGATGTCTTGTTACAAGAAAATTATGA
The DNA here is from genome assembly GCA_016920875.1 of Columbicola columbae. Lineage (NCBI taxonomy): Eukaryota > Metazoa > Arthropoda > Insecta > Psocodea > Philopteridae > Columbicola > Columbicola columbae. The sequence continues at coordinate 4,209,406 of JADMLL010000010.1, forward strand.
GAACTCCAGTTGGTGGGGGTGGCTGGAAGGTCTGTGTCGTGTGAAAATGGGTTCTGATTGGTTGCATTCCGGTAATTATAAGTAAACCTGGCGAATCGGAGGCCGGATATTAATTTTTTTTTCCTTTTGATTTCAGCATCTTCAAGAGGGAGCCAAGATGATGGCGAATCTGAATAATCAAATAAATAGTTTAGATAGGTCTAAGAAAAATTATGAGAAAGCTTTCAAGGAAGCGGAAAAAGCTCTGGAAAATTATCAGAGAGCGGAAGCGGATTTCAATCTGTCGAGAGCGGAAGTGGAGAAACAGAGAATCAACATGATGACGAAGAGTCAGCTGTGCGAGGACACGAAAAGCGAGTACGCGAACCAACTCCAGAAGACGAACGATTTACAGGTGAGGGGTGTGGGTCGTAGCGTTTGGTCGGGTGAGGTGTCTGTGACTATTTTAGACAAAAGTGATCGTGGTTATAGAAAACTTTCACCCCGACTCGCCATTGACAACGATTATATGTTGTATATAATTAGGAAATGAGAAAAACGTGTCAGCGGTGCCATCAATTTCGTACATTTGTCTTCTATATTGGGATGAGTTACATAAATATTTTCGTTTGAACTTTGGCTCCTCCGAGGTGGAAAGGTGTTCGATACCGCCCCGTGTCTCTGAGTGGGAGGAGGGGGATTGGAGTCTTAAGATTTCGATTTTATACTCAAATCGATGTCGTAATCACAACACCAACAAAAAAATTTCGAAGATGGGTACAATGGTAGAATGATTTTGACCCCACCACCTACACCAGGCCGGCCTTGGGGTTTGGTGAAGAGGTTGTATGAGGAAGGAGGAGGAGGAGGGACTACAAATTATTGTTACGAAATTATTTTGCCAAATTGTAACTGACGAGAAACAGATGGGAGTAGATAGGAGGTAGGCGGGGATGGGTATCTTAGGTGGAGTTCGGTCGCTCTGACTAACTAGAACAGGAAGATGGATGCCCACTTGAGAAATCTTTCAAATTTCTGTTTTTGAATTTAACTACAAATCATTTGTTTGTTTATGATCGGTTTTGAGTTTTGATGAGTCACCGAAGACGGTTATTGAACTTAATTGGATGGAAAAACATACGGGAATGTTTAATCACGTGAGAAGAAGAAGATGGTGAAGGAGGAGACCTATTAAAGTCAAATAAATAAATGTGTATTGTTGTAAGTATGGATTGTAGTGTGGTTACCGAGGTTGTTGTGTCTGGAGTTAAAGCAAAACCCTCCTCTCTCAAACCTCGTGTCCAGTGGGTACGACAGTTTGGTCCGTCACCACTTCATCTTGTTGTTATGAGCTGTTTTCCTCTCTTGGGGTTATGCTTTACCCGTCTTATAACCCTTGTGCCTTCAGTTTGTTCTACACTGTCACGCTGTTTAAGCTCCTGTCTAGCTTTAAGAACCACACTGGTTTTGTTCTGGAAGTACTGGAAGATTCTTTTTATCAGTCTTCTTGAGCCCATTCTGCCTCGATCCTGTGGAGGTAGCTGAATAACTCATAGTTATGCTGTCTTCTGTGCTCTCCGTGTATTGAATTGAATCGTAAACACGAACTGTCTATTTCAGAGGTACCAACCTAACTATTGAAACCAGAGACGTATATTATGTAACACTCCTTGGACACAGGATTTGTTTCCTTGGCTTTCAGCAGCTTTCCATCCGTTTTCGTGCCGAACACTCAGATGCATAGAGATTCTATTTATTTATTTATTTTTCGTACATAAAAATACTTTTTTGATGGGAATTTCCCAATCGGTGTGAAATCATTCCTGACAATAAATTCGTGTTAACGAAGTGGGCGGTGGCTTCTGTTTTCAAATTTATTTACATTTTAACCCAAATTCGTTTTTTTCTGTTCTAAGGTCAATTCGTCTTTCAAAAAGTTTTTATTTTAATGCTTTTTTTGGAAAGTCGATAATTGGGTGATTGAGAGAAAAGTTAAGGGTGGGTGGAGCGGATTTATTAAACGGCCGAGCAGGACTTCATTACTGTAATAAATCAACTTTTGATTAATTCTTATTCGTCGGGCCCGTTGGTTTCTTAAATTTTGTTTATAAAAGATAACTGCCGAACGGGGTAGGGGGTGGAGGGAGAGGGGCCTAAAAATAGTGAGAAATGATGGGAACGACTCGTGAATTCGTGTAGTGTTCTTGAGAGGTTAGAAGTTTGGAATTTGGATGAAGAGATATCGGAAGCTGTTTTGAATATAGATCGAGCAATGGTGTTTGTAGTGATTATTTTGTTGTTGTTATTGGGTCAAGTTCGAAATGGCTATCGATCACTATCAAGGCGGCCATTTTTCCTATGACACTTAAACGGAAAGTTTGTCTTGTAAAGGTTACAATATTTTATGAGGAAATCATTTCGTAGTCAATGAAAGGAGATATTCACGAACGTGTGGTGTGGATTATTATTAAATGTGTGCAATACTTTTGAAATGAGTGATGATATTTCACAAAGAATGGGGGTGAAGGTCAAAAGATGAAAACATGACAGAAAGGGTAGAGGAACAAAGAAGGAGAATGGGAAAAGTGAAAAACAAATCAAATTGCTTTTTCTGAGTGAGAAATTAGCAGAAAGATGGTTTCAAAAAATGGTTTGAAGTAGTAAAATTGATTAATTTCAAGAAAAAGTAAAAGGAAATGAATTTCAAGCGCCCGCCAAGGCAGCCATTAACAAAATCCTATTCGATGTAATGTTTAGGAATTTCTTTGAAGGTTTTTATGAATGGTTAAGGGTTCTTCTCTCGTATTGCCTTCAACGTACCTTGGCATTTAAAACCTCGAAATCGACCACTCGATCACGGGGCTGTCAAAATCCCAATAATAAGAAAGAAGTAGTTGCGCAGAAGTAGGATTAAACAATCGTCGATTAACGTTTAATTGTTTCTCTTTGCAGTGCCAACATTACCAGCAGCTAATGCCGGACGTATTTCGCCATTTACAAGAATTGGACGAGAAAAGAATAAAAAATATAAAAAATTTCATGACTCAATCCGTCACCATCGAAAGAAACGTGTTTCCTATAATAAATAAATGTCTAGACGGGATTGTGAACGCGGCGCAGGCAATCAGCGAAAAAGAGGTGAGTGAATCATTTCCAAAACCCCGTCATTTCATTCTCTTCCTTATCTCTGATAATTTCCAAAAGATAAAAATGACCGCAAGAAGAAAAATGTTTAATCCTTTGGAATCGGTGATGGGTTGATGGTCGGCCATATTTGATTTTTCAAGTTCAATTAATGTTTTTGTTTTGTTCGGTTTCGATTTTTTAATTTTTGTTCTTCTCAAGTGGCTCGGTAATAACAAAAAAAAGAAAGTTGTCTTAATAATTAAATTATCTTTAATGTTCTCATGATTTGTGGCTGCGTTGAATGACCGTTCTATTTGAAAAGGAAAAAGAAAAAATTGCAAGTTAACAAGGGGTTGATTAGTGTGAACGGTTGGGTTTGAAGCGCGTTCTTTCGGGGCCCTAATTCCTGCCGTCATAGAGGTAGAAAATGTTTTCCATTCGTTTGTTGATCTTTAACGGATTTTCAAAATGTGTGAAGGAATTTTTTCCACTGTTTTGAAGATGATTTTAGATAATAGCAGATGAGTAGATAAAATTTTTGATAGATTTTTGTTTTTAGTAAATGTTTATTTATCGAACGAAAATTAAATATTTGAGAAGAGATGAGATTGGAAATTTTTAACCGTTTTTATTTAAATGGTTTGAAAACTTTGAAGGGGGTTGGGAGGAGAGAGGAATAATTTATAGTTTTTAATAGAAAATATAAAAATTTCCACTCGAGAGGAGGCAAAAATGATTTATTTTTAGTTTCGTTTTTATTCAAAACGGTTGTTGTATGTGTATATGACTCGAGGGTCGCCATATTGGTGTCGGGTTCAAAACAATATGAAAGCCTCGAGCGCAGAAATTTCATATAGGAAGATGTAAAAAGGAAACAGATAGTAAAAATGAGATTGGAAATGTGGAGTTGTGGCCTCAAGCGTCGAGGATTTAATTGGCGGCGTGTTTTTATCTGTCGATTATCTGTTAATGATCTATATTTACATATTGTTTCTCGCTCTCTTTCACTTAGATAATGGAGGGTGTTTGGATTGCTGGTCAGGAGTGGATTGTTTAAATCTGTCGTTGTTACTTTGATGGAAGTTGTCATGTTGAATGTTTTTTAACTTTTGCAGGACACTCAAATGGTGATAGATAGGTACAAATCAGGTTTTCAACCGCCTCGAGACATCCCATTCGAAGATCTCAACGCGGTCAGATCGGGGGATGCGCCTCCCGTCACGAATCAATACATAACGGCGAGACCGGATTCGAACATGACGGTCAGGGGAACGATATCGGCGGGTAAACTCAAGAGGAGAGTGGCCCTGTTTGGAATATTCGGCTCAAATAAGGTAGGCAGTATTCTAGATAATATAAAATCCGAAAGGGTTGTTTCGTGTATGCTCTCCAACCCCATTTCATCCCTACACACATACACGAAATCCTCGGTAGGTTTGATGTGTCCTTATTGATGAAGTAGCATTAACGTGTAGCATGCGTCCGAGTTTTTGATGATTATCTATTGAAGAAGTGTTTATTTATATAAGATAAAATTTATGTATATAAATGAAAAGTGAGAGGAATTAAGTAAGCAGTTGCATCTTGAAGTGTTTTGATGTTTACAAAAGGCCAAGAGGAATGAGAATTGTAATTGTAATTGTTTTCTACGTTGTGTATTTGAGTGAGAATTTTCCATAAACTGTAGTTAATAAGTACATAAAAATAAATAAAATCATTTCATAATCTGGGTTCTTGGGCCTTACATAAATAATATTAATTCATTGGGGGGCAAACAGCTTATAACGGGCTTTTGGGTGTTTCCGGCTTTTTTTTTTATCGTCGTCAATAAATACTTCCAATATCCCCAATCGATATTGATGATGATGGTGATAATCATTTATTTATTTATTAATTCATCAATTTTTATTTTCTTGGTGGTGTACTGATTGGTGGTGAACTTGAAACGGTTTCCGACATCTTGGGTTGGCCATTGTTTGATTGTTCTTGTAAGTAAATTAATTTCGGGAAATCGATCATTTATTTTTGTCTCAGCTTTTTATTTATTTTGTTTTATTTATTTATTTGATTTCTGAGGGGTTTTTGTTTTTGTTTTATTTCTTTTTGTTTTATTGAACCTTCATCACGTCCTCATTGTTAACACTCTTTTGGGTTCTTTACTTCTGGGTTTTCGGGGCCCTGTACGCTTCCCAGGTCGTATTGACAAGATGGAACCCGTTTTTGTGCTTTGTTTGGTTTTGTTTTTGGTTTTGAATAATACTAACTAGCTTTTTTTTGTTTGTTACTAATTTATTTAATTTTGCTGCGTTTTGCTTTTGGCTTTTTCCTACTAACTTATTTATTGTTATTAATTTAAGGCTAATCTATTTATTTATGGAATCGAGATGACGTTGAATGAGGGTTTAATGATGGTGGGTGGTCATTTATTCTTTTTCATTTTATTTTGGTCAGAGGGTTTTATTAGGTCGAGTCGTGATTAATAATTTTCGTTGGAGGTTCATAAATTAGGAGAGATTCATTCCATAAATCATGCACAGTTTCGAATTAAATTTTTAATTTAATTAATAATATGCGATTTCGAGAGCTGTTCATTTCATATGTCATGCACAGGTTTGGTTCTAATAGGTGTGTTGAACACTGGTGTAAAATTTATATCTCAAAAATACTGCTTACTTATAAGAATGACGTCTTTCATAAGTAATGCACACTTTTATGTTGAATTTGTTTCGTATATATCCTGCATACTTCCTTTAAGAGTTAGTTCTGGGAATATATATACGGACGTCCAGAATTCGTTCTAAAAGTACTGTATATTGTGCATTTGAGAAGGAATTTGAACAGTTTGTAGGATAAACTCATTTCAAAAATAATGCACACTGTCATAAGGGATTTATTTCATAAATATTGCACGCTCCTTTTTAATTTTCAATTTATTGAAAGGTGTTGTAACACATTGAGACAAGAAAACGCCAAAACACCTGTTATCGATTCCTAGGAAAAGTGTGCGTTATTTATGGAATGAATCCCTTTTAAAATTATATCTTCTAAAAGGAGATCTTCATTTAAGTGTCTTAAGTTAAAAAACCGGAAGTTATTTATAACTCGACTTAATAATTCCCCGAGATGTTTCTGTTTAAAGCCGGCTGTATAATATTCATGAATATATGTATTAATATAAAGGAAATAAATAACAACGGTCGAGGCCAGACACGGTTTTGTCTCGAATCATAAAAGCATCTTCACTCATTTTAATAGCCCGAGGCGGATTTCGTATGAGCAAATAGTAAGAGTAATAAGGTAATAAATAAAAATAGAAACATGCAAAGGTTATTTAGCGGTGATTTAATTCCAATATGCATTTTTTTGTTGTTCATTATAATAACATGGAATCATAATTATTTCCCCCGAGAAGAAGATCACATGGATCTGACTAGTCTCAAACGAAGGACGAGATATATTCTCAAAGAGTAAATTAAAAAATCTATTTTTCTTTGTTATCTCGTTCGTAATTAACAACGATGGGAACATTATTAACGGTGATTAATTTGTAATGTGGCTTCAAATAGTTTTCAAAATGGCCTCGAGGCGATTCGAAATGGTCGGAATAACATTTCATTCAGAATAAGAAAAACCGTTAGATTTAAAATAATCTAATAAAAATTTAAATTATTTGTTGTAAATATATAAAAGACTAACCCAAAACGTTCAAATTTCAAATTTTTCCGAAAGTGAAAATAGTTCGGTTATAAGAAAACATGGCGTCGTCGTGAAAAAGTTCGTTGATTCGAGATTAATCGATTATATCGCGATTTTTGGGGCCCTTTTCGTCTGTATCGAATCCGTTTTTTCTTTTACCTGGCGTCGGTTTGTTGGGTTGATGGGTTATAACGGTTTTTATATAATTTTCAATTTCATCTCGAATTTTAGAGGGATTGTGGTTGGGGAAGGCTTTTCTTTTGATTTTCCCGGTAAAACGGAAACTGATTTAGTTGTTCAAATATTATTAGGGCCGGTTAATAAAATAATTGAATTGGTAAATGGGTAAATATGTCAAGATAACAAAAGGCATTTCGTGGTACCGTTTGTTTTGTCGGGCATGACGTGTCAGCAGATTTTGAATGAGTAATTATATTTATGGGCTGTTTATTTTGAAAGTCGTTTAAGTCCATTTCGAGGAAATTAAAGTTATGATTTATTTAATAATTTATCAATAAGTTTAGAAAATAATTATCATAATTAAATAAATAAATTTAAAGAAACTAACATATATTTTGGAGGCCCCAGATGGACTTAAACCACTTTCATAAATAAACGGTCCATTTATTTAAAATATATTATTATAAGCTCGTAAATATATCTCTGAAATTATTTATTTATCGATCGAAACGAGCTCGAATTAAGTAAAACCGTTTTTGGTAGTTTTTGGCTGTTTGAGGTTCTTGTTTTAAAAGAGAAATATAGATAGATGTGTATTGTTTTCATGCTTACAGAAGTTTGTGCAAGTGTGCATTGCTTTAAAGGTACGTCCTTGCCGTCATGTTGTGTTGGTTGGTTGGTTGTGAGTTTATAAAAAGGCCGATGAGGTTTCTTGACTCGAGATTTTTTTTTTCTTCCTAAGAGAGTAGCCTATCGGTTGAAATGAGTGTGAAACATTTTCGTGGAGCTCTTGACTTTGATATCTCTGTCTGTCAGTCATATTTATTAAAGGAAGAAGATGTAAAAACAATTTTTGTTGGAGATGTTCCAAATGTTCATTTAAAGTTTATAAAAACCTTCTCTTGAGCTATGTGTAGTAGGGCCTTTTGCTTGCATGTCTGTGTTTACGTTTGTTAATAAGAGTAGCGTTAATTATGTGGTGAGAAGTGATTTTTGGAGTTTTTTCTTCTGTTTTTTTCCAGAATAACTTATCTTCGTTCGGGGATTCAAAGGAGGATTTCAGCGATTTACCTCCGAATCAGCGTAAGAAGAAACTTCAACAGAGGATTGAAGAATTGCAAAAAAGTGTGCAACAAGAGACTGCAGCAAGGTATGGGGCTATTAAAATACAAACGATCGATTTGGTTCAAATTTCCTTGCTTTTTAATTGGTTTGAGTTTTTGGTTTCGATCAGGGACGGACTGATGAAAATGAAAGGAGTCTACGAACAAAATCCGGCCTTGGGAGATCCAATGTCGATCGAGGGACAGTTAAACGAAAGCGGCCACAAATTAGATAAGTTAAGACAGGAGTTACACAAGTACCAAGTATTTTTAGAAGAAGCTTTAGAAATGCCAAGGCACCAAACCGTGGGAAGTTCGCCTTCCGCTCCGAACAGGAAAAACAAAACACCAACTCGTGGCCATAGCGTATTAAACGGATTAAACTCGAGGAATCACAGGTGAGGTGAAGGAAAGACTCGGATTCGGGTGGGTGGAAGTGTATCAGGTTTAACGAGAGGACTTTGATTTGATTTTGACTTGTTTTGTTAATAGGAACAGCGGCGGTTCGGGCGGAGAAGAAGAATCACTTAGTCGGTCTGCTTCTGATTCGAGCGTGTCGAATCCAGTTAATAATCACAATAAACCTTCAGCACCTGGAACCCCTTTGCCGAGTCATGGGTGCGTATTGTTAGTTTATTCACGAGCGAGAATGAATCGTGAGCCGAGTTGCTATATAATAATATTTTAATAAGTAAATAAATAAGTGCTGAGTGATTTAGGAGTCAGAAGAGAGAAATATTTATTGGCTTTAGGAAAGGACGCTATGATGATACTAACTGTTTTCCTGATTAATTGCGCTCTGTACAGTGGATTCTCGCATAACACGCTCCTGTCTATGAGTAATTTTACTTCTTCGCATTCAGAGACATGTTTGAACTTGTTCTTGAGTTACGCGGAATGTGTTTCCCGAGAGTCTACTGTAATTAATCTGAAATGATTCCTCATTAACTTTCCTTGACCAGAAAACCCATCCTCTCCTACCAACTTTCTTCAAATTTTTTTTGTTTTGTTTCGGTTTTTTATTTTTGGTTTTGTTTTATTTATTTTTATTTATTTATTTTATACCATTCCTGACGCTAAACACCATTTTCCTAACTTGTTTTATTATATTACTAATGATAGCTCCTCGAACAGTCCTGAATCCGGTTTGGGTACGTCACACACGAGTCTACCTGATTCCGATCCAGACAACGTCGTCGAGCAATCCGGAATCGACGTATTCGATGGCGAGGTGTTGAGTCCACTGGGAACTTGTCGAGCACTGTATCCCTTCGAAGGTGAGTGGGGTTTGTCAAAATGTTGGTTTCGGGAGAAAGTTCGGTTGGGTGATCTTGTTTGTTTTTGTGTTTCAGCAACAAGCGAAGGTTCGATCCCCATGTACGATGGAGAAGAACTGTACCTAATAGAAGTGGATCAGGGAGATGGTTGGACGCGAGTTAGGCGACTCAACGATTACGAAGAAGGATTCGTTCCGACGTCTTATATAAGTTGCACGCTTTACGCGTAAAGGAAGTCGAAGATGTCGGGTAGCTAGTAGCTCTCTAGAAGACTGGAAATATTTTGTGGACATTTTTCGTTCTCTCAAGAGAATTGTAATAATAATTAAAACGAGTCCGCCCATTAGAAAAGGTAGACAGAATGGGCTTCCAACGGAAGGTGAATTAGGAAGTCAGAGAGAGCTGAAAGCTGATAGAGAAAGTTTTTCACAAAAATGTTCCTACAGGTTCTTCGTACTGTGACCACTGCCGCCATTTTATCCCGTAGGGATTCTCTCCCGGGAATGTGGTTTTCGTGCGTGCGGTGGGGGAGCGATATTCTGTAATTATTTCCCAACAATTAATCAAGGTTGTTGCTTTTGAACCCGTCTCAAGGTTGTCGTCAATGCCTTTCTGTTAGAAATGTTTAAAAAGATGCTTTCGTTTATTTTATTTCCTTAAATTTGCATTCTTGTGATGGATTTTGAAATGTCCTCCCAAGTAAAAGAACATTCGCGTCGCTTCCTTCAATAATTAAAAAGGTTGTGAGTTTGGGTCACTCCAAAAGAAACTAAAAATGGTTGAGGAAGTTAGAACGTGTTTATAATATTGGTGATGTAATTAAATTGAAAGTAGAAAACATTTCACGCGAAAGAGGAGCTTACTAAAGAAAATGGAATAATTTCGATGATTGGAGTAGTTAAACCGGTCTTTATTAATTAATAACAGCTCAGTTTATTCTCTCTAATCGCCGCCACAAAAGTTTTAAAAAACCAAAAACAAACGAAAATGGCGTTTGGAGTAATTAACTAACCGTAAATAAATCCGATAACGTCAAAACAACCGTTTTGGGGCCCCGATTAAGAGAAAAACTATGAAAACGAAAAGGCTGTGACTTGTGTAAACAAAACCAATTTCTCGAACAATGTAACCGCCATTAGGGGACGCTCACGATATTTACGTAATTAAAACATTTTTTTTCCATCCAGTGTAGTTTTTAGTGGAAAAATTTGCTTTTTCTGAGGTTTATGGACCACATATTTTATAAAAATAGTAAGTTTATTTAATTTTTAATTCCTTTTTGGTTGTCTTGATCGTTATAAATGAGAAAACTATATTTTCGAGTATTGGCTTGGCGGCCATGTTTTTAGTTCGAACTGTAACGGTCAAAGTCTTCGAAATTGTGTTTTATCGAATGAATTGTTTTGTTCGTGCAGTATTTTGTTTTTCCTGTCTCTTCGTTGTAGTCGAATTTAATATTTGAAACATAGATTTGACTTAATTATTTTTTGAAAAAGTTATTTTTTAAATAATTTAATTGTAAATGGAAGAGAATGATGACGGGAGGTTTTGCGAGGTGCTGTCAGGTTACCGGAGCTCTTTTTCTTCTGGGTTTGTTCGTTTGTAACGGTTTTTAATCCATGCTCAGGTTTGTCGATTATTGATTTCGTGTTTGTTTAGACGTGTTTCGTTTTTAATTTCAATTTTCTTTTTGTAATCTTGATTGAGGTAAAAATGTCGGCTTGTTTTCTTTGGTGTAAATTCAAAAATGGTTTCCGTCAGGGAGTCTGTTAAGAAGTCGTGCACGGTCTAGGTTTGGAAAGTTGAGAGTGAAACAATTCATTTTAAATAATTGCGTTTGGAAGGCGGTTCGCGGGGCGTTTTTTGAATAAATGAAAATTTGAAATGAAAGAAATCGTAAATTAGTTTGTGGAGTCGGTGGTTATGAGACTCTTGAAACTTTTTATTTTAGTATTTTCTTCCACTTCTTTCTTTTGAGGGATTTTTATTTTATATGTCTCACCTCACCTGACTTTGAAGTATTGTGTTCCGTCTGTGAAAAGGATTTCTATTAATTAATAAATAATATTCGCTGTTGATAGCTTTGTCATGCGACTGATTTGACTTATTTCTGTTTATAATTGGATGAGTTAAGTGCCATAACAGCTGATAAACAAAACGAATATGTGTCGAGTCAGTGATGGCGGCCTTGAGAATTGGGTTAGATTCTGCTCAGTTAGTGGATCACATTTTAAACTATTGCATGAGTCACCTGGGGTTGATAGGTTAAGGGTGACACAAATAGGGTTGTGGTAGAAAAGGTGTAGACACATAGAGACCAGCAGATTTTTCTATTTTATGAGAGTAGTCGATTTCTAAAGTATTGGGAGTAAAACTTACCCCTTAAAGGATGTCAAGGGTTGTATTAAAATATTTTCTTGAATCAGTATAAGACCCAGGTTTCGCAGGCTCGCCATCGCTGATTGTTTTTGATGAACCAAACGTATATGTGGTGTTTGAAAAGGAAGTGGTCGAGGGTAGGCGGTGTGATTTGGGTCCAAAAGAGAAACCGGAAATGGGTTTCTAAGTCGGTCGACCCACCCATCAACCCGATCACTATTTCCGGAATCAGTTGTGCAATACTACAATTAAACAAAATAATTATTAAATGAATTAAATTGTAAAGGATTTTTGATCATTTTCGTTAAAATCAGTCTTACGAACAGGGGGTGTAATAGTCTAGAAGGTAATATCCTCCCCAGAAGGGTGGTTGGGTGGAAGGGGTTGTAAATTCTCTCCCTCAACGGTTTTAAATAATTTTTTATAAGGAACTATTCCACCTCACCATTTATAAACTTGAACGAGAGGATTATTTAAAGCAGAAGCAAACAAAAATTTTTAACGTAACTTAAGATTAGTCACATTTTTGTTCTTGAGATATAGTCGTAATTCTGTTGTTTTATTTTTATTTTTTATTATAATAATAATTATTATTTTTTAACGTACAACTGCATTCAGTTTTCGCGTATTGTAGTTTAAAAATAAAAAAAGTTGTAATTTTTTTTATTATTGTAAATAAATATATATGTATTTGTGAATAAGGATGGGAGTAACTTCTCTCTCTCTCTCTCTCTTCTGTTTTTTGCTTGAATTTTTGTTTTCTTAAATACAGTGGAACCTGTCCTTAACTCGTTGCAGATAATATTTTTAAAAAATTAATTACAACAAATTTATACGTTGAGTCGTATACACAATACGCACAACTTCAAAAACAATACGTTAAATCCGCGTTTCACGCATAAACATCAATATTCAAGTCGATCGCCGTAAAATTTTCACGACTTCTGTTGTTGAGTGTTCTGTCCACTATGGCAAAAGGTTTCTTCTTCTGTGACCTCTGTTCTGTCAACGATCTCGTTTGTAAGTATCCCTGAGTAACTGTTAAACCGTTTGAGTGCCAAGCGGTGCAGTCATGTCTTCAAAACTGCAGGTCTCCGAACTGCGAAGTCCATAATCACAGCAGGTGCGGTTTCTCTCGATGCACAACTTGCAGCGATGTATTTGAAATACTTGATTGGCGTGCTCCAGAATTGGATTAAAGTTCGCTGATGTCACTAAGAACTGATGCGCAGGAGATTGTCGGAAGGAAACTGAACTGTAGGAAATGATGTAAACTGAAAACAGCGCAAATCGATGTTTGGTAAGTTTCGATCGGGAAATGAGAAAAGCCTGTGGCACTCAAACGGTTAATAATCGAGGAACTGTTACTTCTTGCACATTGGGTATGTCAGTTACAATTTCTTCAGCTTTTAGGATTCCAATTAATAACAGTAATGGCGACAGTCCCAAGTCACTGTACCAGAGGTCACTATACCCCAGTCGCCAGCTAAGAATGATGTAGAAGCTTCGGGAAACTTCGAGGGTCTTCTATTCATTCATAAGTTCAGTATGGGAGGGAACTTTCATACCCGGAAGTCCCAGAATCACTTGCAATGGACCTACTGAAACCAGTGCATTTGTGTGTTAAGGTCCTGCAGGAAGCATCTAAGGGCTAAAACCGCATAAGTTTAATTATTTTATGACCAATCAAATAAAATACAGTGGAACTTCTCATAGCGGGAAGTTCGCATAACGAGCAACAAAAATTGCAAAAGTGTCTCTCATAACGAGCAATAAAATTGCAAAAAAGTTCTCTCATAAAGAGCAGTGCTTCGCATAACAAGCAATTTTGGTGGTAAGAAGATGTCTCATAACTATCAATGCTTCGCAGTTTTCATAACGAGCACATAAGAGCGAATCAACTGAGGAATCCCCCTGACAGGTAGAGAAAAATTTTCGAACTCCAAACCAGAGCGGATTCAAAGTTAAATCTCCTTTGCCTGTCTTGTTTCCTTCACCACCACCAAAATTCTTTCATTTCCACTTTCATTCATTTTCAATTTTTAAACTTCTTAGCTTCCTTTCCTTTTCTTTTCAAACCATCTCGAATTCTGTTCAAACTTTTCGAATCAGAACACAGTTTTTAATATGAGGAATGAATTCACAAAGCCACAATCTTGTGAAATGCCGAAAGGAAAGTGGAAAGTGTTGCTGGTGTACATTGAGAAGCATCACCCCAAATACGACAGTAGCCACACGCCCTTTAAATTCTTCAGTGATAATTTGGTCTCACATTTTTATCAAATTTGAAGCGTCAGCAAAGACAAATGACTGCACTGCTCTGCAGTAATAAGAAATTAGGCACACAACTAGAAAGTATAATTAATTTCATACTTGACAACAATTTTTATGTATTTTTGGTTTAATAAATACAAAACATAAATTTTGTTCGGCTTGGAACGCAGTATTCTGTTTTGCATTGATTTATATGGAAAAAAATTGTTTCGCATTACGAGTAAAACTCAGCAACGAATTAAATGAAAGGTTTCACTGTTTTATAGTTTTGTGATGAAAGATTTGATTTACCTTCTTTTTGTGGTAGAGGAAGTATAGTTGTTGATGATCTGTAGGTGTTTGTATTATCTTTGATATGTCCACAAATCTTTCTGGTTGAGTATCGACTTTGGTGATTTATACAAAGGCGTTGTCTGTATTATATTGTAAATTTTCATTTTTAGTATATAATAGACAGTTTTTCCTATTTATTGGTTGTTTTATTTTTTAATTTTTGTTTTGTTTGGTTGGAGGAATTGTTTGCGAGAGGAGAGGGAATGTTCGTTGTTTTTGGTCTTGGTTGAGGTGGAGTGCTGGTAGAGTTTGGATGTGAGTCGCGGACCTGTTTGAATTTCGCGCTTAGGAGTCGTGGCGCGAATTGTAAGTCACTGCCTTCTGAAATTGGCGGGTTCTTGAAACCGAAGTGTCCCATCAGTATGGTTGTAACCGTCGGTCAGTGATGATCATTTAGAGGGGTTTAAAAATTTTTTATTGATGTCAGAGGTATGTTATCAAATTTTCTTTCATAAATATTGCACACTGTTATTAAGATTTATTTCATAAATATTGCACATTTTAATCAAGATGAGATTTCTTTAAGTATTCTTAGGTATTGTTAACACTATTTTAGTGTTTTTGAAATTTTTTTAAATTTCAATTTTAAGTGAAGTTTTTACTAGTGAACAATTCTATTGTGCATTATTTATGAAATGAGATCCTCATAAAACTTCTCTATTCACAAAACGAAATTCAGCTAAAGAGTTATGAAATAAATTTTTCATTCGAATGTGCATTATTCCTAAACCTAATTTATTTTGTTTTTAAAAATAAGAGTGTGCATTATTTATGAAATCAATTCATGAAAAATGGGAAGTATAGTGTAGTGATTAAAGTTATTGATTTGGACTTTGAAATCCTCCAGCATCCTGTAATACCCCAAAAAAGGATGAAAATGGGATTAGAACCATCACCACTAACCACCAATTCATGAAAAAATGGGACTTTACATTCGGAACTGAATCTTAAAGGTGTATATTACTTTTCAAAATCAATTCCTGTATGAGTGGATCCTTGGTAAAAGTGTGCACCATTTATGGAATAAATCATTTCCAAAATTTAATTGTATATATAATAAAATTGCTCGTTTCTTGTGAAATTTGTTTCTACCAAATGTGCAGTATTTATGAAATGAAATCACTTATTTGCATAACTATTATTTAAATGCTTTAAATTAGTCAGGAGATGGAATTAAACATCAAGGAATAAGTTAACATATTTGTAGTCGAAGAAAAATTAGGGGCCCTGAAAGTATCGAGGCTCTTCCATAAGATTGATTCGAAATTTCTTTTTTTATCCACTAGTTAACTGTCACCAGTCTTCAGGTTCCTGACAAGGAGCTACCTAGCTATGAGGGATAGGATGAAGGATGTAGAGATTCATCCAGGAGGAGAGGGTAAGTACTGTACAATAAATAATTTACCAAAATGATAATTAAAAATAGAAATTTATTTACAGTCTATTACAAACTCTTCCCATCACATTTCTTAATTGTCCATAAACTTTCGAAGGTGGGCTTCCCAATATTAAATCACAAATAGCTCTCCTTGCTAGCTGAATATTGTTGAACGAGCCAAGGATGTGGATTTTAGAGTCAGCTAAAACTATCCTAGTTTTGGTTGCGTTTTCAATTGTAAATTTAGTCCTACCACTCTTCCCTGCCAATCTTCCAATAGCCCGAGATAAATGACTCCCTTTCAGTGGTTTCACATCCGTCACTTCAAACGATTCTATGAATAAATCGTCTAATCGTAGCAGAGCCAAAGCATCTTCAATTTCAAATCCTAAAACGAAAGCTTTCACGAAATCTGCCCCCTTTTGAACGTTGGCTATGTCCTTGGTGCTTTCACACGTTCTCAATTCGACCTGTCTCGTCTTCAAATTGAAACGAATTTGTAATTTCAAATGTTCCACAACCGGCGTGAATATTTTAATCCAGTTTTCTTTGAGCGGAGTGTATCGATGAGCCGGGACTGAAACTTTTCTTATCTCCGATTTAAATCCTGTTGCTTTCTTCTTTTTCACTGACGGCACAACTGTATCCGGTTTAACGGTTAATTCGGCTTCTGATTGTTCCAATGTCACTTCCATTTCCTCTTCTTCACGCTCTGCAGCCCGTTTCCGGGACGTTTTATCACCATCCTCAACCATTTCGTGAGAAATTCTTGCCTTTTGAGTTCACTCTCACACGTGTATTCAAAATAAATAAAAATGGTTGACAGGGTGGCCAACTTAAAAGCGGGGAAATTTGTCGCCATTTTGATTTGTCTGCTACGAGCCGCGTGTAGGAATCGTAGTTCGTTATAATTTCATTTCTTCAGTTTCAAAAATAGGATTTAATACTGCTCAGTTGTGATTCCGAATTGTAAAAACCAGTAAAATAACATTATTTAAAGTTTCTAAAGAAGTGTATGGAACTTAAATTAATAATTAACAATTATTATGTCATTTTCGAAGCTTTAGAAGTGAAACGAATCAAACACGCTTTGACTCCAATGAATAATATCGTAGTAAGGTGAACCACCCGTTTTTATTTATTTTATCTAATTATAAAATCAATATCCTTTGTTTTTAATAATAAATGACATGATGAACTACACAAGTATACATATACTCTTTTGTTTTAGGGAATTATGAGTTATCGAATCGATAATTTATTAATTTCAAATTTTATTGGTTAGGTAAACCTAATGGTTGTTAAAACCTCTTGTGGCCTTAAAAATGGAAGAAAAGGAGGAAGTCGTGAAAGAAGGTGACTATGTCATACTGCAAAAACAGAATTACACGAAAATACACAAAGTTAAGAAAAGCGTCGTGAGTCTGGGAAAGGATGAAGTTGATATCAGTGCAATTGTGGGTGAACCATATTGGAGCACTTACAAAATGGAACCGAAAGCCAATTCTAAGAGATCCTATGTGTTGAAGAAGTCTAAGCATGCGATCAGTTTGTCAGGTGAGTGTCATGTCTGTTTTGTGATGTTATATTGGGTTGAATGAATATTTTGGTGATGGTATTGGTTTTGTGTTAAAGATGAGATTATTAAGGAAGTGACGAGTGGTGTTGACAATAGAGAGATTATTGATGATGGCTCTTCGCAGAAACTTTCAACTCAGGAAATAATCAATCTGAGGGAATGTGGAATGTCTGCTCAGGATATTGTCTCACAGCTCATTGAGAATAGTAAGACGTTTATGAATAAAACTGAATATTCTCAGGTGAGTGATGTACTCTTTGATTTGACTACTTTGCTGTTGTCTGGTTTTGGTTCTGGGTCTTTGATTTTATTATGTTGTCCTCAATCTCAATGGTTTTCTGTAGTTTTTATTATTTTTGTGGGCTTTTGATGTCTATTAAGAGTTGGGTCAAATTTTGTGCAATAAGACATGATGGGTCACAGTGACAACAACAGGAGAGAGCATGGTTGAAAGGGAGAAGGAAGGAAATTGTCTTAGAACTTTTACACTTTGAATATGTAATAAGCCAAAAGTGTCGATCATGGATCTTAGCTTCATCCTCAATTGTCTAGGGTTTAATGGTATGCTGGAGGGTCTAGAACCCCCAAAGTTTCCTTTGTTAGTCAGGTGTGTTCAGGACTTGACAACAGACTTCACTCTAATTGTGACATTGTTAGGGTATTACTTCGTTTTATTCCTTGTGTTCTAAAATTATTTGAAGCTACTAGCTGAACTACTACAAATTCATTTGATCATCTAGTATTCGAGGAAATCCTTTGTGTAGTAATCAAAACTCTGCCATCATTGCAGGGGTAAAGTCTTTGTCGTTTGTTCCCAAGTAGGAGTGAGAGAGCTTGTTTCGGGTTGTGACAAGTTGTAATCATATAAATAGGTAGATGAGGACAAGGAGGGATACAATATCAATACTATTTAAAGTATAAACTAAGATACTGTCTTTCTGTTTTAAAGTTAGTCTTGGATGTGTTAGGACAGAACTGAGTTAGACAAAAGCAGAGTCCAGCTTGAGGATGAAAGTTTTTAAGCAAGATGGCGGATGTTGGGTTTGAAAAAAAGGTTTCTGTTGTTTTGTTTTGTAGGAAAAGTATCTAAAAAAGAAAGAGAAAAAATATTTCGAGTACATAACGATCAGAAAGCCAACATTCCGGCTCATCGCCGAGGTTTTACTTAGACAACCGACGAAGGTGTTGGGTTTGAGGATGGACACGTTAGCTCAGTTGACAACAGTAGCAGGGATCAGGTCGGGAGGTAAGAAACCGGTTGGAAGGAGTAAAAACTTACGTAGTTGGACGTCTTCTTAAAAGGAATTCATTGTCTTCAGGAACGTATATCCTGTACGAAACTGGTTGCATGGGTCTTGTAGCAGCTGCCTTACTCGATCGATTAGGTGCCGATGGTACGATCATTCACGTTCATGCAGGTTCCTGCGATCATCCCACTCAAGCCGTCCTCTCATTGAATCTTCCGAAAGAGCAATTAAATCGATTAGTTAGTGTAGACATTCGAAAAGTGTGTGCAGGTTTGGATGAGAGAGAGGAACAGACGTCGGTGATGGAGGATGCTGTGAAGGAGGAGGAGGAGGATACGACAAAGGTGGAGGGTTTGGGTAAGAGAAAAGGGGAAGAAGTGTCGAGAATCGGTGGTAAGATGAGGAAGAAGGAAGAGGATAGTAGTAGAGCTTTGGAAATATTGACCGGAAGAAAGGCGGACGCTTTGATTATGGTCGGTAAAGAACATCCGACGAACATTTTCAAAAAGCTGATCAAGTATCTGGAGATCTCGAGACCGTTTTTGTGGTGTACTGTCCGGTGAGAGAACCTCTTCAGGAACTGTACTGCGAGTTAAAACAAAGAACCGACATAATCGCTGTTAGGTTGACTGAGAGCTGGCTAAGGGATTATCAGGTTCTTCCGGATAGAACTCACCCCGGATATCAGAATCAGTGGATCGGGAGGGTTCTTGCTGTCGGGGTTTTTCGTCGCCAGCTAGGACTCGCTGTTGGGGTTTCTCTATTTTGTTCTGACTTGGGTTTGTTGTGTCATAGTTCCCGGATGGTTGCTTGATTAAGGTTTTTGTGTCTACTTTGAGAAATAAAAAATGGCGGGAATGGATCTGATTGGTTCGATTTATATTCCTTTTCAATCTGTTAGTCACGTGACTTGGTGGTATAGCAGACGACGTCAGTCTCTTTCTGCATCTTTTTTCTCATCTTCTATGGCTAATTACAACTCAGTATAGTCGATTTGGAAGCGAATTTCCTTCCGTTACCAACCGGAAGTTTGTTTCCAAAGCTCGGTATCGGTGCTGTATTCTTTCAAATATTTTCCAGCAAACCGGAAGTAGAATTAAATCGAAAGCCGTGACTGAATGTTGTTTTTATAATTTCTACTTCCGGTTGGATTGTTTTTCCTTTTTGGAGCGGGGTGGGGGTGGGGGTGAAACTGGACACCAGGCTGTCACTCCACCGAACGCGTTTTGGCTTTCCCTGTGCAAGTTTGAACCTGTCGACATTCTTTTAATCAAAACTATGATGTTTCCATGGTGACTTTATTTTGGTGGAAAATTTGTTTTTGGGTTTGGAATCGAGGGGGTGGAAAAGTCGGTCACATATTCTGCAGAGACAGTAAGGTTAACACCAACATAAGAGAAACGAGATGTTAGTTTTGTATGAATTAATAAATATTTATATTTTTATTACTTTGATTATAATTTTCTTTTTTATGTTAAAAGGTTTTCTTCTTCTCTCTCTTTCTGTCTTCTCCTGTTTTCTTTCCTTTGAACTGGAAAACAATGTTGGTTCTATGCGTCAACATCTGAGATACCATGTGTTACTGATAAATGAGTCAGAGAAGCGACTGAAGCAAAGCATAGCAGCCAACTTTGAATTATATCCTTCAAAAGGTGTTGATGATTTTATAAACTATCCGGTAAATGTGATAAATATCAATAATTAATCATATTTACCAGGTTTAGTAGGTGATTATGAATAGATTCCGGGATTTAAGTAGATTCGTTTATCAATTTTACCATAGAATGTGTATAGTTTTATATAGTGTGTATATTGCGGTAAAAGTGATAAATCGAATTTCTAGATATTATTCATAATCATCAGCTTTTCTTCTTTGGTACTGTAGTTCTGTATATCGCTTTCTTTTCTCTTACTCTCTCTGTAGTCTCATTCCTTTCTTTCTTACTTTATGTCTCCTCCTCTCTTCGTGTTTATTTCTCCTGGACTTGTTCTCTTTCCTTATCTCATCCTTGTCTCATCCTCCTCTTTTCATTCTTCTGATCTTTTTTTTAGCTTCTTTCTTATATTATTATATAAACCGGAAATTAATACCGTATATGCGGTAAAAGTGATAAATACATGTAAAACCCGGCGATTATTCATAATCCCAACTGAGCTTGGTTAATGTGACAAATTATTGAATATTTATCACATTTACCGGCTAGTTTATAAAATCTCCAACTAGTATTGGGCAATTTAATAAAAGTTCGCTCATATTTCGAGTTGTTTACTTCATAAACTACCCGGTAAATGTGATAAATATTCAGTAAATTGTCACATTAACCGATCTTAGTTGGTGAATATGAATAATCCCCGGGAATAACATATTCGACTGATTTATCACTTTTACCTGACTATATTTATCAGGTTATTAACCTTTGTATCATCCTCTTCTTTTCATGTCGTTTTCATTCCTTGATCTTCTTTTTTTTAGTTTCTCTTCCTCTTTCTTTATTTCTTATATTATTATACAAACCGGAAATTAATACCGTATTTATATATGATACGGTAAAAGTGATAAATCGAACGATTATATACATAATTCCGGGATTATTCATATTCACCAACTAAGCTTGATTAATGTGACAAATTATTGAATATTTATCACATTTACCGGTTAGTTTATAAAATCTTCAACTTGTAATGGGTAAGTTCGCTCTTATTACGAGTTGTACATTTCATAAACTAACCGGTAAATGTGATCAATATTCGATAATTTGTCTCATTAACCAAGCTTAGTTTGACTATGAATAATCGCCTGGTTATATATTCCACCAATTTATCACTTTTACCGTAATGGTATTAATTTCGGTTTATTTGACAATTTACGGAATATTTACCTTCAGTCTCGAGTCAAATCATCCCATTAATATTGCACGAATTATTGGGGAATTGGTTTCATAAGTATTGCACACTTTGTTGGGGATTTTATTTGGTAAATAAATTGTTAGAGTCGAGACCAAACTTCCATCCATTGAGGATGACTTTGGTGGTTAGAGTAGAGAAAGCAAGGACGTGTGTAATTGTCAAACTGTCCGTCAGCTTCTCCATTTCCTTGTTTACAGTGTTGCCAAATTAGGAGTAAATGTGATTGTATTTGGGGTAGTTTTATAAAGAAATCTTGTGGAGGATGAGGAAAAGTGTTGGAAACATAGTCGGTTCCTTCGGATTTTGGGAATGGAATTGCCCTGGGAATTCCTCGGTTTTATTGTTCTACTTCCGGTTTCGAAAACTCCTTTTCGAAGTACTCGAAGGATTTTATGTTAAAGGGGAAGGAAACAAAAATTGCCAGCTGGGCCTTCGTCTGACTTTGACAGGGTTTTAATGGCCGTTTCCTTCCTCTCTCCTTCTTCCGGCTGCGTTTGGATTCCTTTCTGGTGAAATCAGTTTTGAACTTGACCTTCTTGGAAGATTTTCAATCTTAGCTTTCTAAAACGATTTTGAATTGGTTCTTTAAACTTCTACCTTCGTCTTCTGTTTTCGTCCCTTTCTTCCGTCCTTCCACTTCTCCTTCTTACCTCTTCCAGTTTGGCTTCCAAGTGTTTGTGTTGATTACACTTCCTCTTTTAGTCCTTTTGACATTTGGGTCTTGGC